>OY735226.1:50006579-50009079 GCA_963457665.1 Thysanoteuthis rhombus | reverse complement strand
TGAAGTAATCACCAACAGGCATTTTCAAAATGTTAACTGAACCAGAAATATTCAGTCATTATTTACACTACAATTGATACTCGTTCCTTTCTGCCTTACTAGTTCACACCCGATTTTCGTTTGGCATATCTGGAGACTAGTTCACTGGTAAGATAACAATAGTGATCACGTTGGGTATTGTTGGTCGTCTAAGCTTCCATACGACGACATGACACTTGCACGGAAAACCGGTAGAGTGGCTGACATTTCAAGAAAAGATACAGGAAGCCGAAATGGATAAATCTAGTGCACGACTTGTAGGACGAGTTGTCTTTTCGTATCTTTTGGGACATTATATATTCGTGTGTGACTATCAGTTGGTTGTTCTATGTATGCATGCATGCTTCACGGCTATTACGCAGGTGTACGTACGCTCTAACCTTTCGAATATAGGTCAGAGGATAAAACCATGGACTGTATTTTTTAGATAATGAGAGTGGAAGAGAGTTTTGTGAATACTTACAGGTCAGCATGAATGGATATATATATATATATATATATATATATATATATATATATATATATATATATATATATATATATTTGTGTGTGTGTGTGTGTGTGTTTATATTTATAGATAGATAGATATAGATATAATATATATAATATAATATATATAAGAAGCATGTTCATATATGTTTGTATATATATATATATATATATATATATATATATATATATATATATATATACGACCTTCAAAACAAATATTTTTCAATTTTATTTATTCCATGGGACTATATTGTCAGAAAATTCAAAGATAGTCCAAGCTTCGTTTAGATTTTATGATTTCATACCGAAAATTGTTTCTTTGGTTATTATTTGGTTATCAATGCAGCAAATTTGTTTATATTCTTAGATAATTAAAAAAAAAACATCACCAGATATCCTGACCCTATTGAAACTTATCTGTTTGACAATAATGGAATAGTAACGAACACTGACAAATTAGTTAGATGAGTATGAACATGCAATAAATGGATAATACAAATTAAATCAAATAATGTTGTATTAACGTAAGGGGGATCAGATAACCAAAAGAGGTTGATTTAGTCCTAATTTGTGTTGAATAGCATTGAAATGACACGAACAAGGAAAAAGGAAAAAAATCTGGATCTGGTATATCTGATAGATTGGTGATGGGGATACGACATGAAAAAAAATGTTTGCGAAGGAACAAAATCCAGGTATATTAATTAATTTATATAATATGCCATTCGTATGTGACTATCGGCCTGAATGTTGTTTGGTTCCGTTTCAACTTTTATATATATATATATATATATATATATATATATATATATATATATATATATATATATAGATAGATAGATAGATAGATAGATAGATAGATATAGAGATAGAGAGAGAGCGAGAGGGAGAGAGAGAGAGAGAGAAATATATATCAAACATTCTTCGTACGAATATCATACATATTTTTGCTACGAAGTCAATTTCGATATACATTTACTTCAGTCATATGTTTGATTTTTCTTGATGAAACAGTCCAGTGGTAAAAGTAAGTGTATCAACACCAAATCATACAATAGCTTCTCGTTTATGTTTGTGCTTCACCCCATTCCCTCTCTTTTTCCATTGAAAAAAAATGGTTTGAATCAGGTCATTCATAGAGAGAGCAATTGGATGATAAATTTGAATCCTTGGTTTTCTTACTATCGCAGTTACTATACAATCATTTTCATGGAAAAATTCAATGTAATCCTCAGATCATCTAACTTTTATTAGTTTAAACAGTTTTTTTTTCAGAATATTTTTTATTAGTTTTTTTTTTTTTACTGCTGCTGTTTTGTTTAAATCGTTTCCTTTCATCACAGTTTGAGTAAAGCTATCAATCCCTGACAGTGGGTAAACAGTGCAGATCGAAGGAGAAGATCTAGTTTTCTATGGTAGTAATATGATTTTCCAAATTTTGTTTTTTACGAGGAAATATATTGAAGAACAATATTTTTAACCGTGTTATCAAATCAGAATTCATGTTATCCTAAAACAATGCCGGGTATCCCTACTAGTATATATAAATATATACATTCACACACACACACACACACACACACACACACACACACACTCTAGGTCTTTCTCCCTTTTCTCTCTCTCTCTCTCTCTCTCTCTCTCTCCCTCTTCCTCTTCTTCGTACCCCTTCTCTCTCGACACAAACAAACACAATTCTTATAAAAGTCTTTTTGACCTTCCAGGGGCCTCATTTGACGTGTTTATTGATAACATATTGATGTCTTTAAATTCTTTCACTCTATTGTAGATGTTTTCAGTTGATGTGATGTCATAAACAGAATTGATACTGATCATATCTATTCTTTGATAAAATTCCTTTACCTGATTTCAGATTCTGACTGTGATGTTGAATATATTCTATTTATCTTTGTTTGGTCCAACCTCTCAACATCGTTTTTTTTTTTTTTTTTTTCAAAGGTTATCATGT
>OY735226.1:49991579-50001579 GCA_963457665.1 Thysanoteuthis rhombus | reverse complement strand
GGAATCAGAGTAACGGGTACATATTTCATGGTAGGCTTTGGCCATTATCTTCAGAGTATTCCAAGTTAACATTTATTATATTTTATTAATCGTCAACTGGCAATGAATTAGCACACACACAGGCAGACACTCAAATACACATAAATATAATTATCAGAAATAAACAAATAAATATTCATGTATACTCATGATTGTGTGTTTGTGCGCACGCATTTGTGTTCATGTACCTGTGTGTATATGATCTGTCAGCGAATCCTGACCAAAATCTATGACATAACTTTATGTAAAGTTCTTACTTAGGTTTACAAAAATTACAAGTAAGAATCCTCAGCCTATTGTGTAAATGCCAAGTTATTTGACGATCCAATCCAAAATCAGGGGTTGCGATTCATGCAGTCGGTGACGCCCTGGAAAATTGAATCAGTGACCAGAGTTCAGAACTCCTGTCTTGGCTTTTTATGTCCAGGCATTGATTTTTCCTGTGTCTTTTTCTCTGCAGCTATGTGACGTCCATCTGACAGCTCTCTGCCATCGTCTTATCTGCATCAGCGTGGCCAAGAGTGGGAATCTGACAACTAGGCAACCTACGATCTCAATACGCCTGGCCAAGTCATGCACCACAGCGGAAACATTTCACTGTTGTTCTACCGTCTGTATAGACAAGTGTGTACATGAGTGTGTGTATCATTTTTCCCAAATCTTACAAAATGGCAAATTTTGAGTACACCCTACATAGACAATATCGAACAAAGAATTGTTCGGTAAGTTGTCTAAATCAGTAGTTAATTGATAGCTTAATCAAGAATAAGAACTAAACTGTACTGATCTTTGACAAACGTCTATGAATACACAAATATAGACAAACATATTTATATTTTCCAAATGTTTCATTACTGAAAGAGGTACGATTAAACATGATGTAGCTATCAATACTTGAAAAATGAAGACATGTAGTGAAAATCATGTGTAGTATTTGGCGATACCGACGTAGAATCCTCTATCATGAAACCCATCGACCAAAGCCCAGCATCCTGCTGAAGGTAATCAGATAGAGTTGGCGCCATGGGCTAACTTACTCTTTCACACAGAGCTTTGGCCGAAAGGGAAGTTTTGCCTGAGGGAAATCGGTATCTCTCGCAATCCGTTAGATTTATCTCTGACAGGCGAAGCCAGTTATAATGGTTATTGAGAAGGAAAGATATCAAAACCGAAACAAAACGGAAAAATGTGATCAAAATAATAAATTGAACAAAGAAGGAAATAATTACAGAGGGATATATCGACTGAGAAGGCATATAAATAGTGGCGTCATGCAAACTGTGCTTTGTGCAATTGTTTTAAAGTTTTTTTCTTCCATATCATCGAAACAGTCATGTAAAACTGTCACCAGAACTGTCAGAATACGTCTCTTCAGTTTTTAAGTGGATCTGGCCGGCTGGCTATGTATGGATATCACATACACAGTGCACAAATAGAGCTAGAGGGTGAAATTTCCAATAGTATAGTTCTGGAAAAAAAACAGTCCTTTGGTTCATTAAAAATTTCCGTTCAAAATAAATTACAATAGGGTTCAATTCACTATGTAGTTTCAAGCTAAATTGCTCGGGCTGATTTTTTTTAATTCAGCCTTTTTTCACTGATCACTACCCAACAAAAAATTCATCGATCCCCTTTTTCCTATTTTTCTAAACAATCACCACTAACACGACCAGCTGTCAGACAACACTGATCATCAGACAGTTTTCATCGGATGAATAACCAGACTTGTTTTCCTTGAATAGATTAGTGCATATTTTCAAGGTTCTTAAGATAAAAAAGCTCACAGCGTCTCGATGCCTTAGTACTTGCAGAGTCGGCTGATCCCAGTACTGTCTCTGATAAAGAGCCAACTTGAAGATTTTAAAAAATCTACAAATTTAAAAGAAAGGTTCAACAAGGAATAAAACGATTTCAGAACGATGGAAATGATTTAAAAGAAACAGTTGAAATAAGATTCATATTAACGATTTTAAAAATTGAAGGCAGCCATCAAAAAAGACTGTTTAGTTGGACCAAGAAAGCTCACATTCGGGAAAAATCGGTTGTATTTGAATGCAAATATTTTACATTAAATTTCACGTTCGGATTAATGATTATCAAGTTTCCAATAGACTTGACCTATGGAGCATACGCACACACCGATATCTCAGCTCTCTCCTTTTCTTTCTGTCTCTATGTGTCTCTTTCCCCTAATATGCATATTTGTGTGTATGTATGTTAGTATTATTTGGAAATATATGATTATAATTTATAATTATAGATTGTGTTATACTATATCGAAACTCTAGTTGCATATGATATCCAGTTATTACACTGTGAATGTATTATTTGGCCCATACAACATATATATATATATATATATATGTGTGTGTGTGTGTGTGTGTGTGTATACATGTATATGTATGTGTGTGTATGTGTTGTTTGAATGTAGAACAAACCAAGAGAATGTTGGTAATTTGACAAGTGAAAGATGAAGAGAAATTTAAGACAAAAAAATACACCAGATACCTTTTTCCTGGGACTCTTCTTATTTTGGACCAACCTGATTCTTACCAACGCAGATACATGCATCACCTCAATAACCAACTCAACTAAGAACAACATACGAATTTCCTCATGCCATTCCTCTCATATCATGCATGTTCTCAGCATACAGTGACGGGTAATCATCGAAATGCATCAGACTACGTCGATAGACATTTTTGGAGACGTAAGACTCGTTTCTTTTTCTCCCAATCCATTTGTCAAATTACTAGATATATATATATATATATATATATATATATATATATATATATATATATATATATATATATTAAGAAAATGAACAAACGCGGTCCGATCGAATGATTATGAATTGGATTTTATAACTTACAAAACTATTTAAATTGATCTCTCGTCACTACACGGTAAATGTAACACTTGCCGTGAACAATATAAATAGAATGATTGGTGTGACTCATACATTGACAGTTTAATGACGGTAGATCATCTCAGATAAGTTTCTCCAAATTTTATCATTCCATCGGGCTACATCAACCGATTCCTCAATTTATAAATTGCGTCATAAAAGAGACAAGAGGACCAAGAATGAACGAGATAAAAATCTTGTGTGAAAGCAGTTATTTGGGCCTCTGCATACCAGCAGCTCTTCAGATCATAGGTAAAAACATCCCTACGTTGAAGCAAGAATTCTATCATTGGCAGGTGCAACTCTTGCAGCATGGACCTTTTCTTCAATTGTTTTTTTTCTTTTTACGTTGTCTAGGATGACTGATACTTTAAGTATGTAATTAGGGGAGATCTTTCGTCATATGATATAACGCAATTTTGTAATCATTCTGTCTGACCACTTATGTCCATCCTGCAATATATATATATATATATATATATATATATAATTTAAGCTTCAGTCGCTGGCAAAATAAATTCATCTCTTGTAGCTTCTTCTAAGCATACTAGTTACGTTGAGACCTTCGGAAAGTAATTCTCTCAAACTTAATATGTGTTTTAGGTACTGGAAATGTGATAATTTGCAACGTTCCTACTGAATTGATATTCAAAATCCTAATCCAAATATTCTACGATCAATGAAATCCGACCATTACGCGATAGTATATCAGTTTCAGTCGCCTGACATGTAGCCATCACTAGGATTTGGGTTTTTTCATTTTATAATGCCCTATCTGTATGACTGGTACTAACTGCACTGACAAAGGAAAATAATATGTTTAAAAATGAATTTTTTGTGCAAAATTGTATAAATGCTTGTTGATCATTGATTCAAATACCTAAAGTTAAGCAATAGGAAGTGGTTTGGTTGTATAAGCGGTTACGTATATTGAACAGCCAATAATGATAAGTGTTCAAGTCAAGGTGGAAATCAAGATTTTGGATTCTGATTTCCAATATAGGCTGAACCTTCATTTGAATGAATGATGCAAATGAAACCTCTTCAATTTATTCTTGGGCTTTAAAAGTTAATAGGTCTCAATAGTCATCTATTAGTAATCATCACGTAAATTACGTGTTTGGGCATCTCGCCATGTAAGGGGTGATCAATTTGAAATTGAAAAAAAAAACAGCTACCAATAAATAAGTTATTTGTCTTGCAGTTCGTTGGGCCATGATCACTGAAAAAGTCTGAATTTTCCCCCCAAAACACAAAGGTACGATTTTACAATGTGATGCAGAGGTCACCTGCGCGGAAGTTGGAATTGATTGACCAGATTCGAATTAGGGTGGTATACGTATCCTCTCCACTAATGCCTAGCCATGGATAAATGATTGGAGTCCTTGAGATTTATGAGACTTAACACCTGACCAACAAGTCGTATTGAGCGTAATGGAAGAAACAATTTTTAGAAAAAGTGATCAAATGTGAAGTTTCTTCTCTTGCTTTTAGGCGGGCATAAATAGTGATCAATTTATCATGGATTTACTTTGTGAATATAAACCCCCATTTAAAAACTTATTCTGAGAAAAAGAGAAAGAGTTTTTTTTTAGATATTATGACTGAATCATCAAATTTCCAGCCCTGTAGCATCACTGGCACTGCATATACGCTTGATACATACATAGCCAGCCAGACAGACCCGAAAATTAAGGGAGCCTACGTCGAAAGTCTCAGTGGCAGATATACTCAACAGTTTCTGGAAAAATCTCCAGGTTTGCCATGTCCTTATAGATCGGGGAACTGAGTAATGTTGGGCGTGGATTTAGCTAATACTTCGCATAGAAACCATACCTCTAACTGGAATTGCAGCATCATAGTTACATTTCTAAGTGCTTAAAAAGATTCTACTGGAATAGACGAACCAATGGTGGAGCTACCGTCATTTTCAAGGGAATTCGCTTATGATTTGGATTGGAGTACCTGATTATTCCCACCATGTTTTAATTGAGAAAAGTGTTTGTGGGGATGTTGGAAACGGACAACTGGCAAAAGTTTTCATTCATGACTTTATCCTTTAACATAACAATAATCTCTATCGAAACATTACAACGTGTACTTTTATCCCGGATTTAGTCTATCAGAGATTTCTCCACTCTGAACCTTTATAACTAAGCATTAAGCAGTTTTCCTGACTTGTCATTCTCAATTTTCAAATGGTTGTCCCTTGACAAAGACATCTATCAACATCGAAGCCATTTCTTGTGGGGATGTCACAGAGGATTTTTTTTTTTAAAGAATCCCTTACACGAATATTACTTTAGGCAGGCCGAGTAGAATGAACACAGAATTGGTATGAACGTTTTCCCTGTTTCCTTAATGTTTTCCAGTTACACACTGTCAACGGATGTCAAGAATTGTGGGGATGGGGTTTCACTCATCCTCTGCATGCAACGGTGACATCAAATATGTGTATGGCATTTTTCTGCGTATTTGAGATTCAGCTAAAGTACATTTGACAGCTGAGTGATGTGGCTTGGAATGCCAGTGTATCATTTAACAGTCATTTATACAAGCAGGGCTTAGAGGAGAGTGGGACAACGACACAATACTAGAAAATGTTCGTAGCATCGCTATTCAGTTATAACTGCAGAAATGTGCTATTCACCTGCTTGAATGAATTAGAATCGGTTGGGGTTTACGAATGCACACACACACACACACACACACACACACACACACATATATATTTATATATACAAATTAGTATATCATATGTAATGGGTGATTAATCTATTTCATAAATATCTATCTATCCCTCTCTCTCTCTCTCTATATATATATATATATATATAGATAGATATTTATGAATTAGATTAATCACCCATTACATATGATATACCAATTTATATATATATATATATATATATATATATATATATATATATATATATATATATATATATATATATATATATATATATAAAGAGAGAGAGACAGACAGATAGACAGACAAAGAGAGATAGATAGATGAATAGATTGATAGATGGATAGAAGGCAAATTTATTTGATAATCTAATTAGGGAAAATTGATCGAAGCAAGATGGTGTAGGACGTGGAAAATTAACTTTAAGCTAAGTAAAGAAGAATTATCAAATTATTTGGTTGAATATATCAGAATACACAAGAGAGGTTTTGTTCACATAAATGAACACCCAATAAAATTGTGGGGAACCGCAAGTTACGTTTTTTCTTATATTGATTGATTCCTCATTGTCAAATACATATCGGAGTTAACTTACGTAAGTATGTCTTCTATTTCGAAAAAAATTAGATTATGTGTAGTAGATGTGTATAACATAAATTCCACGTATATTGCTTTATGATGATACCCTATTTAAAACAACAAACCACATGTAGTTTGAAATAAGCCATGTATCAAATTCATAGCTGAAAGGAGGGGCCACTATTGATCATCACTTGTGGGTAGCCATGTTGATAGAACTGTTTTGTTTTGAAATCTCCGAAACAGTGACATGGTAAACAGCCCACAAACCCAACAAAAAACATAAGATCATATCGAAATTTAAGTAAAACTTGAAAAAACGTAAAAGAAAATATCACGAATTACATTAACAGATATTGAAAAATAAATGACAGGAGTGACACAGATAAATTCAAAAAGACTGCATATATATATATATATATATATATATATATATATATATATATATATATATATATATATATATGGGGGCTTGCATGTGAGTAAAATTCATCACGCGTCGTCCAGATAGAACATTGTCAGAGGGCCCAGGAGCGAAACACTTATCCTTCCACAGCACGCAGGTACTCTGACGTTAAGCTGACCTCCAAATCCATACGTATGTAATCTTGCGTTTTTTTGACAAGTACTGTTATAGTAAATAAGACACCATCAACCGAAATGGATTGAACATTATATTATTTGAATGAAATCGAGAGACCAAAGAATTATTCCTATGTCTCGGTCATAAAGTTGAAAACATCAGAATGATTATTCATTATTCTATGTTTGATAATATTTTACAATGTGTTCGCTTTTTATGCACATCGGGCTTTGCCTGACTGCACAAATATTGGTTCCTTGAACTTGATTGAAATCAATCTCAACTATTGGCCGAATAAAAAGCTAATATCCTTGAAATGGAATATCGAGCATTGGGGTCAACTCATCAATTTTGTGTGCACATAATCCGTTGCAAAAATATGCATTACGATTTTCGAATGTACATGTATAAAGCTCAGTAAAAAAGGGAGAAAAGTGTTTTTTACTGAATTCAAAATTGGTATCTGTTTGAAAATGGTGGACAATTTTCTGTGATATCCTATTTACTATCCAAGCAGATGAGTATACAAACAGATAGAATATGATAAAGATATACTGGTCAGTTTGTGCCTTTCTCATGAATGAAACTGACATATCACTGTCAGTAGGATTATTAAGGAGCTGGAGTTTGAGGCAAATTACAAGCGACAAATGAGCGGATATGCAAGAGCTGAAGACGATTGAGCGTGGTTGTATACGAGCATACGTCATCTTTGGTCAGTTGTGTTTTTGTTTACGAACTAGATGTATTAGTAGAGGGATTTCACGTTTTGGTCTTTATTACATGGAGTAATAACAATCAATTTGATAATTTTTACTGGACTAACTTTCATCATATTTGTAGTTGTCAGTTTTATCGCAGAGTGGAAAAATCTGTTTTGGTTAAAGCGGAAAAGCGACCATTTCATTTTTTTCACGAGAAAAGTGATGAGAATAACTCCTAATAAATGTTGTTAATCATTTACCTTCATCCTAATATATATTTCCCTTTTTTAATCATAACTTAAATAACCCTGACAAAGCAGTGTGAATGGTATAAACATCCCATCCATCGAAACATGATTAATGAAAACATGAATAATATAACACTCATTTTACACAAGCGAAACCTGTATTACCATATTGACCTGATTTAGGTTGTGACACTGAGATGCAATAGAATGATCTCTTTACTATTGTTTTAACTCCATTAACCAAAATGCAACTGACAAACCAAAGATTTGCTGACTTGGTTCATGCTCATTTGACCCAATTCTGATCTGATTTTTGCTCATTTGTCTCCCACACATTATTGTAGCTGATTGATATCTCGCTCATTTGTCTTCTGTTCATTTGTTACAACTCATTTATCTCACGCTCACGAGTCTTTTGTCTATTTGGCCCACAGCATTTGTTGTTGCTCATTTATCTCACGCTCTTTTGGCGGTACTCGTTGATCTCAAAATCATTTTCCCTGTTCAGTTACTGTCCCTATGTTTTCTGCTCATTTCGTCTTCTGCCCATTTGTGTTTTGCCCATTCGTCTTTGGCCCATTTGTCTTCTGCCACTTTGTCTTTGGCCCATCTTCTATTCATTCATATCGTTCACTTATTTCATACTATTTGATCCCCTTTATTTGCTGCTGTTCATTTATCCAATACACATCCGTCTCCCGCTCACGTCTTGCTGTTTATATATCTGATGCTCGTTTACTTCAGAGTAATTTGTCGTCCTACCAATAAGACACGGTATATTTACTTTGTGTTTTACACATCTGCAGATCTTAATGATTGTAGCCAAATTACAAAATTAAATACTCAGTTATATGGTTTATCTAATCATTTTAAAGGCTTCAAAGTAGTTAAGTCGTAAGAAGAACAACAGAACTTCTTTCCGTAATTACTCGTAAATGAAATCGTTGCAATAGACTTGTTGTTGCTTTAATGTTGCTTAGCGTAATTCCAATTAAACTGTGTTTGTTTAATCAATTAGGGAACGTCCTTCATACGCCAACCAAAATCAAAATACAAACCATAAGAAAACAAGGAAAGGACAAGAAAACTTCCCCAACTAAGACAAATAGATTTAAAGAAATTATATTAATAACTGAGCAAGTAAAAAATTTCAACAATTTACAAATCGAAGGATTTGCAAAGGAAACAATCTATTAACAGTTATTGACTGAAGTGAATAGAGCACCATATTACAGACAGGAATGTATTTGCTAGTTTTGTATGATTGACATTATTGATAATACGTGAAATGAATAACTAATGCTGCTCAAAATGTATGTAAGTGAAAAAGCTATCTATTAGGCCTTAAGGTAAGTCTACAGCCTGCAATAGATGAATATACATGTACAGAATATATATATATATATATATATATATATATATATATATATGTGTGTGTGTGTGTGTGTGTGTGTGTGTGTGTGTGTGTTTGAGAGAGAGAGAGTGAGAGTGAGTGAGTGAGTGTGCGTGTTGGTATGTTCGTGTGTGTGTATGAATTATTGGAAGTGAGACACAGGAATAAAATTATATGGAAACTTCATTTGTTGATTAATAATTGATCAATCAATTAATTAATTGATTTATATGATATACTTGTTTTGGGAGGGATTTCCATATTCCATGAGTGTACGTTCTAGCAGTGAAAGGGCTAGGTCTCCATTGAAAAAAATTGCATCAAATGTTGTGCTAAAATAACAAAAAATGGAAATTAAGAAATAAAATCCATTGGAGGCCATATTGGGGAGTCAAGGGTCTAAATTGTATGTCAGTTTATTTTGTGCTTCCTCTCCTTTTATCTCCTTCTCTCTCTCTCTCTCTCTCTCTCTCTCTCTCTCTCTCTCTCTGTGTGTCTGTTTCTCTCAATATATATATATATAAAGAGGGAGAGAGAGATTGGTATATCGACATACATATGCATACACACACATGTATATTTATATATACATATATATATATATACATACGAAAAAACATATATAAATATATATATATATATATATATACATACGAAAGAACATTAATATATATATATATATATATATATATATATATATATATATATATATATATATATATATATATATATTAGGACTGAGTCAGAAGTAAAAGTATATGGACACTACATCTATTAACTGATTTATTGATGAATCAATTGGTATGCTATGCATGTTTTGGAAGGGGTCCCCATCCTAAGTAGCATATATGTAC
>OY735226.1:49939079-49984079 GCA_963457665.1 Thysanoteuthis rhombus | reverse complement strand
ACAATTATTCACACACACACACACACACACCTACACCCCCCACACACATAACCCCACACACGTGTATACTGAGAAGACAATTGCGTATAAAAGATATTCACATCAAACAATCAAATGCCAGTATGAATGTTCATATTTAATATATATATATATTTGTTAATACATGTGTGCTTGTGTGTGTATTCACAAGTATGAGTATATGTGTGGGTGCATATGTGTACCTGTATGTATGTATGTATGTATGTACGTGCTTTTGTGTGTAAGTAAATCTTCTTCCATCTGCTCCAATCTATCTATCTCCTATGTGGGAAAGAAAGTGAACCTCTTCTCTTCTTTGGCAATGAAGAGAGCAAAAAAGATGTTTTTCACTCAGTAAAACAAATATCATGTACAACAAACGTTATGAAGACAAGGAAACAAACACAAACCTGAAGAAAGTTGACTGCTACACCTGATTGAGACAGTGAATTTTTATGAAATCCTCCAAAAAAGAATCAATTTGAAGAACATTCTATAATGGCAAACTTTCTTTAGAGCCAGCTCAACCTACGAAAACGAAGAATTTTCATTCGTTTTGAAAGAGGGTATACAACCAATGCATCCTTCTGATAGGCACATGTGAAACTGGAACAAAATTTGAACTAAAGATTGACCCTCAAACTGAGAAATATGCAACGTACAGAGGAGATTATTGTGCTCAACAACACGTCGAGATATGACTAGACAGCACTGTAATTCAGAGAGAAAACAGAAGTCAGGGATATCATAGAATCCATCAGGAAACTCAAATGGCAATGGGCTGGTCATGCTGCAAGAATATCAGATGACCACTGGACATCACACTTCATACTGTGGATCCCCAGAGATCATGTGAGAAACTGTGGCCGATGAAATATGGGATGGAGTGATGAAAAGACAAGTTTGGAAAGTAATGGCTCCGCGTTGACCATGATACAGTGTTTTGATGAGTACTATGGAAGGTCCATGTCTAGCAACGGACGCTAAATGGTGGATGATGATTAAAACCACGATGCTGTGAACTATCCTTGTAATATCACCGTAATGAATCTTTCTTGCATCCGGAGCGTTCTGCAAAATAATATGATGAATTTCATTCTGTCTCATTTCGGGTAGAAGACTTTTGCAAGAGGAAAAATTCATTTAAACGTTAAAGAAGCACTCAGTCAATGCCATTTTAGAACGCAGCTTTCACTGGAGCTTTAATCTAAAATATAAATTACTTGTTAAAATTTAATTTTGCAACCAAATATGTGCGCACAGCGGATAGTGAGTCTAATAAAAATAGTGTGCCGTTCTTTCCGAAATGAAAAGAATTTACAGAGTAATATTTTTTTTAAATGTTTCAAAAAGCATTTGCATAGTACGAGCCAATCAGACAACAATGATATTGATATCACTGAGAAAGTAGCAATAACCCTGTCAACCCTAAAATGATATCAAAAGGACATTATGATTCGCGAAATACATCTGAACATTTATAAATTCAAATCTAATAGTCCGATTTCCATTATTAAACGGATTCGTTACATCGAAAAAAAGGTGAAAATCCTTAATATTTCACCATTTGATACTGACACAAGTGAACATCACACAAAAGGGAGAGAAAAAGTAAGGAAGTACATTTCGTCTCTGAGTTGTGATGACATGATTGTTCATTGGGACTTTTTCTATAGCTCACAAAATTTCACTCAAATACAACCAACTCTATTTAGAGAGAAAAACCTAACAGACTTGTAAGAATTATAATCACGAAGCAAAATCGAAAAAACACAACTGAATATGTGTTGATATATTGTAAAAAGTGTGTGGGTAGTTTTATTACTTCCGTATCAAGTATAGACCAGGATCTATCCAGACTTGCAATTAATTACTACAGTTGTGTGTTCAACATTTATGTCCTTATACCTCACTAAGCTATGTTTGCCTCCAGAATAATCACTGATGTACATTGGTCCAATGTCACTCAATTTATCACGTTCGTGACCTTGCGTCACACTAAAGTATTACCTTTGTTAACCTGCGTCACGATTTAATTAGGTATCATTTCCCACTTATGCCTGCAGCCAGTGAACGAACATGGATTGAATGGGGATTTCAAATGAATATTTTCAAAACAAGCCCTCCACTTAGCGCAACACAATCCACCGACCCCCCACTCTTTCCTTGCCCGTTTCCTGCAATTACTCCTGACCTACACTTAGACTGATTATATGTCTCTATACATGAAATTCTGGATGATTAGAAGTCATTTTAATTACGTGTATATAAAAGACAGTCGAAAGGTAAGAAAATTGCTTAGGTATGCAGTTCAATATTCTAGTCGTTAATTGATCACCTCCCACAATGACAAGGAGGCGAGTAAACTAATAGACGTATAAATTAAAGAGATGTAGCCTATCGGAATGTACACCAGTTGTTCTTTTGTCGTTTTTTAATTACTTAAAGTGATTGTTCGTGCAAAAACATTCATCCATTTGAACCTGTCATAAGGTATTTCGCAAGAATTATTTTATTTGATGTAAGACAATATTACGGTCACGCACACACGCACTCATACAGACACATACAGACATGCACGTGTGTTCGGATAAGTTTATATATTAGCAAACCAAAAAGTAAGTAAAGAGACACATTGCGTTTTGGAGAATCGTTTATGAGATTTCCTAAGACATGAATGATTGAATGAAATGATCAATCATTCAATAGAAACCGCTGAGTGTCCACTGATTTTGTGCAGCTTGCTGAGTCAACAAAAGATCAATTAAGAATTAAAACACAGGGTTATCAATGGATGAATTACGTGTATTGTGCTATGTTGAGTAACGATCATTTAACCCGTCTGAATTTAAAAAAAGAAATGCTAGTTGGCACAAAGTAAATTATCAATTTAGCATGAATGCACACTGCAAATTGAACCCCACGCTAAAAACCTATGGAGAATGATTTCAAGAGTGAAAATATGTAGAAAAAATTACTGAATGCTGAAATTTGGAGCTTTGTTTTCTTGCCCTATAATACCTGATGTATACAAAGATATAAGGCAGTGAGCCAAAACCTTGAAAACGATGCAATTTACCATCCTAAATAATTTGTATCTGCTTCAGATACTGTTGTTTTAGAGTTATTCTGCTAAAACATTTCCCCATATCTGGTGGAAAAGGTCGCCCTTTCTCGTCTGGAATCAAAGTAATTGACTGAAAAAGTCATATGAGAATGAGCAAATTGAAAGAATCGGCATAAATCAACTCAGGGAGTCTGATTAGATTTCAGCGCAGTTTGATTCTGTATGTTAAACTCAGAGATAATTAATGACGACTCAACTATGAATTATTATCACCTTGGTTACACGTGTTGTCAGATGGTTTGCACAGCTGATATCCAAACGAACCAGTCAGTATATGTGCTCCCGGGGGTTTTTTTGTGTTTTTTTTTTTTTTTTTCAATTTACTTACAGATTGCACGGCAAGATAGGGATTCATATTCATCGTCATCGCTAGAATTCGGGAGAGGTATCCGTTTTGCTGACATTCGACATTTTGGCGTTGCATAGTGTTTTTTTTTTTAATAAACTTTGACTCATTAATCACGGCAGGTTTCAACAGACCGGTTTAATCACAGTTGCTGGGTTTCGGTTATTCATGAGTTCTGTGTATTTATCTATGTATGCAGACTTCGCCCAGCCACTAGTATCCATTGCAGATATTTGCAATGTTGCACACACACACCTTTCGATGAGTTTGGAAGTATTTTTTTTTTGTTTTTGTTTTGCCCCCACCCCCGGTATGTTTACATTAGGGAGATTCAATTTACTGAGGTAGTGTGTACCAAGTATGGTGATTTATAATTGCTCGTCGAATGCAAATTAATGTTGCAAAGTTTGCAAAAATCATCACATCAATTAGTTCGTCCGTTTGTTAGTCTGTCTGTCTTATCAGTGTATGCACTGATACCAGCAGATTTCCAAACTAACTCACCCACTTACGCGTGGATAAAATTTCCGACAAGACTTCTAAAATCTAGAAAGTTAATTTTGACGGATAGGTTCAATCTTAAGAATTGTTGCAAGAGTTCTGATCAATCATTAAAAATAAATTGTTCCTGTCTGGCATTGTTCGCTCATTATGCTGCCATTTTTTATAACAAGTGCATTAAAGCCGAACGCTGACATATTTTACGTGACAGATTAAGTGGGATATGACAAAAGTAATCTTTAACATAGGAACATTTAAAATAAAATGAAAGGTTTAAGATTTCTTTTGAATAAAAGACATTTTAATTAGAGCCACTGACAAATTACAAAGAATCTTGATTTTATTCTAGTAAAGGGGTACGATAGTATACGATTCCTTTGCAAGAGGCATGAACCCATCTCTTCTCTCTCAAGTCACGGGTAGAATAGCTGATTAGGTTGTGAGGCATGCAATCTAGGATAATAACAACTCTGATTCTGAGTCTTGAGAGTGGGGCTCCTTCAAACTGGTTCGGCTCTCAAACTGAATTCTGTCCGGCAAATCCTGTGGCCAAGTTGATGCCAGCCGTATCACTCCCTGCTTCCCCCTTGTCTACACCACCGTGGCTGGGAAAAAAATTCTTACGACTTGGCAGCCAAGGATCTACATACATTTCGCCCTGGCATAGCCCCCACAGAGGCAGGGGCGTTTAATTATATGTGAAGAGAGAACAATGACGATTCAATCAAAAGTATGGAGAAACATCTATCTAGAAATTACTCTTCCAAAACTTTTTGTCGATATCGAAGATGAATGCTTGTGTTGAAATAATCTGAAGAATGTTGGTACGTCAATTGCTCTTCTGAGAGTCTTAGACTGTGTCCTCTCTTCCCATTGAAGAATTTTCGTAACCCGTGCGCGTACTAGTATCATTTATTCAGAAAGATTACCTCAAGAATAGACCCTCTACCGAAATGAATCTAAAGATACTAATTTCCCTTTTATTAAACTATCTAAGAAAAAAAATACCTGTAAAACACATTGGCATCGTTGGTTCAAAATCATCATGAAGACCTTTTTTTCTTCTTCTCTTAAATTTTTGGCCTTTTCAATATAGGGCTTGGTTTTGTTCTGGTGCGAATTCCCAAGGCTGTAGCTCCAAATACAAACAAATGAAACAAAAACAGACATACACAAGCAAGAAGATGATAATCTGAATCCTGTACGGCTAGTTGATTAGACCACTCATTTGTATGGATATGGTGAATCGTAACTAGTTTCAAATTAGGAATATTTCAGATGGACTGAACACTTCCAAAAATGTGGTTTTAGTGCCTCACCCTCCGCAGACCAAACTGCACAGACGAATAAATACCCCACGAAAGTTCATCATGTGAATACCAATTGCTACGATGTTATTGGTTGATTTGTGTGTTTTCCCCTTTACTGGAGCTTTCTCGTTATGATGTGCAATTATTTGGCTGGATGGTTAGTGTCACGTACTTGGTCAAGTGATTAGTGACTTGCAGTGTCGTCCTCCAATCCTCTTCAGTAATTAAATATTAGAGAAGCATCTTCTATTCATACCATTCATAAATCCGTATCGTAAACAATGCAGCTCAAAATTTACCACCAACAGAATCATCTAAAAATCAATTATGATACAATGATGACCCTGATACTGCTTCGACTTTGTGATTTTTTCAATGAATACACAGCAATCCTCCTCAAGTTCGTCACATATTTATCAAATTCACAAAAGAACTGTAATTTGAGTCGCTATTGTTATGTTCTTACGTCGATGCATATTGCTACATATTCGGCTCCCGTTTGCATAAAACACCCGACCAACTAATGCTCACTTCATCCGGTGCTATTTTATCGATGACTGAGAGGAGAGATGGATTCTTGGCTTTCCCAAGAGCATTAATCTGGAGTGAACTCGAAAGTCTTAGCCAGATCTTGAACTAAGCGAGAGGAAACCATTCTCGAAACCGTTACCCTTTCAACATCCGTTCAATCACTTACAATCTATCATAGAATATTCATTGTACATAGTTATGTTAATTAACACGTACTGAAAATGCCCGACACTCTGAAGTGCCATTCGTGAGAGTTCCAAAGCCTTTCGAAGTGCACCCACTGTGTACAAGGGAACATGCAAATAACGAGTTTTTCTTTGAAATTCTAGCTCTAATTATTTTTATCAACTTTGTCGAGTGCATTCATTCTCTTAATTAAAGAACAAAGAATTATTATCAATTGATAAGATTCGTGAGCGAATTCTCAATTAATGCATAAAATTTTCTATCCACGATCATTCACACTTTCATTTTAATCGTTTCCAGAATCAAGCAATTAAAAATATCTTTGCCACATTCAGAAGTAGAATAAAAATTGAAAAAATGAAATAGTGAAAATGTTGTCGTTACCAGTTCCATGGATAATTTCTACAGTCAACAACACTTACCTGAAAGATAAAAAAAAACAATCAGTTACTATAAACAACCAAAACCACTTTTATCACTTCTAATATTACACTGTGCAACTCTCTTTAATTTTTTTTCATTCCTAAATAAGTGTTAATTTCTCATTCATTAAGTCGGAAATTGAAGGAAAATGTCAATTATCACCTTCAAACTTCGCTTTTGTAACCTGGACAGAGATGATTTAGCATTGGACTTTTCTGTAATGGACGATGGTAAAGCGTATATACTTTTGATCATATAGAGTAAGGAAAACAATTACATATGAATATCACTATACTGGTAACAAGATCCATGTTTGAAAGGAATAATAGACATTATCTGAACTTTTGACTTACAAGCAATAAGAAAATCAAGTAGGAACAGAATTGCATTGCAATTGAGTAATGATCTTCCAAATTGTGTTTGGACAAATGGATCTCTCCACCATGCTTGTTGTTATCAACACAAAGTTTCTTCTGATCAATACTTCAGACCTCATCAGACATATAATTCAAGAGAAATAGCATCATTTTATTATTTTCTCTGGTATCATATATCTACTGGGGGCTGAAAGATGGATCAGCCAACATATTTTATTGATAATATAGGGAATGGACGGATGCGATTCTATTGTCCACGAAAAATTGGAAGGTTATTGATTCTTCACTGACCTATAGACAGTAATAATGATGATAAATACATCGTATAAGCAAATAACACAAAATTCTCCCACTGAGTTTACAAACAATAATTGCATTGGATTCTAGATTTCAAGCAAGCAAAAACTGTATTTCTGGTAGTGTGTATTAATGCTCTCGCAGACCACCAGGAAGAAATTAATTGATGATGTTAATTTGGATGAAAATGCAAGTCTTTCTAGCAGACTAGACGAAGATAGACGATACGAAAGTGACTGTAATTACTCTTAGAACAATTATGGAGACGTATGGAAAGGGTTTGAGAATTGAACATTCCAAGAAAGATATACATGATTTAGACGATATTAATATTACACTTGATATGAACGTGTACAAATAGACAAAACAACAACAATCATTTAACACCGAGAGGGTTGGTCAGCGACTACATTAATCCAGATACAACTAACTCTTCTTTGTAGTTCTGCACTTCATAAACATTCCTTTCATTATTGTTGTTATCTGGATAGTTAAAACATTTATTCTAATGTTACTGCTACAGTCCGTCACGCTCTAAGAAGTGTCTGTGAGTCTATAACAAATGTCGGTCTCATATCATAATCTTTTTTTTCCATCTCTGTCCTGATATATGCCCAATTTTGTTTGTATTCTTTCTGGTTCCACTTTGTGGTCTTCTAAGAAGATCACAGGTAATACCAAACAGCTGTTCAGGTCTTGTTTACAAGGACCAGATCTAGTCGCATGGCTTGAATAAGATCATCCATTTGAAGTTCTGTCTCAAATGATATATTTTCCCCCATTCCTGGGAAAGTTTCTAGTAGAAGCATTTATTGTAATATAAAAACAGGTGAAAATATGTACATAAATCAAATCAAATGGTTTAACCAAGAACTGGAAAAACATGTAAGTGAATTACTTTTTTTAGCGATATACTAATCTATTATGAACTCAGAAAAAGACATGTGGAATAAAACATGCAATTTTGTGACAATTAGGACTCTAACAATATATGGATACAATAAATTGGATGACAAATAGAATCCATGATTAGACTTGATAATTAGTAAAAATTGGCATTGTATCAATCTTATGAAGTAGATCGAAAAAAGTGAATGATGGATAAATACGTGCATTAACATTCTCAAACACGCACACATAGACACATGTATATATATATATATATATATAGAGAGAGAGAGAGAGAGAGAGAGAGAGAAAGAGAGAAGGAGAGAGAGGGAAGAGAGAGGGAGAGAGAGGGAGAGAGAGCGAAGAGAGAGGGAGAGAGAGCGAAGATAGAGGGAGAGAGAGAATGAGAGAGAGAGAAGGGAGGGAGAGAGAGAGAAGGAAAGAGCAAATAGAGAGGATGATAGATGGACAGGCGAAAGTAAGTAGTAAGTTAAATGGTTAATAAGATTGATAACAGAAAACAAAACAGAAAATTGTCCACGGTATAGTTTCATTTGGGCGCTGTAGGCTCCGTCTGGTGTCAGACAAGGATACCATTTCTTATCTGCTCTTGTTTTTTTTTGTTTTGTTTTTTTATTGCTATTGACTAAATATTGAGACACGAAACTCAAGGAAACAGAATCCAGTTGACCAAAGGAATTAAACTTTCTGAATTAAACTTTAACTGATGATGGAGTTGCTATGGCAAGATCGTTAGTTGCTTTGAATTATATAAAGTATTGGTCTCATCATCTGTAGGGACATGATGAGCAAAGGACACCGAGTGCTGACGGCTGTCTTCATTAACCAGAGGGAAGAGGACTTTATGTAGCTTACTATTTCAATAAGCAAAAGTATTGACATTGACTAAAAATTGGAGAGCCAAATTGGAAAGGCAACAGTGACATTCATCCTGGTGAACAACGAGCGTAACAACAAGAAATTTTCATTGTCTACTAAACGGAGATTCAGTAATCCGTCCGTGATATCAACAATGGCTCTGGAACATGGCAACAATACCATCGAGGAGTAGATACCCTTGGCAATAGATCCTTACGTAAAATCGTTGAGGGGTGTGGGTCAATTATAGGGATATGGAAAAGTCACAATTCCCTCCAGTATCAGGCATCATCTGCAGGCGGCACCTCCCCTGGTTGGGAAAATATCTTGAGGCTCCCAACAACTAAGACCTGCAAATGAAGTCATAAAAGTGACACTAGTAGACCAAAGATGGTGAAGGCAGCCTTTGATGAATTGACAAAATCTCGAACGGTACCACTGACAGTCGGAAAACTGAACACGGTTGAGTCCCTTGACTGTTCCCTGTGCCGCGTAACCTGGTATTTTAAATATGCCTGCAAGTTTGTACTGTGACTTTTGTCCCTTGTTCTGGGAAGTTATTCACTATTTTACATTTCATAATTGCTGAATGAGCCGGGTATCTTCTGCTGACCCCTAGCATATTGAACCTACAAACTTTTAGAGAACCTGCTGTATATCATCGGAAAACCCTTTTCTGTCTCTTGTTTGAGAATGCTCTAATGTTCAGTCTGCTTTTTTAAGTATTAGTATTCCCAATATATTGTTTGAATCTAATGCTTGGTCTGCTGATAGAATTATTTGAGTGCCGTACGTGTGTTGATTCCTGCAGCTGTTGTATTCTCAAGTTCTGTTCTCTCCCTATTATTAATTTACATTGAGGTTGGTGTGAGTCCTTATTCCCCAAATTATTATAAGATGTTCTGCTTCACGGATTACTTAGTTCCAATCATCCCCAACTCTTATTTTTCTGGGTCGGTTGATTTCCACACAAAATAAATTAGCAATAAGAATATGTTCTGTATTAGAAACAAACGAAGTATAAACAATGAAAGATTCTTGTAATATATTAGGAAAAATACCATTTCTACGGAAAGGATGAAACACAGCCACTCATTCATGCTGTATTTGGGGTGATCGATTGAAAAGTTAGAAAAAGGGGTGGTCAATGGATGGATTACTTTATTCGTCTTTCGTTGGACAGTGATCACTAATGAAGGTTTTAATAAACAGGCACAAATTAGCATGAACTTACATTACTAAAAAAAGAAAACCAATTAGCAGAGCAATTGAGAAAAAAGATCCCCATCCATGGAAAGGAGTGTGTGTTAAATACCAAGTTTCTGGTATGAATGGTATTGGCTGGTGAAATTTGGATGGATAGATAAATAGATAGAAAGATACATACATACACTCATGGTTTTACCATGACATAACATTCTCACATACTAACTTATTCATCGATTCTCAATATATATATATATATATATATATATATATATATATATATATATATATATATATATATATATATATATATATATATATATATATATATCAAATAGTATCCTTTTACCTTACATTATTTGCCTTTGAAGAAAGCTAGAAAATGGAAAGAACTTTAGGAATAAAATTTCAATAATTTAAAACAAAACATCCAATATTGCCATTAATTTCCATATGAAACTCATAACACGATTATTCTAAACTTACCGACACTGAATAAACCTGTCTGTTAGGGATAACAGTGATTAAAATTAAGAAGTTGTGTTGATAAAAGAGAGGAAATGATAAATGAAAAAGAATTAAGAAAATAACATAATCAATGAAATAAATGAATAGAGCAATTGCCGAAAAAGTGAAAACAAAAAAAAAAAAAATAAACAGAAATTGAAAGAAGAAACAGTCTGAATAGAAGAGTTGAATCATTTCATTCTCTTATTTCTTTCCTTTTTTTTCTCTCTCTTTTTGAACTCGCACAATCAACAATAGACAGTGAAAACATGAGAAGGCACATGCCGGGGAACCATCTTTGAGAATACAGTTCGACGTAAGTTCTGATGAGGGACAGGTGCTTTGTTGTGTTCGTTCCCAAAAGGATAAAAATAAACAAGTAAGTTTCACTATCATTAAATAAATAACGGACGCTTTGATGAAGATTTATCCGTAGAGTCTGATTGTTTTTAAAAAGGAACTTTACAGAAGCGAAACCTTTTGGAGAGAAATTAGAGCAGAATGCACTGATGAAACTCAAACAGAAAGACGTAATCGCTGCTGGGCACAGACGTTTTTCAATGATAACAAATGTGTTTCCGTTTACATATGGAAAGAAAATTTTAACACACACACATACCTTTATACATGCCTACACCTACATGTGAACACACACACATACACAGACACACACAGAGACACTGACACAGACACACACAGACACAGACACAGACATACACACACACACACACACACACACACACACACATATATATATATATATATATATGTATATATATATATATATATGTATATATATATACATATATATACTTTCGTTCTCAGGGGAGTGAATTTGAGTGTGCATGCATGTGTACGGATCTTGATTGGTCCATAGATTTGTATTCGTTTGAATGTAAGATGATTCCAAATAATCTTCAAAATCCTTTCTTCCACACTCGAGTCTCTATAAAGAAATTCTTCTAACTCCGAAAAAAAATCATGGATAGCAACAATGGCCTATCGCTTGCAGTAGTATGAAGCAACTTCAGACTCAGACAGAGAAAATTGGAAGTTTGTTTCATTTACTTTTCGGTGCTTTCTATCTATTACACTTTCAGACCTTCCATATATATGTGGGTAGTAAGAAACTCCCTTTCAAAACTTTGAAATGACTATCTTCAGAGGATTTCGTTAAAGTTTCTATCTACGATGTAATGACAATGCCGAACAGGACCTTGGCTTTCTGCTTGTCATATGTTTCTGAGGTTATTACTCACACTATTTGATTTCATGAATTTTTTATAAAATAAACTGTTTTATTCCAGTGTGGTAATTAGTGAAATTAACCCAAGTAATGGAGATGATATAAAATTCCTGTGCTGCGCACGAACAACAGGCAAATATTGGTTACGCTGTTATGTTCATTCAAAATATACTGGTAGATAGCAGTGCTGCTCATTTAAAATACACATAATCAGGAGTTGTTGGTGCTGCCACGCCCACGATTGAGACGTATGGTGGATTTGGGATTAAAGTCTATGGCCAACAATGGATGATGATGATGATGATGGTGGTGATTAGGAAGAGGAAGGAGACAAAAATAAATAATCTCAGATTCTCATTTATGTGAATATTTCTTTTTATTACTTTTTAACACTTTATCGTACGTCTACTGTCGGAATGAATATGGATATTCTTCCCATATCCATATGTCATCTGGCTTCCGTCTTTTAGAAATATGCTAATCTTATATCATTTATTGATGTATTTTTTTTAAATCGATTTAGGAGAAATAGCATTGAGACTGATATAAAACCATTTTGCCAATTATACTGAAAATATATCTTTACAAAGTATATAGAAGTTTACGCCTGAATATTGATACATCTTCGAACTTGACCTGAGTAACCCTTACCGGAAGATAAATTATCATGTTTTTCTCCTTATTTTAAATGGGAGTTCTTTGTTAGTTTGTGACTGTCTCAGCGATATGTAGCCTGCATAAAAACACCGTTCATTAAAATATATGTCAATGTACCATTTGCAATATAATCATTGCTTATTTGGTTTAATTGGTTTTATGTCTTTCACAACTTTTAGTCTTCCCCGTTAATTACTAGTGTCCCTTTTCTCCTTTACTTTTTATTCTTTGAATAACTGATCATGTTATAACCAATCGACTTTCATTTTACAAAGTACCTATGGAACCTTCCAAACGTTAGGCATTTTTATACGTATATCTTACTATTAATCCAAATTTTGATATTTGTGTGGTTAGGTTTTTAGATGTGTAGGTTATTGGAATCGCCTATAATATGAGAAAATATAGAGGATTCTACAACAAGCAGATCTTGAAATCAGTGTAAAAGGTTTCTCTTTGAATATCATAGAAAGAGAAAAAGTCAGAGATATCACAGAAAGATATGAGGGAACTCAACTGGCAATTGGCTGGCCATGTTGCCAAATGTCAGACAAACTCTGGAAATTGAGACAAACAACGTTGATCCCCATGAAAATTAAGATAGACTAGAAGTACTGGCCCTCTGACACCTGCAGTCTGGATGTCGGGTGAATCTTTGGGATCAATATGATGATGATCATAATGATTTATCTACATTTATTGGAAATTTGAAATCAGAAAGTTTTTCCTCAATACTGATCAAACTACGTTAGGCTTAGTTATTGAGAAATTCACATAGGATCGTCATTCAAAATTTAACGTTGATTGTGTTATCATTTCCCCTCAAAAGGGACGTTTAATGCACATTCTTTAGGGCAACTTGAAAGTTTTTATTAGAAAAATTGTCCCCCCAAGACAAGACTAAGACTCGTCCAAATTCACGCGTTGCTACAAGATTACATCAGCTCATAATAATTTTTGAAACGATCACACCCATTCACTGAGCACCCATAGAGACGTGACATCTCCAGGGTTTGAACCTGAGTAAGGTTACTGGATAGTGTGAACCAAACATCGAATCTTGTTCATAAGTACTTGAGTGAGTGTATAACAGGAAGTCAGGCAGATGAAATTCAGATCATTAAGCTAAGAGGGGCTTCAAACACTAATCAAGATTTTACGTGTCACTTGAAAAAAGAGAAACAAACAAAAGTGGACTTTTCCCTTTTCTT
This sequence comes from Thysanoteuthis rhombus, assembly GCA_963457665.1. Classification (NCBI taxonomy): domain Eukaryota; kingdom Metazoa; phylum Mollusca; class Cephalopoda; order Oegopsida; family Thysanoteuthidae; genus Thysanoteuthis; species Thysanoteuthis major. The sequence continues at coordinate 49,970,369 of OY735226.1, read as the reverse complement.
AAGGACATTATGCAGTGTTTTTTCAGAGTTTGGAATTCATGTTGAAGGCAAAACGAAAATAATACTGACACAACACAAAACTAACATTTCTTAGTGACTGTTTTCACTCAGTTTTTTTTTCTTTCAATTGCTTTAATGTGAAGACCTTCGTTCGCTTAAAGAATTCTTTTCTAATCAAAAATTGATTTCAGTCATTTTTTTGTGAACTAAATTCCCTTTTTTTCAAATCTTCTCACATTTTTTCAATTTGTCAGTGTTTTATGTTTTTTGAATCGTTTTAAATTTTTCTGTCGGTTAAATTTTGTTACATTGGTGAATTAATGGAGAAAACAATCCAAACCTTTTCATGGTTTTTTATGGTTTAAGTGGGGGGAAAATCACTATGTTTCATTTGCTGTCTTGAATGGTGATTGGAATTTGTTAATTTCCATAAAGTTTTTTCCTGGCTGAGTCAATTTTGTTGAAGTTATATTACTAAAATAATTGAAAACAAGACTCTTTGCTGCAGGTTTAACTCTATTCTTATTCTGACTGACAACAATTACTGCAACTTTTTTTCAAACATTTTTGTAATGATAAATGTATTCAATTATTGAAGTAAAATAAACTCTTGTGTATTTGTAGAATTCATTTCCAAAAAATTCTGAGTTTTGTTCAGCTCAGTAGGGAAGAGATATGCCTGTTGATCACTTGGTCGTAATCTATAATCATGGTAGAGAAATTTTAATTTCACTTATAGTTTTGGTTTACTGTAGCAAGACTGACAAGCTGTTAAGAGTTAATTCCCCTTATTTTTGTAGGGATATTACTTGCTCTTGTTTTTATAAAGTAATTAATCAAAATCAAATCCACACTTGAACTGGAATTGGACAAAATAACCCTTTTTAGTTTCCTCATTTGACTAATAATTCATTGATCGAATGAAAGGTGATATATGAGTACCTGGTTTCAGATTAAGTAAATGTCGAAAGATTCCCGTATTTCTCACGTTAGTTTATATAAAAGAAAGTTTGGCAATGTTAATCATTCACAGAAAGGAACAAATTAAGATCGAAAAATAAATTTGTTGCACCACATAATCAGGAATCAAAACATTGAATACAGATTACATTACAAATACCTAGGGACACAAGAAACTAATTCTATAAAGTGGGAAGTAATCAACAACTCAATAAGCAGAATAATTTAGATCAAATCACAACTATTTTCTCTGCGAATATTTACATACGCATTGTTTAATTTTCGGAACTCTGAGCCATTTTTACTACTTGAACACGGAGAATCACGCAAATTGCTTTGCAGATAATATGACTAAACATCACATTGGGAAAACACAAGGCAACACGGTACATTAAAAGAAAAACAAGTGTCAGAAATATCAGAGAATTTGATTGAAAACAAAATGGTAATAGTCTTGCTATACTGAGAAAACGGCAGATAACCAATACATGACTTACCACGTGGTTCCTTGGAGATTATATGCGAAAATGTGATTGGTAAAATTGTTTGAGGAACTAAACAATTAAGGAAGTGTTGGCCCAGCCATGTCCACGATAAGGGGTCTGGCAAATCTTGGAGAAGCTCTATACCAGATGACGGACATTACAAGATAGATTATGATGGCAAAAAGGGTTGACGATGTTGATGAAACTCAACAAAGTGTGGATGATTTGATAGCTACCCCTGTTGAAAACTGTAACAATTCGTGTAATGGCCATGACAATTTGACATTGAACCAAGACTATTCTATGATAATTTGCCCAACTTATAGCCGGAAGAGCGAGTTTTGTTCTAGGAATGCTGTTTGAATCAGTTCTTTGAAGTTGTTATAATTGCTACAGCGGGGTCGAATCAATATTGAAAAAAAAATCAAAATGCTATTGGAAATTTGTATTTTCATTAACTTTCTCCCAATAATGTATATACATGGTTTCCTCAAATTAATACACACACACACACACAAACACTTATATATATATATATATATATATATATATATATATATATATATATATATATATTCATGTATGTATGAATATATATATATATATATATATATATATATATATATATATATATATATATATTGGAAGTGGGACTGACCCAGGAATGAAAGTGTATGAAAATTTGGTTTATTTATCCGTGAATGTTTTCATTAATTGTCTAGACATGTTTTGGGAGGTATTCCCATCTTCAGTAGTGTGTGCTGTGCTATGCTGTGCTGTTTGTGTGTGTGTATGTAGCATTTTATGGATATAAGTTTGCTGTGGAAAATAAGTCTACTATCAGGAGCTTTGCCTCAGAGCAAAAAGGGGATTCGAATCTTCTAAAGTCATGCTGTAGTGTGAATATATGATTAAGTTTGTGGTGTTGGCAGCAGTAGTAAGTCTTGGAGACGACATAGGGTGCCAGGGTAGGAGAGAAGTGTTCTTGTGCTAGATTGTGTGGATAACTGAAGGATAGTACAGATGGAGGGGTGGTGAGGTCAAGGAACTTCGTTTGTTTCAACCTTACAGGTCATCGGAAATAAGTTGGCTCTGATTTCTGGGATACCATATATATATATATATATATATATGTATGTATGCATGTATATGTAAAGATTGTCATGGCTTTTTTCTATCGTTTACTATTATCAAGTGTCTCTTTCCCATCAAGCAAATCTTGGAACCTCATACGTTGATCCAGTCACCTCTACTCCTTTTAAGGCAGTCAGCATCGTTTTTCCATCGAGATTGCTGTCAACTTCGTCCTAACATTCTCTCCAATTGTGTCTTTGATCATATATCTCTTAACAACAAGTTAGAAGTTTTAGTATTAAAACAATGTAATTGTAAATACACTAGCATCCATGTTCGGTGATAAAGGTGATAGCTTATTACATTCCCTTTGAATAAACTGCATCTTATTTGCTCTCTTCTTTCGTAATTTCTGACTCTGATTGAAAATCTTATTCTAAAATGAATTAGAGTACTTACAAAGTTTGGTGAAGTTACCTGAATTGATATTTCTGCGTTATCCATCGCATACATAAACCTTTTATAGTCTTGACTGCATGAAATATATTTTCATTCCTATGTTTAATCAAATAAGGTACAGGTGTTAAAAAAAATATACGTTTATTGTTTTTTTCGATTTTCTCTTCATAACTACGCCAGAAATGTCTCCTCTGGGGATACAAATATCCATTTATGTTTATTGAGTGTACCGTTAGTATGACAGAAGGCTACAATAGGGAGCACCGAAGAGCTTACAGTAAAGACACTAGCTAAAGACATTAATATCCATTGATATTCACTTAGTGTAACGTTAGTATGACACTGGTGGAGCACCATCGATCACAGTAACAGAATTTGTCTCCCTCGCTCCAGACACAAATATCCACTGATATTTATTTACCGTAGGGTTAGTATGACGTAATGCTATAATAATGAGCACCACGAGGCACACATGAACAAATTCCGTCTTCTCCTCTACAGGCACTAATATCCATTGATATTTGCTAAGAGTAGCTTACAAGACTACTATAGTGTGAGACCCCATGTTCTAATAGTGATAAAACATTACTCCCTCTCTGAAGACCCTGATAGCAATTGGTATTCACTGAGCAGGGCGTTCTTATGACAGACAGTTATAACACTGATCACCCATCAGCTCATTTAGTTACTACACGAAAGTAGTGCCCACCCATGAGAATAGAACACATCATGCCAAGTATTTGTGAGCAATAAGCTGGCCATGTTGTGAGGAGGTCAACCATCCGCTGGACATCGCAACATGGATCCTCAGAGATCATACGTAAAATTGTAAACATAAAGTTAGATGCCGTTAATAAGTAAACAGATCCAGAGAGCATTGGCTTTGTGACGCCCATGACAGAGATGTCAGGTGAATGGGAAGGTTTATGCTCTTACTGCTGCTAATGATGATGATGAATGTCTGGTGACCCTTGCTCTCAGACAGAAGCTCTAAAATACTTGCTTTTGTTAATGAGGCACCTTCGCTGGGAAAGAGATAATCTCAGATTGTTTTTTAAGAATCTCCCTGTTACTGAGTGAATGATATTTGATCAAAACCTTACTTCCACTGACTTGAATGCTTGTTTATATAAACAACACACCCGCACACATCTTAGTCAGCTTTTCTCCCGTTGAATGTTTCCTCTCACCTAGTTCTCGTTTTTTTTCGTATTTACCCGCTTGCTGCGTTAAATATACGTAAGGCTTTTTTAAAACTCTGCTTCTGCTTCTTCTTTCTTCTCCTTCTGTGTATCTTTCTATTTTTAATATCTGTCCGATTGACGATATCATTTTTACATTTTGCTATCTGGCACGGAATTGAATCCTAAAATATTTTGGTTTGGTATAAAACAAAACCAAACACATTAGTATGGGTTAATAATGAAATCAGATATGTCAAAGAAACCCTTCAAGATTTGCTATGGAACGGGAATAGGTTAGAGGTTTTGTAGAAAGCGATAACGTCAAATAATTAAAAATCTAAAAGTGATGCCAAATTTTAAAAAAAGGAGAAAAACAAAATAATGACACGAAGATGTACAAATGTGGTGATGGTGATTGCATCAGCGAGAGAAATAAAGAAAAATAAAGCAAAAAGGAAAATTGAAGGAAAAAGTCGGAGGAAAGATAAGGCAAAAAAATGGACTCTATAGAATACAAGTCAGGGTAGTCATTCAAAAGAAAACGTCACGTGCAAGCGTGTTTCGGCAGTATATCGTGTTGATGTTGATCAATTGAAACAATGTGATAAAAAAGGGGTGATCAATGAATAAGATACTCCTATAACATTCTGTTTGATCCCTAAAAAAAGCCCCCCCAAAATTGGAAAGTCACCAGTCAAAAATTAAACGCCAATTTAGCATATATTAACATAGTCATTAGGACCCTTAGCTGAAAAAGTATCTGGAGAAAGAATTTCTAGAAAACTAAAAAAAAAAGATATCCAGACATAATAAGAAATAGTTTCAAGGGTTCAGCCCTGTAGCTCTATCACCTCGGCCTGCACAGGTTATGCATACACGGTCAGGCAATCAGCCAACCATACTCACTCAAGAACTGAAGGAATCAATGTTGACAGTTTTTGGTGACAGTACGGGTTGACGGTTCCAAACAAGAGGGACAAATCGTAGTAACGAGGAAGGGATCTTCGAAAGGACATGTTATTGGAGGAATTAATTTGGTAATTGAAGCTGAAGAGAATATACAAAAAAAAAAAAAAAACAGACGGAAAGAAAAAAATATGAAAAGATCAGAGTTTGCAAAAATATAGGAAGATATGGAAATGGTGAAATGAAAAACGAACTGAAAAAAAAAGGAGGCGGGGGGAGACAAAGTAACGAAGGAAAAGGGGAAGTAAGTAAGGAAGGAGGGTCGGCGATAGAGCACCTACGAGAAGGAAAAAAAAGAAGCAATATTAAAAAATAACGAGTTGAAATATTAGAACAGGGGGAGATAATAAAATGTGAAGCACTGCATGAAAGCGAAAAATGAATGAAGTGGGGGAAGGAGAAGGAAAATAGAATCGTAGAAAAAAAATATTCCAGAAATAATTGACTGTGGCAACGATGGCGGGAAAAAAAAAGATGAAGAGATGCAATATCAGATTACTTATTTTGTTTTGTCATTGTCCTTAGGTATAATTAAAAGTGCATAGTTGTGATGAATTTAATAAGAATAGTTCTCAGTTGTACTATGACTGCTGTCATATCGGTATTTTTTCTCTAATTGTAAAAATCAAGGTATTTTTCTTTATTGATACAAACATTGAAGTAGAAAATAGGCAAATATTATTTTTGTATCGTTTATTTTTCACATTAAGATACACAGGGTTGCAACTCAAATGCAGAAGAAATTTTGTGAAATTTATAGAAAAGCCTTCGAATACTCGATCCTATCAGAGGTGAAAAAGAGCCCCATGGTCAGCTACATCAGGTTGAAGTTGATGGCAATCAAATCAAAACATCACACGAGATTAATCAGTTACACGACGAAGATAATAGCTAAAATATTGTAAATATCCGACCAAACAGTGAAAATCATTCAAGAAACTTGGCTACATTGTTCGTTTTGATTTTAGACTTAACCATGAACTACCTAGTGTAGAAGAAACACTTGATTTGAATAAGTACCCGCTTCCAATTGAACCAACTGAAAACACCAATTGAAGAAAAGCTTCCTGAATTATTTATCAACAGAACAGGTCCAATAATAGATCAGGTTAACCCTAAACAGATTGTATCTTTTTTTTTTTTTACCAAGCAAAAATCGTTAAGGCCTGGCTGGAAACTCTTTACTCGTCTGTCTTATTCACCAGTTATTACACCTGCAGAATTAAATTTATTCTAGTCTTTACATAATTCTCCTAATGAAAAAACGTCAAATCTGTGGAATACGAAATCACCTCGAGCAATTCTTCGCACAGAATGACAAATGTACTGAGAGGATAGAGTTATAAAATTGCCTGGAAGAAGGCTCAAAATACTGGAACTGAACGGTAAATATGTTAAATTAGATTAACTGGAGAAACTTTTTTAGTAACTCTTGGATAGAATGAAACAAACAGAGAATAAATAAGGAAGAAGGTTGAGACCAAAGGAATGGCTGACGGATTGGACTGTTTCGTTTATGAGAACTAAAAAAAATTGAGAGAGCAAAGATGGGAAGGAACACAACGAGAAAAGGAAGGGAAACATTAGAGGAGGAGGAAAAAGAGTAAAAGATGAGGAGTGAGTTGAGAAAATTGACAAAGAAAACGTGTAATGGCATTGCTACGAGTAAAGGTACATAACTGCCCGGGATTGAAATCTTGGCAAAGAACAAACAGAGCGAAGGAGCTGGCAGCCATCCTACGGGTGATGCAGATAAAAGATGTTCATAAATAGAAGGGAAGTAATATGCATTGAAAAGAATGAAACGTGAAAACAAAACGAGTGAATGAAAGAATGACTGGAGGAAATATAAAAGATGACTTTAATTCAATTGACTCATTTTTAAAGAATGTTGAAAGAACGCTGAACATTGCGACCCATTATGAGATCATATACGAAAGTGTTGCCGTCGAAAATGAAGATGTGAGAAACTGGACGTTTTTCATGAAGGATTGGGGCTGCAATGTCGACGATCAAGAAATCTGGCAAATTTTATGGAGGGTCTTTGTCAAATAAAAAGGTTTAAAAATGACGACAACGACGATGACAATAATGATGATGATGATGATAAATCAGGTGAACTAGCCTTGCTAGATACTCTAAAATGGCGAAAAAATACCTGAGATGAAGCGAAAAGGCAAAGCAGTGGAAAAATACATGCGAAAATTAAATTAAAGAGGAAGAGAACGAGAGAGATAATGAAAAATGAGAAAAAAAAGATTACCGAGGAAGAAAGAAAGAAATAGAGGATGAGGCAAGTGAAAGAAAATTGGGGGAAAAAAGAAACAAGAGTACTCATCAAACTGAGAAGAAGCAAGACAGAAAAAAGTATTTCCATGCTTTGCATGAATCACCAGGAGCTATCACTTAGTGCAGTGGAGGTGTTTTTTTGGTTTTTTTTTACACTGAATACAGATTGCTTTTTCACTGCAGGTTTTTTGTACAACAGAAAATGGTGAATTTCCCATGAAGGGACATCATCCCCGCAACACTGCCACAAAAATCAGCATATCATTTTACTGTCCTCGTCTTCCAGGCGTTGGTGCACTATTGTGATTGAGTTTATTGACAAAGACTGGCGCTGCTCAATAATGTTTGTTTAGTTGAGCCTATCAAAAACGCATATCTTTATTAAACGATAATTGAAGCTCTTGTATATTTTCAACATTATTTTCTATACGGATAACGCCCTTTTCTCATATCTTTGAACTGCTTTAGTTGTTCTATGTTGATTATCCTTACATATGTTTACTTCACCTTTTGTTACCGAATCCAATACAATCTTTTTAGCCAATTAACATAGTTGATTAATCATTTCTACCATTTTTTTCACCGAATCACCAGAAAATACATTGTCTGTCTGAAGCGATACGACTCACGATATTTTGTACCAAGTATCTTCAACAAACCTTCAACTGAGATTGTCAACAGTTTTTCACTTGGTCTGGCTCGCTATGTATGACTGCATAACACATACTGACCGCACTAATGGAGCTAATGTGTTGAAAAGTAAAACATTTACTCCTTATTATGTTCAGAAAAAATGCAAAGTTTTTGTTCTCGGGGAAGTGCCATAATATCTTAGGATTTGGGGGTATATTCGTCATATTTGGCCTCATGCAGTTTTTTTGTTTTTGTTTTTTTCGTAATTGAGACTATTATTTATCCCTGCCAAATAGAACGCAGGAGTAGCAATCATCAATTTTCCATTTTTGTTAACATTAATCATCCCCAACATAGTATTGTACGGAAAAGTATTTGGACACAAGACGGTTTCTTTTGAGTGAGTAATTCATTTTTAGTGTTGAGTTATTATTATCATTATTATTTTCATTATCATATTCATATATTTGCATAGCCAAACTCTATGTCTGGTGGCAAATGCTGGGGATTGAGTGACAGCAACACTCCTTAAATCCCCTGTACCTTCCCAGGCCCATGTACCACCGTGGTCTGTACAGGCCCAACCCTTCCATGAATTTGTAACCCATCTAATCTCGATCCTAACTTGTTTTGACAAGTTTCCAACTGCACCCAATATTATAGGCGCGATCTTAATCTTCGAATTCCACACCTCTGCATTAGCATTTTAATACCAGACGCATTTGATGGTCGTCGTTGAGGATGACAACGTCTTCTCAAATCTCAAACCATCTTCTTAAGTCATCTTCCCAGACCCAAGCACTAACGTGGACTGGACAGTGTGGTTGAATATTATTTTGTGTTGATATTTCAATGATATTTTAGTTCTCGTGGAGTTTTCACTGTAGTCATTTCTTCTTCTAATTTTAAAGTCCCTACAAGTCCCGTCGATAATCTGGTACTGCCTTTAGAATTTTTCTTGATTTCAGTAATGTTATTGAAAGGGTCGTTTTAGTTGTTTCCTCATTTCCCAATGTTACAATCCTTCTGTATGACAATTTGATGTCTACTGTAGTGCCTCTTCTGGGACAATTTTTGGTATCCACTTATCATCCGATTAATTGATTTCATTTTTTCTTCGGGCGTCATTTTCTGTTTTGTTTATCAGGACATAGCTGTACTAACGCTTAATACACTCGTTTTAGGCAGCAACTACTAAAGTTAATGTTTTTTTTTTCTCTAGTGTCATAGATTTTGGAATATCGTAACATTTTTGTTCAAAGTGGAAATACAAGCCCTATTCAGTCCCAACAGTATATTTACCACCCCAATCTCACATGATTTACAGAGAACAATATTTTATAATATTTCAGATCCTATCTATTCGTCCCTTCCTTTTCATAACACATTTAACAATAACACAGTCTCTTTTACATACAAGTGTATCGACGTTTTCCGTCAAGTTCGTTATCTATTTCCTATTTTTCTATCTAATCTAGATTTTCATGGTCTAAGTATCGTATTTCATGACAGAATTCGAAGCTAATCTCGTTCACCTAGGCAGACTTATTTTCGTCTCCTAAAACACTTTATATTCAATGCAACAGCAATTGCGAAAAAAGTAATTAGAATAAAACAGCTGCTTCTGAACTTACTTATATACTCAACAGCACCACAACTAATTAGCAGGTGTCGTAGGAGCAGTTTCCATTTAATTTTCTGTCTTATTGTTCAATAGATAATCAATATAGTGTAATTAATGCTGAAAAGATCTTAATTTTGATCAAAAGCTTTCGTGTTGCAGTTGCTTTTTCTTTTGTTTCTGATTACTTTCGTTATCGGGAATAACATGTCAATCCTTTGGGCAATCAATTAAGTTGCAACGTAATTTGGTTCAATGTCTTAGAAATATACATATAAATAAAACGGTGATTAAAGATATACTTTCAACGACCTTATTACAAATATCAATAAACTTTTGAATACCAGATTTATAAAATTCTGTTCATTTTGATCTGAAAGAGATATTAACTGATTTCAACCTCTTCTATTGAAGTGGGATCTTTTCCATCGAATCGATTTTGCCAATTTAAACAAGACCAGGAAAGTATGATCGATGAACAAACCTTCCCTCTATGAGATCAGTTAACTTCCGTTTGATCGTCGGAGGCTGAGAAATACCGTGTTTTGTCTAACATCAACTTACTTGTGATCTTGGCATACATTTTCAAAGCGTTGAGACATATGACGCTCATGGAAGTCAATTTTGTATAATATTCTAGAAAGCGACAAGTATATAGTGGATATTTCAGACTAAATTATAGCCAACATATCAGTGTTAAGCTACTAATTTATCGATATTTTGAAATTCCTAATAGTTTATAATTAATAATCCTCTGATAATTTTAGCACAGTAAAAAGTAATATTGTAATGATTTGACATTGAGAAGTTATGTGCCATTCTTGCAGAATAACTAGCCCATTGCCATCAAGGTTTTCTTATGAATTCTATGATATCATGGAATTCTGTTTATCTTCTATAATATGTTCCGTCTCATGATCTCTCCATTTGATGTGGAGCATGATCGCCTGTGGTCCACCCTGCATGGTTCTTAGTTTAAGGGTCAATCTTTTTTATTCCATGTTTTAGCTCCAATTATGAATATTGGGAGGATGCATAGGTTATAAAGCATTCTGAGGGATTTTGTTCAATGTTGTTTCTTTATCTCAAAGATTCGGGAAACTAGAAAAGGTACAATGAAATGAGTTGATAGCGATTGTTACTATGTAAAATATTTTGCTGGTATATTGAATTCTGGTGGATAAAACCTAATCAAGATTAAAAATTTGGGACCTGATAACCGACTTGTTCGATCAAACGACGACTTTATGCGCTAACCATATACAATATCTTCAATTAGATTAATAATAAACAAAGAAAATCAGCGATGATTTCATGTTTGAATCAGTTCTTACAAAACTGGTCTAATTTTGTGGCTGATCTTAGAAAACAAGGCCCTATTGAACTGAAACAACTGTCTTCTGATTTTAAATGTATGAAATCCAAGTTTAGCTCTGACAGAGAATCGGAATCGAAGGAGATATGCAAATACATTGTGGAGGAAAACCTGGAAAATTTAGTGAGATTACTAAAACAAATGAGAATGATGGAGGGAAGACAGGAGAGTCAAAATATTTAAGTAACAAGAAGAGGGGAGGAGTTCGAACAAAGAATAGAACGGATAAAAGAATCAAGTAAGCGAAGAAAGAGAATTGAAAAAATGACTGTTTACAGCAGAGGTTTTCAACCAATGTTGACTTGTAGGATTTCATGGTGATTATAAACTAAGGCCACATACTGGAAGATTCAAACTGATGGCATGAAGTTTTTTCTACAACCAATTCTGGGAGGCCTATTTTGAGGAAGCCATTGTCAGGAGGGATGGTCGAATGACATTTTTAAACATGGTAAAAAAGATGAATGGGCAGGAAATGTTGGGAACCACTCGTTTACGCTTTTCACAATATCATTTTATACGTCAATGTCTGTACGTATTCGTTTCCATTTTTCTTTATTGGGTTTGGCTAAGGTCCAGCGGGAATGTTCATTGACAGAATAAGTAAAACATTATCTTTATGCTTAAACTGTGGAACATAACAATGTTTAGCTTCCTTTAAAAACATTATTTGGTGCTGAATTGATATTTCGAAAATTGATATGTGTATCACTCGAGATGTATATTATCAGTAGATTGCACTACAGATTAAGTTATTCGTGGGAAGCCTACGAAATATTTCCAATCCTAGATTATTTTCTTATTTCAATTTTAGTTATCAAAAATGCATTTTGAGGCAGAGTAGATTAGTCTTTCAATGTCAGACCAAGGATGGATCAGACAAATACTTTTATCTAAACAACTTTTTTAGATAATACAATCTATCAACGAAAGCACAATGAATTCAGACGGGTTAAGATCTACAAACGTATAAAAGAGATTAGTAGGCCAAAGCAATGTACGTTTTGTCAGTAAATTGTATTGGAAGCGTTCATTTTTAAGTATCCTCATTTAAAAAGAAAACAAACTATTTTGCCTGTATTGCTACAGCCGTCGTAGCCGTAAGCATTTCCTCTAAATTACTAATATTTGTGCATTGTGTTTATTGTTTTAAAACAAAACAGAACCGTGTATGATGTACTATGAATGCTTTTCTCAACACAAGGAACATTCATGTATAGTTATACGGGTAATGGTTCAACGACCAATTGAGCAAGGTGAAAGTTGGAATGTATTGCTGGATGATGTTCTAAATCATTAATCAGTTGAAGTTGATGGTATTCAAATCAACACAATACTGAGTTGAATCAACGTTATACAGAAAGAGAGACGTCAACCATAGTACAAATATCTAAATGTAGTGATTGAAATCATTTGCAACAGCTTCGTTATTAAAGTTGCATTGATGTGAGACTCAGTTTAAGTGCAATTAAGCAGCGGTACCAAGGGATTTATCAATGCCTATTAGTGAAACCAGTGAATACATGTTAAATAGTTTGTTTATGTTAAAATTGCAAAAACTGGAATCAGTAAAAGATGACATATAGAAGATAGACATTGAAAAACACTAACAAAAAGGAAAAAAAGGGAGATTGAAATCGAATTAATTCGAAAAAAAAACCCTGATGTATGTCCTCAACCCTCAGCATTTCTAAGGAAATCAAACAAGTGATATCGAACAGGTACGTCACTTTCCAGAAATCTATCCATCATGAACTTTGTTTTTTGGGATTTGTTTTTTTATCAGTGAAGATGTATTGTTTGCAGAAGAAGCACGACTACCTTTTTTATGTTTGAATTGCGACACAATGCATTGGAATTGAAAAGTATGACTTTGGCCATTGGAGAACAAACGAACTACACGATGGTGAATTTCGCTCAGACGATGGCAATATTTTGAACGAACTTCGTTGTAGACTCAAAAACGTCCTGAATAAGGACCAATTTAGAAAAATCGTACAAGTTAATCTTCCAACAATCTAAACTTTTTCATCTAAACTTATAAATCAGTTAATGGCTGCATATACTTATTTGATCTTCTGAAGAAGTGGACAAATACATCCAATGATAGCCAAAGGTCGGAAGTGCATGGTCCTGAAGAGAAATCATCATTGCGTGGTCGCAACAATCATTTTCCACTTGTAGAACGCCCCAATACCCTTGGTTAAAATTGGATGTAAACATGAACATTTATTTTGATTATTAAAGAATACACTTCTGTTTCATGTATTGATTTACTCGTAGAAGTTCTGCATTTTATATTTTGTACAATATATATATATATATATATGCGTATGATATTTTTCAATCTTCTTTCTGTTCCATGTCGATCTTTTTCTATCTCTTACAGTAATCCTCAGCATGGATCTTTCCAAATCTTTCTGTGTGACTCTGAGTTAGTCCCCAGTCCATTTTGTTCATGCTCATGTTTTGTGTCCGCAATTCATACTTAGGACACTTAAAAGAGAGAGACAACAACAGTCGAATAAAAAGCAAACCAATTCATGCCCCAGCCCCTTACAATAAACACGGTAGGAAAAGACCTGACTAAAGATGACCAAATGAGATTGAAATGTTCGTTGATTGGATATGATAGAGGCTAGCGCTATTGTAGCCACCATGGAAATGAATGTGAGAGGCTATTTTCCTAAAGTGGACATAATAGCAAATGATGATGATAATGATCTATGCGCGTGTGTTTATGTGTGTGTGTGTGTGTGTGAGAGAGAGAGAGAGAGAGAGAGAGAGAGAGATAGAGACGGTATAGTTGTCTGTGCTTCTATGTTCTTACTCATACGTGGCAAAATTATGACATCAAATAAACTTTGAACATTCATAGATATTCGCACTAATTTTCACGCATATAAGCATAGGTACACACCTACCAAAAACCACTAACACATGATTACTTGATAGACTCACTCAGAGGTATAATCGTATACAGAGCTACGCTGGACTATGAGAAATAAGAGCTGAAGACCTGACAATACACGTAAGTAGCATTCGAGAAGAGGTTTACAACAATCCCTAACGTCTAACGTTTTTGCAAGTCTGCTTCAAAACACCATGTTTTGTAAGAATGTACTAAGTGAACTGACCAATAAAGTCCTTTAGGTAAGGCCTAGGCATCAACTCTCCTTCTTTATTCATTTATTTTCACATTTAAGATAGCTTACCGATTTATGTGTTTACAGCCATGTGTTTACCACGAGCACGTCTGTCATTGAAACGAACGGATAGAGACACAAATAGAAAGACAGGTGGGGGAGAGAGAAAGCTGGGAAGTTAGAGACGATGGAGAGGGAGATGGAGGGAGAAAGATAGTGGGGGGAGACATTGAGAGAAAGACATAAAGAGAGACGCAGGGAGAGAGAGATAGAACGGAAAGGAATTAGTGACAAGGAGAATGGAGAACGGGGAAAAAAGGAAGCGAATGAAGGAATAAAGGTCTGTATTTGCCCGTTGGACAACTTGTAAATACTTTTTGTTAGCATTCATCGATGGAATGATGCATCTTTGAGATTCAGTCCACAGTTAGCAAGTATGTAGTATATTGATATAAAAAAATATATATATTAACGGTGTATTGAAGGGCAATGGACTTTCTAATTCCGATACTGCCTACACTAGAGTAGATGAATAAACAGCAAATCAAAGATCAGAGATAAAGATAGACCGACAGATTCATAAAAGTCAAAAATACTGCGAAAAAAGAAAAGAAAAACGTGTGAGGCTGGAGACAAAATAAACACATGAAGTTGAAAGCAAAGTGAAAGAGCTTAAAGAATATATCCTCTAAAGCTGCAAAATATATAACAATAAAAACAGGTCAGCTTAGTCAGTGGATAGAAATCCTCACCTAACCACCGTTTCATTCGGAAACATGCTGTTTTGGGGATGATCAATGAAAAATTCTATTAATGGGTTGAACAATGAAAGATACTTTTCTCACATTTTGTTGGGCAATGATTTTTTGTAAAAATTTGAATATTTAGGAAAGACAATTGTGAATGGTGGCGACCAGAAGCAAATTGACCAATTCAGCATGGATTTACATTGCAACTAAAACTAAAAGTGTCAAAAGTTGTTTTTTTTTCAACTGACATAGCAAGGAAAAATGATGAAACATTCTGCACTCAAAATTTGTTGGTTCAGCCTGAATGCATGATACGCATATGCATACATAGGCAGCGAAACCAACTAGGAAACTGGAAAAACCCATGTTGACAGTTATGATGACAGTTCTCGTTGAAAAAAAAGGGAAAAGAGGAAGAATGAAGGAGAAAGAGAAAGAAAGAAAGACAGGAAGGAAGAAATTAATAAATAAAGAGACAATAGAAGGTACAAAGAAAGAAAAGAGGAAAAGAGAAATTTGTGAAAGCAATTAAGGAAGAGAGGAAGAAAAGAAATAAAGGAAGAAATATAAAGAAGGAAGAAAGAAAGAATGAAAGAAAGGGAGTAAGAAAGAAAGAAAGAAAGAAAGAAAGAGAGAAACAAAAAAAGAAGATCAGAAGAATCAAAGGAAACAAGAATGGAAAAAGAGGGAGAAGAAAGAAATGTAAATTTGAAATACAAAGATGAAGATAGAAAGAAAGAGGGAAAGAAAGAAAGAAAGAAAGAAAGAAAGAAAGAAAGAAAGAAAGAAAAAAAAGAAAAGGTGGAAGAAAGGAAAGAAAAAGAAAGAAAAATGAGAGAAAAAAATCAAAGTTTTGGGAAAGCAAGAGAGGTAAAAACGAATAGAAATAGCAAAGATAGAGAAAAGAGAGAGAGAACGAAAAAAAAATAAACAAGTGATCAAAAACACCCCCACAGAAAGAAAGAGAGGGGAGAAGAAAAAATTAGGAAAATTGAAATCTCTCTGAAAGATTGTAATCTTTGCAAGTGAAACTGAACGTTTATGGAAGAATATACCAAAATATTTGATATGATTCCAAAAATGGAACTAATAAGTAAAAGTAAAAGAGAGAGAGTGAAAAAAAAAAAGAGAACCAAATTGAAATAAATGAAAAATAGTACCAAAACCATAAAAATCCTAGGAATCAACAAAAAAAAAAATGAAGAAAAGGCAAGAGAAGAACGATAAATGGAAAAAAAAAAAAAAGAAAATAAGATAGAAATCCACGGGATGGAGAGAAGTACTGACAAAAAAATAAAGAAAAAAATGTCAGGACCACGCGAATAGAAATCAGAAAGGAACGATAAGTTAGATAAGAAGAAAAAAAAGGAAAGAAATAAACTAAAAACAAAAAAAAAGAATTCTGTTGACGAGACAAGAAACGCGCTGATGGAAAGACGGTGGAAGATATACGTCAAGACTGACACACGTGCTCATGCACTTTGACTAGGAATATCTTAGGGCGTGCCTGATATCCCGCATCGACAGACCGGATGGGGGTCGGCGTGACATCGACTCTGATTGTACCAACCATTCATCTGAATGCCACACGCATAGCAATTTACGTGAGCACATACAATAAAGTCTGTGTTATTTTCTTTTCATTTCATATATATATGAATATATACACACACACTAACTGGGGTACTTTGCGTTGCCCGGGAAATTGATTCAAAATAAACATCACTGCTTGGCAAATGATATCTTAAAGAGGTCCCATAGAATTAAGTAATATTGGATGAAAAAGCACACTTCCATCCCCACAGTCCCACACATACTCTTAAACGGCGATGTGCGTGGGCCTTCACTCAATTCTGAGATTATACGCGCAGGCCTGTGCAAACCCCCGGACAGGCCTTCGCAGCCGCTCTCAAAATCTTTGAAAATAATGTCTCGAAGATGGAAATTCGTGTGCACACTTTCGACGTCAGACATTCGTACATCAGAGTAGACGATTAGATTTTAATTGCTTGGTTTAGGTTGAGTGTCGTGATATAGTTAGGGTTTTTGCTCACAAAAATCATGTTTTGTTGTCAGGTTACGGTCAGATTCATTTTTTAGATACTGCCAAACACGAATAAGCATTGAGAAAGAGAGATGGAGCGAGAAAGAGATAGAGAGAGAGAGAGAGAGAGAGAGGTGGGGAGAAATATGCATATAATAATTTCCAGCTACGAATGGAGAGTAAGGGTCCAGTTCAGCTTCCGTCGTATTGTGAAAAAAACTACCTCCATCTGAAACGTTGATTTTTTCTTTACATCTAACAAAATGGCGCATTATATTGGAAGCATATAAAAAAACGTTTTTAATAATCCTCGTCACAGTTTGATCTTGGCTTAGCGATTCAATTTTAAGGAAGACACTTTCAACTTAAATTTACCTGTATGGACTTGGAAGGTCAGTGACACCCATTTTATGGGAATTCTGTCACTCTTATGGAGTTTTTGCCTCTACGATGCAGTCTTTTATGGGTCTAGGAGACACAACCACGCAAGATAACAAACACTCATCTGTCAGTTATGTAGTATTATATTTTGAGCGGCCTCTAAAAGCTATGATGTTTCTGTCAAAATTGACAAATTGAACATTACAGTTAAGTTGTGATGAGAACCCCCTTTAAAACCTTTTTTACTCTCTCAACTGACAAATTCAGCATCAGAGTCATATTTAATGAAAAGCCTCTATATAAAATCTTTCAAATATTTTTCTTCTCACAGATGACAAATTTACGGAGGATTTGAAAGAGAGAAAAAAACTCATCTGTTTTTGGTTTTAGGAAATGCTCTGTTGATTATGTTTTCGGTGGTTCAAAACATTGGATTATGATTGCTAACGACAACCTTTTTTTATAGGAATAAAGAATTTGAAAAGCATTGTGAAAAGGATTGTTGGCCTCAAATTGAATCGCTTACAGCTGGTGGTTCAGTGTTGCCTATTCGATATAAATCTAATTTTTCAGTCACAAGTGGGCCATAGGTTTTTCTTGCTGCCGAGAGGAACTATGAACCAAAGCATTATTGTCATGATTACTGGGCAAGACTGTTAACCTATTCTTCATATGTATTCCCCCCCTAAAAAAAAATCAGTTTCCTTATAAGCAATTTCATATTCATATGAGATTGAATCATGCCGAATTCCCAGCAATAGATGAGAGAATTACGGGAATACCATTAAATGGACGCACAAAATATTCCCTAAGTTTCAGAGATAGTTTTGTTATTGCCTAAAGTGTGTTTTGTTTTTCGTTTTTGAATTTCAACATATTGGATTGAATCTTTAATTATAATCATAGCTGACATGTTTAAGCATTCAAAGGCAACATCAATGGGTTAACGTCGATTGGCAGTTGGTCTCATCGTGTCTGATTATTCAAGATAGGGAAATTGTCTGGATTTTTTTTTCAAAAAGACGGGTGTGAATGCAGCTAGACATAAATTTGGTGACCAATCTAGTATTTACATTGCAAGTTGAATCCCTTCCCATTAAGATCGATTCAGTTGGAGACAGTAAAAAAAAGTTTCTTTTTTACATCCCTGGTATGAAAACAAAACCTTTTTTTCTCGAATAACAAGTGAATAGTTAAATTAAAGCTTCACTTGTTCGGCGTGTATGCGTGATACACACAGCAGCATAAAAAATGGAGAGAAAAAAAACATTATGAAAGTTTACGTGACAGTTTTGTTTGATAGTTTCGAACAGTGTTGATTGATGGTAGAATAACCTCCCCAGTATCGTGGCCAATTTCGATCATTTCGTGGCGTTGATAGCTCTGTTTTCTATAAGTAGTTCTTTCAGTCATCTTGCAAGGGTCTTTCCTACCGTGTCTAATACCCAAGTGATTATCAACAAATGAAGGTATGTGTATTCATTGGGAATAACCTCAGATTATCTATCAACATCGTCCTATTTGCGGAGAATGTTCGAGAACTCCAGATGATGTGAGATGAACTGAATGGAGTAAGCAAGAGAGTTGGTCTCCACATGAACTCCGTTGAGACCGATGTCGTGTGCAACAAATATTTGGATGAGAAAAGTAAAGTGATCAAAATCGAAATGCTAATGTAAGTAGACAACAACATCTACCAGAGACAACAAACCTCCATGGATCCTCAAACGAAGCTGACATCAAATGAATAATCACTCTGGGTTGGCAAGTATTTTACAGAGCGAGCCCAACCAACAAAAATATCCTATTTTGGAGAGAAGAGTTAAAACCAATGCCTTCCCTGATTGTCACCTATCGAGTGGAAGCGTAACTAAAAAAATCAAGTCAAAGGATCTTAGATTAAGAACCATGCATCGTGCACAAGTAAGGGTTAAGTTTAACATCGCTTGGGAATATCACGATACTGGAAGTGTATTAAAGTAAAGAATAAAAATGCAAAACATCTCCTGATAGAAATATCACAGAATCTCTCAGAAAATGCAATGGGTTGGTCAAGTGGCGCGTATGCAAGATAATCATTTGACATAATGACCCACAGCGAAGATGCCCAGAGATCATATGCAGAATAGTGGCCGACGAGAAATAAGTTAGCGTGACAGATAGGTTTTCGAGATAACAGCGCTTAAAATCGTGAGGTCTGGTTAATGGCAGGAAATGTCTATGACCAATGAATGTCGTTGAAAAGACCAATGATGATGATGATGATGATGATGATTTTCGCAGGTTAGGGAAAAGTTATTTTTGTATCTATATTTCTTTGCTCCAAATCAGTTTTATCAAGCAGTGCTTTGGAACATTTCCATCTACTATTTGGCAAATTATCTAGATTTATCGAAAATAGGTATTTTCAGCCGGGCCGTAAGAAGGTTACCCCAGTGGATTACTCTGTGAATCCTACTATTTTCAAAAGACAAGTTTTTTTTAAATTCCTTACAGTATAGTTAATGAAAAACTGAACAAGAGTCGTGTGAATAACTCTCACTCTTTCAACCCGATCATAATGTTTCATCCAATCGTTATTATTATTATTATTATTATTATTATTATTATTATTATTATTATTATTATTATTATTATTATTCACCCCAGTCGCCTGGTGATTACCGTCAGAAACTGAGCGACATCTAGTCTTCTCAAGTGTCCAGCCTCCTTTTCACTCTCACAGTCCATAGCAGGGCTGTCGTTTATAGTTTCAAACCGGTCATCCGTCAGTTATCGATGAGGGTAGAGTGACAGTAAGTCTCAACAGCCCCCGTCTCTCCTTTCATCTTCCTCATTTATCACAGTAGACTTCACAACGCCTTTTCTTCTCTCTGCTAAGTTGTATCTTCTTCTTCTTCTTCTTCTTCTTCTTCTTCTTCTTCTTCTTCTTCTTCTTCTTCTTCTTCTTCTTCTTCTTCTTCTTCTATTCTTCTTCTTCTTCTTCTTCTTCTTCTCCTTCTATTCTTCTTCTTCTTCTTCCTCTTCTTCTTCTTCTTCTTCTTCTTCTTCTTCACACATCCACTCCGTTCTCATGCCACATTGCCTTCAATGGAATTCAAGAGACTGTGGGTGAGATTCTCTTTGTTTACAATGAAAAAGTCCAAAAAGCTCGTCAGTCACTTATTGTTTTGCAGGTGCAGTTATAGCTGGATATGTCTGCGAACATCTCTGTATTTCAGCATGGATATTATCTGACAAAATTGCCGGGAAAGAAGAATGGGTTTTCATAAAGAATACAGCGTTATCTTTTTGTTTCTAGATGTTTATACAAACAACAACATGAAAACTTTCCTCGTGTTGAATCCTGGAAACAGTAGTCATACTTTGAAAAAAAAAAAGAAGGAAATATTCTAAGAACAAATAAGATATAGGTATTTGCAGTTACCTACTCTTCTTTCTATGTACTTTTTATCTTTGATTTTATTTCTGATAACTTTGCAAAAATCTCTCATCTTCCCTGTAGACGCGAATGTCTGTCGAATGTAGGTTGATACCTGTTAAATAATATAAGACACACCGTCAGACATTATAGATATGTGTGTGGATGCCAATTGGTTTAATAGTTTGAAGTATAGACAAAGAAGAACGGCAAATAACGTGTACTTAAAATTTTATAATGTTTACTAAGATGCGGAGATTAGAAAGATAGACTCAAAATGCAGTTTTAGTTACTTCAATACATTTCCTGTGATCTTTAAAAGAGATAATATATTATCTTGCAACTGAAGATATACTCATACCACCCTGTATTAAGTAACGAGGAGTTGGTTATACATGATAAAATGATTATTGTTTGAAAAAAAATGAAGTAGGTAAGTTTATATCCGTATATAATAATTGTTCTACTGGGACATTCCTTCTTAACTATTCTTCAGTATGTTCTTTCATTCACATTTTCATTCCAATCATAATTTTTGCATTTCTTCTTCAATGATCTCTACTAAATTGTATATTTTCCACACGTCAAAATCTAGATTTCATCAATCTCCCGTCGAAGTTGAAGTTGACGTTCTCTTCCTGATGAGAACAAGAAACACAATCTTTTCTATATTTAGGGGAAAGACCCCTTCACTATTTGTCATCCCCGTCACGTTAAACCAAATCTGCATATAATATGATATATATTCTCAACAATGACTTGAAATCGTGACTAATTGATTGCAAGTCGACTTGTTTACCAACTGTGCTAAACTGAGTCTTAAATGCTAATGAATTCATTCATTATATATACAATACAAAAGTTCAAAAGTCATATACAATGAATACACACAGGACTAAAACCCAAAATGACGAAGCAGACCAGAAAAAAAAGAGCACTGCATCTACTTAGGATAATGAATATTCATGAAACCCTAAAAGGAAGGAAATCTAATAAAGTATCTCTATAATACAGCAAGCTTTCGTTAGAGCCCGCTCAACTTTCAAGAATAAATGAATCCCACAAGTTTTAGAGAGTCCCCTATGGAGTTGGAACTTGAAACGAAAGTTTCACAACCAATGCATCGTCCCAATAGTCACAAATTGAGCTTCAACTATGCAACCTGAACATGAATGAATCACGCCCAACATCACACATAGACATTTCAAAACAGCGCAGTAAATCGCAAAAAAAAAAGACAGGAATTAGGGATATCAAATAATCCATTGGAAAAATCAAAAGAACGATGGGCTGATCATGTTGCAAGAATATTTTTAAAAAAATATCCAACATCACAACTCATGTCGTGGATTCCCAGTCACCAAGTGCACAATTGTGGCCGACAGAATATGACGAAATAGACAGGTTTAAAAAGAATTGGCTCCGTGACACGTATGATAGTGTTCACGTGAGTCATATGATGGACGGTAAAAGGCTATGGCTGCAGATGATGATGACAACTAAATTTGATGCAATAATCTTTGGTTGGAATCGAAACTGCAACCAGTCTTGTTCATTGTTGTCTTGTTGAAAATGTTCCTTGTGGTTCATAAGCAAGCATGGTCTTAACGATGATTAGAGTTTTAGCTCTTTGTAATGAATGAAACCAATAACGTGACCGAATATCCAGTCAACTGAAAATAAACATCAGTTGAAATATTACGTTACCCGTACATCCGATTGGCTACGACGGAACGCCCGTACCTCATCGATTCCTATCTATTTACTCACATTGCATTAAACGTTCATGTTTTAACATTTTTTTTAGTATTGTTACTATCGTTCCAGAACAGCCAATGCCATTTCGATCGTGAAATCATTGACACTCGGTTGTTATTTCTGGTACATCCCATAAAACAACTGTTTTAAAACAATCCGCTTGTGTGCCCAGGTCTTGAATGGTACAAGATAGTAGTATTTATAAATAATATAATCATTTGCAAAATTTTGATCGATATTGGTTATAAGAAATCCGATTAGCAGCACTGAAGCATGTATTTTTCAAACTGTGATAGTAATTAAGTTTACAATAAAGGAAGAAAAGTATTAACTTTATGTAGATTAAAATTTATCCCACCATGTTTCGCCTCCGCCAAAGTGGTATCTTTGAATGAAAAAACGTTTTGAATATCTGGTCATTTAAAGTCATACTGTTAAACACTATACATCACATGAGGAGCGTACGCTGGGTATTTCGAACTTTTGGAAAAACTGTAACGCTCTATCAGATCTATGAATTCAATACTTTGAAATGTGTATGAATGAACAAAGGGTGTCTAGAATTTCATAAATTATATGATATTTCGAATCTGATATAAAGAAAGTGATTCGAAGATGTAAAAATAGATATTCTTGATTGAATTAAAAATCAAATCATTCATTTGAACTTTTCATCTCACAATAACACACACACACACGCATATATATATATATATATATATATATATATATATATATATATATATATATATATATATATATATATATATATACTTGCATTGTGAATATTTCAATGGATTTTTTCTAAAGAATTTTGTTTTGTATTTATGATTTTCTCTCTATTTTACTTCCTGCAGTCACAAAGATAGAGACAAAAAGAAATTTTGAAATGAAACTTTCCGTGAAATACGTTTTTCTTTTCGAAAGGAAGCTACTTTCTGAAATTACAATCGTCATCCTTCACAACGAAAGATCAACGAATATTCTTGAATTACTCTGTTCTGAATACAAATTTAAGTGAGCAAGTTAACATTATCCGTTAACATCCTTCAATGAACCATTATATTGTTATGGTTAGCCGCCCAATAGAATCCATTGAAAACTTAACACCTGAAAAACTTGATCTAGGGATTCTTAGGTAGTAAATGAAACGTTTCCTTTCTCGACAGAATACAGAATAAATGCTCTAATTTCCAGGTCCTTCAGAATGATCAGTGTAACCATGAACACATGATACTTGCATTGAGGAAACCTATGTTGACAGTTTTGATGGGTTATTTGTATCGGGGAATTATTGAAACGTATTTAAATCATGTTGAAACAAAAGCCACGAAAAGAAGTGCATGAAATTTCAAGGGAGACAACTGTGACAGTGTTCGAAAGACATGCAATTCACAACGCATGCTCAAGATTGGATCCGAAAGATACGGCATACCCTCAAGTAATTAGCAACTCTGGATGAGGAAAGTATTTCCTTGTACTGAAAAAGTTATGCTTGAAGGTCTTTTGACCAGGAAAGCATTAATGAGAGAGAGAGAGAGAGAGAGAGAGAGAGAGAGAGAGAGAGAGAGAGAGAGAGAGAGCAAATGCATGAGTATTTCGATGAAACATTCGAAGAAAGGAACATTTGTTATAAAACGTTTCGTTACGAAGCAGATCAACATAAGAGGGGTTTTAAAATCTAAACAAATAAATATTGTGTGGAGTAATACTTCGATGATTTTTATATAATGAAGACGTACCGATAGGTTGATGAGTATATATATGCATATGTGTATATGTAAATAAATATGTGATTTATGCAGATACCAGTATTCAAATCCACTTACGTATCTATAAGGAGGTTTTACAAATATACATTCATAAATAAGTTGCTGCTATACTTACACGTCCACATCCTTATATATATATATATACATATATATATATATATATATATATATATATATATATATATATAAACAATATATATATATATATAAATATATGTATATACATATATATATATATATATATATATGTGTGTGTGTGTGTGTGTTCGATATTCTATAGCTTTGCAGGATCTTTTCTTTCAAACCATTTTTGTTGAACACAGATTTTGGTCACCCTAATCTTTTATTCATTTTGTTGTTGTTGTTGTTGTTGTTGTTGTTGTTGCTGTTGTTTCTTTGGACCGGCCTCTCTTTCTTGTGACCCCACAGAAAAATGACTTTTATAATACTCTGATCATCAGACTGACCACATGATGGTGCTGTGACTTCTGTTATAGGTACTTTAGA
Source organism: Thysanoteuthis rhombus (assembly GCA_963457665.1). Lineage (NCBI taxonomy): Eukaryota > Metazoa > Mollusca > Cephalopoda > Oegopsida > Thysanoteuthidae > Thysanoteuthis > Thysanoteuthis major. The sequence goes on along the minus strand of OY735226.1, from coordinate 49,945,545 downwards.
ATACTTCTTCCACCACATAACATACTTGTGTATATATGCATAGATATATTCATGTGGGTTTTCATGCTTTTGTGAGTGTTGATATATATATAGTTGAATCTGTATTTGTGTTTCTGATGATTTATTTCAAATGTAACTTGGTATGTACGCAATGAATCAGTATACAAGCACACATAACCATATGCATACTCTAACATTTATGGAAGGATACTTTCATAAAATGCGAGACAAGTATGTTGAAGAAAAAACATACTAAAAAATTCAAAGGCAGGGTTCCCCGTGTACACAGCTATGACATCAGTGTAGAACAGTGAAGTCAGATGAAAACACAAATAAACATTAGCCTTTGTATATCTTGAATGACATGAACACATCTACATCAATAAAGATTTCTGTTTATGCTCTATCATGTATATTTAAACCAGGAAAATAGATGTGAATGTGGATACAGGACTGGCTAGTCATTCAGTATAAACTGTCATGTGACCACCCCTTGTTGGCAGCATGTCACGCTAAAGGAGATCAATAAAAAAAATGAAACGTGTGAGCAATCATTGTTACTTCCCTTGAATCTTGTGATAAGTAAAAAAACTGAACTTTCAAAATACATAGTAGGCGAGATGTAGCTGATCTTAAACTGAACAACTAATTTAGAATAAACCCATATCACCCATTCAATCACAAAGTGAACATCTATTTTGGAGGGATTTTTTTTTTAAAGTACAAAAACTTTTTTGCTTCGATATGATGAGGAAAAAACGCTGGATTCTCCAGCTCTCTCACTCCATCAGTATGGCCTGGACACACGATACATACATACATACATAGTCAGCAGGACCAATTTGAAAACTGGAAGAAACCAATGTTGACCGCTTTGTTGACAATCTTTGTTACCGGTTACTAATATATTCAGAAAGACACTGTAAATACTATGTGTAAGTCACTGAACCAACTTTGATATAAATTAATGGATACGACCCTCAACTTTGGGAATCCAACAAATTCATGTGACAAGCAACAGTAGGTTATATGCACACATACACACACGTATTCATGAACACATGCATACAATACGTCTGCACACAACACACACACACACACTGACACAAAGACAGAGAGACAGACACACACACACACAAACACACACACACACACACACATATATATATATATATATATATATATATATATATATATATATATATATATATATATAGATATATATATATATATGCAAGAGTGTGTATGCCTCGAGGCAAGCACGTGCTTGGTCTTCTGCATCGTTATGCAAATATCTTATATTAACTTTTGCACTGTGCTTGGACGCTCCTCTATGCAAATGAGATTTAGAGGAGCTTTCAAAAGGAGCTCCAACCGGTGGCTGGAAGTATTCGTCTCGTAACTAGTTTAGGCTCCCTAGTGCGTCTCTGCGTAAATACAATATTTTGAATCGCTGCCAGTCCTTCTATTTCTCTACGCCGGGATTCGCTGTATGCAAATCTATGACTGCTTTTAGAATAACAATTTGATGGTATACCTAAATGCATACACATTCATTATTTCATATATATATATACACATATATATATATATATATATATATATATATATATATATATATACTAACAACATGACTTGTACAATGATTATAACAAGTGTTTTGTATTGTATACGAGTGTACGGATACAATACATGAAATCGTGTTGTTTGAGTTTGATGATAAGATCTCTCTCTCTCTCTCTGTCTCTGTCTCTCTCTCTGTCTCTGTTTCTCTCTCTCTCTCTCTCTCTCTATCTCTCTCTCTCTCTCTCTCTCTCTAATATATATATGCATTTCAAAATGAAATAATGGATTAGGTACACAAATTCGTTAATGTCTCTGATAAGCCCACACAGGGCAGAAACATGAACGTTCTTGTTATGAATCCTTTATTACATAATAAACTCTACACGAACTCAACTAACTCTTCAATGCTTAATATTTTGAACTTTTCGTGAAAGAAACGTTCCGAACAGTGGATATTGCATTCAGTATATTTGATTACATTGTATCCATGATTTGTATTATATATATATATATATATATATATATATATATATATATATATATATATATATATATATATATATATGCTCAAAGGACACACATACCGATAAGTATTTATTATACAAATTCTATTTCATTGTGGACATCGTAATAACCACCACTTCATATCATTATTATTTGTATACAAGCATATAATAATGATGGGTTTATTTCTGAATGTATTGGCACCAAAAAGCCTAAAGCTATGCTGTTTTATAGAGTATTTTCTTTTTAATAACACAGTTAACCCAATTTTAAGGACTCAGCCCTGTTGTTTGTTGTGTGATCATACATGAAATTTTCGGATATTCCATCACGTAATCATCATATATATATATATCATCATAGTAAGGTATTCAATAGGCAAATGAGTTGTATGAGCACAGACGAACAGAAAACAATAGCATATATATATATATATATATATATATATATATATATATATATATATATATATACATATATATATATATATATATATATATATATATATATATATATATATATAGATAGATAGATAGATATAATGTTTGTATGTGTGTGTCTCTGAAAAAATATTACAAATCCCCATGTTTGTGACACGTAAATGCATCATCATATTTAAATATCTGAATCGATTTATATTCTTCGAATACACACTTTATCTTAGTCAGGACCAACTAAAATCTGCTGTTGGACAAAGGCCTTCCCCATCGTCTGCAAATGTTTCTGCCTGTAAAAGTGGAGTTATCTTTGCGAAGATGCAACATGTAGCCATTTTCATATTGTCCATTTTATGTCTAAAAGTGCTTACACTATTGAAAAATATCTATCGAGTGGTAGCCTGGTAACCGTTTGAATATCATTCGTTCTGTAATAACGGTAATATTGCATAATCATCAGATGATCAGATTTATGAAGCAATTGGGCGAATATTTCAAACATTTTAAATTCAAACAACTGCAAAAATCTAGCTGGTTTCAGTCGATTCAAAATTCCCAACATAAAAATGGCCCGTATGAAATGGCTAAATGATGCGTTTTTGCAAAGATAGCCGTCAGAAAACATTATAAATCTCTTGTTTGTTTTGTTTTCTTTTTGTCATTGATCAACGATTTTTCGTTTTAATCCCAAATTCTTCGTAAGTAAAGAAAAGCAGCGAATAAAGATCTTTCATTCAAAATGTGGGGAAACGGATTTGAACAATTTGATCGCCGGCCTCGTACCTCCATCGATAATAGATGATAATATCAATGGATAGGAGAAGGAAAGGACAGAAATAAAATTAACATCTAGAATTGTTACAGAGATAGAGTAGAATGTTTCAAGACATTTCTCGGCAAACTTTCTTTTTTTTAATGTGCTATTGATAAAATCCGTTTACACGTAATCCAAACATCTGAGAAGTGCTTGCAATAGGAAAATTAGTTCTATTCTTTTTTTTAATTCTTGTCCTTAATTCTTTTTCCACAACTACTACTACTACTACTACTACTACTACTACTACTACTACTACAATGGATAACCACATTTAGTAGTCCAAACATTCCTGCAGCTTTTATATATATATATATATATATATATATATATATATATATATATATATATATATATATATATATATATATGTAAAATAAAAAAGTTTGGCGTCTCTGGAAAGAGAGCCGTCGAGCAATTTTCAGATCGTAATACATAATCGAATCAAGTTAAGGAAATCTTGATTTTATGTATTCGTATGTTTACTTTAACGTTACGGGATAGCTAAACATCGTTTATTCCCTGATATATGATGAGGATAGTTCTCGTGACGGAGAGAAAATTTAAAAAAAAATAGCTTGCACAGGAGCTTGTTAAATTTGACATATTGATGATGAAAACATTGAGATCGCAACAATGCTCGGTTTAATAGTGATAGCATTAATTAGAGAGGAGGGTTTTCAAATGATATTTCAGCAAAGTTGAGACAGAAGGCGAACGATTAATATTGATGTTGATAATGATATGTCAATTATTACCTGCAATAATAATAATAATAATAATAATAATAATAATAATAATAATAATAATAATATTGATGATAATAATAATAATGATAATAATAATAATGATAATGATAATGATCATTATAAAAATTATAATGATGATAATAATAATGATAATAATGAAAATAATAATAATAATGATGATGATAATGATAATAATAATGATGATAATGATAATAATAATGATAATAATGATAATAATAATGATAATTATAATAATAATAATATTAATAATACTAATACCTTAAATATTAACAATGATCACAATGATCAAAATATCGAAAATAACAATAGAAACATGGCGGAAAAGATTCACATAAAGATAGCCATTATTTTTTTTTTCTCCCTTCCTCAACAAATGCTATTTTCGATTTGCGTTTTTCAATAGATTTCAGCGCTCATTTTCTCTTTCTCTCTCTCTGCACACTACCGGATACTTCCTCCACAATGGCGTGCCCCCGCCTCCTCTCTCCCACTTCTTCTCTCTCTCTCTCTCCAGGTTTTATTCATCCGTTTTAGAGACACTTATCCGTCTCACTCTCTGTCTCTGTCTCTCTATGTCTCTCTCTCTCAGTTACCCTCTCCCTGTATCTCTCTTCATGGAAAGCATCGGCTTTATCTATTCAACTACGCTGCCATTTTGATGACGTGCCGTTTTCAATATGGCGCCCGATTTTTCGCTTCGTTCTCTCACGTGAGTGCGTTAACTAACCATATTTCTATAGTTTAGAATATTTTATTGCCTATTCATATTTTGCATTTTTTTATCGTCTGATCGTATTTTAGGCATTCTTGTTGAGGTTTTTTTTTTTTTTTTACCTCGTTTCCTCTTTCAGAAATCTTATTGTACGTCTCAATAAATATTCTAAATTTGGATCATATTGGATACGCACAGGACCACACTTGATGTTTTGAGAGATCATATGTGCATTTGAGTGTCTATTTCAATGCATTCTTGGATGTAGAGATCTGTATTACGTTATGTTTCTGTGAGACGTGTCATACAGACGTGTTAAATTTTGTAAGACCCAAATCAAGAAATGATAAATGGTCTCCGGTTGCAACATGATGATTGAAATATTTGTTTATCAGTGGAAAAATTCAGTTTTCTTGCATCATATTTCCTCTTCCGAAATTGATATATGTGAAAAATGAAAAATTGCAAAATTTACACTACCGTCGATAATGAAATATATTAAACACAATAACTTTGATACATATGTATAAAAATCTATATGTTTATATATTCGTGCACACATACATACAAACATGATACACACACACACACACATATATATATATATATATATATATATATATATATATATATATATATATATATATAACTTCAGTTTATATTCAATGTTCAACAGGTCAAATGCTACTTCTTCATTAGGCATATCGAAATTCAAGAGGAAGGTGATCTATAATGGATGGTAATTTGACTTCTCCTGGAACTGTATAAATTACACCAAATAATATAAAAAAAGACTATAAATGAAGCTATTTGAAATCATAAAAGAATATGTCCTGTATCTCTTAGGTACGATGGATGAGCCCACTGATAAGTAGTAATTTCGGAATTATATATCAGTACCTTACTTTCCTCAAGCGACCTTGACTTTGAGGGACCATTATCAAGTGGCAAAAGAAGTTAAGCTGCCATATGTTGAAAGGGTTTACCGCTAAATATTATAATAACATAATTCGTGATAACAGATTTATATGCCATCTGTTTTGGCTGCATTCAGTTGTTCTGTAAATAAACGTGTTCTGTTCAGTCAGCAACACCAGGAAACAGTGGCAAATGGTTTCCACAGTTTTGAATATACAATTTGATATAAATAAAACATAAAAGGCCATAAAACAAAAACAAAAACATCCGAAGGATACATTGAACACGTCTCCTTTTATCAATGATGCCTTAATGTAGTTCACAATCGGTAACAGTATTTGGAAAAAAGTTTTCATGATTTGAAGCATGAGCAGCGTTTACTGTTCTGTATAGGGAGGATTTCGATCATTGCTAGAAACTGTCACCAAATCTGTCAACATAGGTATCTAAAGTTTCTAATTCGGCCGGTCTTGCTAAGTAGTTGGCTGGCTGAGTATATGATTCTGTATGTATTGGTCATCGGAATTATGAAGATAAAGGGTTGTGAATTCAAACATGCACTCTTTATTATGTCTGGGGAAAAGGTTTTGTCTTGGTTTTATGATCTCCCTGAATTGATAATTTTAGCAGGGATTCGGAACATTTGTAATGTGAATTAATACTGAATTGATCCCTTAGTTTGTGTCCAACGGGATTTGCACTTTTTTCGTGTTTTTTTTATTTATTTTTTTCAAGTATATTTAGA
>OY735226.1:49914079-49934079 GCA_963457665.1 Thysanoteuthis rhombus | reverse complement strand
GCACTTATTGGCTGATAGCCGGAAACAACAGATTAGATAACATCTAAATGCATATTAGATCTGTTTTAGATCCTATCAGAGATCAGAAAGGGCAATACATTATTAAAACTTCTAGTGTACGTTGACTGAGATTAACAATTACACGATAAACCTGAATATACAACAACCTTTTTTAAAGTTTTCGAAGTTTTATTTACAATAACTCAAAAAATAATAATAGTAATAATAATAATAATAACTCAAATAATAATAATACTGATAATAATAATTATAGTTAGAAGAAGAAGAAGAAGAAGAAGAAGAAGAAGAAAAAGAGGAAGAAGAAGAAGAGGAAGAAGAAGAATATATTATGGGAATAACAGAAATAAGTTGGAAGTGAGGAAAGTAGCAATGGGAATGCAATTTCAGGGAATTTTAATCAGCAATTTCTCAGTAGTTAGTAAAACGAATACAATTGCTGACGATAATTATACAAATAATCGTGATAAAATAGTTCTGTTATTCGTAAATGTCTGCTACAATTCAGAGCCCTGTCTTGGAAAAATCTGAATTTATTAGTAGAATTTGCCGTCTGGGTGCTGACATGTAAGGATCAGATAAATTAGGCCAATTATTTCTGTGATTAGTAAGAATTGGTTTGTATCTGACCAAGTTTTGTTTAAGTGGCAGGGTTATCTCATTTTTTTAAATTCCTTCATTTATGGAAGTTCAACATTATGACTTAATTCAAAATATGTTTTTGCTTAGCTTTACTTATAAACTCCCGTCTTCGTACATTGAAAAAAAACAAACAATAATTGCTATTATTCATAACCTAGTAGAATGCTCAATACGATAATGCTGTTACATCTGGTAAATTAAAATTATAAAAAGAGCTGAAAACAACAACAACAAAAATGTTTGGAAAACTGCCAGAGAAATTAAAATATAAATTCGTTGAAATTATTCATTTTTGGCTAAAGGCCAGATTCTGAGAGATATAAGTGAGAAACAAATTCATGATCATTGATTTGCAATTTGTGTTTTTGCTCTTTTGTTCGATTTTTTTTTTTTTACATGCACTTAATTATTCGAAAGTTAGGACGAGATGATTTCAAAACTTTCTCCCAATTCCCCCTTATCCAATACACAGTCAGAAGACATTTTGATCTATCTATCGATCTATCTATTTACATTTAATATCAATCTGCATCAAAGACCATGTATGCTAGATGTGTACCATCTTGTCATTGTAAAAGATGTTTCAAACGACAATTGTGGAAAATATGCAATGAGAAGGGAGAAGGAGCTTCCACCAAGGTCATTAGAGAATTAAATTGTTTTTTTAAATATTCAAAGATCCGTAAACTTTATTAGAAACAATGCCAATATATGACATTCCTTTTGGACAATATTTGAAATATATAGCCCAGGAACAAAGACTAACTCATTCTTCCATTCAGAGGAACATTGATAGCTAAAGATAGGGGCAATGTTAGATTCATATACCAGACCCCAGAGAAAAATGAGAAATCAGCAAAGGCAAAACTACTCTGAAGGGACAAACGAGGAGATATGATGATAATGATGATGATGACGATATGAATCGTTGGAGCGATCTTTGGAAAGCGAACCTATTAAGAGTTTTCTACTGAAGTTTGTCAAATAAAACTGGTGTCAGTCATCAGATGTATAGTCGGCAGCGCAGGTGTTCGTAATTCAGTAAGTGAAAAATCAATAAAATTGTCGGAAGATTTCATGATGTCGCGACGTATAATTGCGTAAGATGAAAACGAGAATATCCGGCGATGCTTCTGGAATCGAACAATTTCCACTTTTCAGATTCTTTGAATTCATCTGTTGAATAACGACAATGAAATTAGATTTGAACCACATTTAGAGAAATGTCCCTTTCCTCGAGGTGAGCGTACTCTCCATTTTACACCATACGTAGATATCTTCTCTCAAATATTAAAAGTTATAGGGACCCATTTTTATTCCAAGAGTCCGTATGTAATTTTTTTCTACTCATACTATTTGATCGAATACACTGCTTCCATCAGGGCAACTTGGAATGCTTACTTATTTATTAGAAATTGCTAATTTATCCGTTGAAAGAGGACAACGAAGTTAATTTAAACAACATTTAGAGAAATGTCCCTTTTTCTGGAGGTAAAAGTTTTCTTTTTTTTTTCATTTTACAACGTATGTGGACATCTTGTCTTAATTGTTAACAGATTAAAGAGACCAATTTCTATTCCCTGTGAGCGGATGTAATTTTCTTCGATTGATACTATGTGATTAAATACGCTGTCTTTCACGCGTGTTACCTGGAATACATACTTATTTATTAGAAACTACCAAACTTCCATTTTTATAACTGGTCTAGTTTGATGGCTATGTATGTCTAATGCGTACACACCATATCAAATGACTTCATATAGCTTTTTAGTGGATGGGGAAGTAAATTTTCAATATCGATTCATGCAAAATTGGTCCCTCAATCTGTGTCATGGGTTCCGAACTTATCATCTGTAAATTCCAATTTTTCAGGGATCCAATCAGGTGAAATTTATCTAATGATCACCTTTTTTCCAGTTTTATAATTGATCATCCCTACGAATCAGGTTCCCAAAGAATTAGACCATATTATGGTTTTTACTCGATGACTGACAAGGCCCTTCTCTGGTCTCTATTTTGTTGCATCAAGTTGATTACTGGTAAAAATGATAAGCAATTTCTGATTGTATAATTTGAATACTAATGATTGAAAGCAGCTAAACTGAGGGTAAAAAAAACTTGATATTATTTAGGAATTAGCAAGTCCGTAGCTACAGGTAATGATTATATTTTGTGCATAAGCTCCAACTTTGCGAATTGCAGTTGAAAATAAAGTTAGTATCAAATGCCTTGGAAGCAAGAACTCGATCCAGAGTATAACGAGTGTTTGTGGTACGATCAAAGGTGGTGAAGATCTGCGTCTAGAGCTTTCAGCAAAGATCAAACTTATTTTTTAGGGCCTCCAATATCAACAAATACCACTGAGATCGCTTTGAGAATAATTTACACGAAAAGACATAAGTATATGGACGAAACTGCTATCCAGATGATATAAATGTAAACAAACAATCAGATCAACTCTAAGTAACAATTCTCCAGATTCCCAAGATTTGTCAACAGTATAACCAATGTTCATCAAAATCAGTCAAGATTTGAGAATTCACTAAGTTGTGAAAAAAAAGTTTATATATATATATATATACATATATATATATATATATATATATATATATATTATATATATATTATGTAAACAAACAATCGGAATTGATGAAAGGAAATATTCCAATTGGGGAAACAGGAGACAGACACCCATAGCGAATTATAGTTCTCGGCTTTTTTTTTCTTTTGCAAACATGTCTTGTGCAGCTCCGATCCGATCTAGACGAATACCGAAATCGTCGGCAGAAACATTAAAGGTAGATTTGGACAATAAGAAAGTTGCACCCATTAAATCATCACCATGCACGTGCACTCATTGCAAAAATGCATTAATGATAGATAACACTCTTGGACCCCTTCAACCTTCATTTTCGATCCAAAAGTAGTCATCCAAAATCATGATGCAGGGTTTCCAAGTCACAAAATAAAATCTGAGCATCGTAGCCCTCAACATAACGAAAATATGAATTTTCAAAGAATGATGCGTTGGGCACTTATCATATGCAGTCACTCATACGGATAGACATCTATCCTACCCCATCCGTACTCACGAAATCAAGCCAAGAATGTAAGCAAGCACATGGATAGAAGTATATGCATTCAGGAATATCAAAATATGCGTGAGTGTAGGCACTCACTTGTGTATCGGAAATCCCCGAGACATTTCCGTTCCATTTCCGGCTGAAACATCAAAGATTTGCGACGGTAGTAATTGCATCCATTATGAGCGTCTTTTTAAATCCCAGGAAGCTTAAAACTAGCAATGGGAATAATTCCCTGGCTTAGAGTTCCCATTCGAAATTGCATGCATGTGTCTCTTATTTAAGCATGGACCGTTAACTACGCTTCAGGGCCCCACCGCTTATATGGAAATACCACGTATGTTTACGGTGAGTCGAGGTCTTCTGGTCAGATTCTGCTTACCAATGTTAATGAAAGCCGTGTACTAAACTGGATTCTTCCTTACAGATATACAACACCATTGTGAAAATTTGGGCAATCAGACTTTATATCATCTTATTTATCCACTGGCATTTACAAAAATAAGTTACAGAAGTAAAACTTTGCATAAAATTCTATATCCATAAAATGCATCAATTTTTAATTTTGTTTTATTACTAGGAGCGACACTGAAAATTTTCTGTGAAGATGGTCGATTTTATTCACTTTCATTTTTTCACGCAAATTACCTGGGGGTTGGTATAAATAATTCAATATTCCATTTTGGCCCCCAGAAATTAAATTGAATTAAAAGAAAGAAAAAAAAACAATTACAAAGAGATTTAGCAAAAATCAGAACTGAATTCATAAACAAGTATACAGAGCACTTAAATCATATAATATTTCAGCTCAGTTATGATTAGAATTTAATGCAGTATCCATTATTCCCAATAGAGATAAATGATATCGGATTCGTTTCCTACGAAGCAAAGGTTGCCCCAGCTAATCTATTAATACGATTTCGAATACGATTTTCAGAAACTCATTTACTCTATCGGATTATTCCTGCATAAGACAGCACAGTATATTGAAAGAAAAAAACAATAGCATAAAAAAGAGTCATATATCGTAGAAACCATAGGAAAACTCAGATGACAAAGGGCAGATAACTGCTTAACGCCATGACTCAACGTTGATTGAAAGAAAATCATATTTACAAGACTGTGTCTCGCAAAAAGATGGCTAGATGAGCTACAGTGGTTCAGAAAGTATTGGCACTGCAACGCCCATCATAGCAGATCTTCGGGTAAGTATATATCCAACGTCAAGTACCGAACGGCTGTCAGTGCTGCTGCTGCTGACAATGATGAGTAATAGTCTATTTATGATGGTATACAGTTGACCCATTTAGAGAACATATTTGTCCGGTTATTGGCTACTTGAGGGCGGGCCTGTTTGTTTTACTTTCACACTTTTCAAATTTTAAAGTACGAAGGGACTCCTTCGCACTAACTTTTGTTTGCAAATGTTAGTATGCCTGAAACTTTATTGCAAATGCAATACGGAGGTAACAATGTGTATCATCACAGAATCATTTAATCATGTCAATGTATGGAGTTATTGTTCTCCTTGAAACACTTGGTCCATCTGAAAACTCTTATTCTATGAGAGGCAGCTTCCTAATTAATCTATTGCAAATATTCAATGATTTGAGAAAATGCACACTCAAATTCTACTGGACAATTGATGTTGGTATATTCAAATCGTTTCTTTTTAGACGAACTCAATTTTATTGATGAGATAAATTGTCTGCAGCCATGCATTTGTTCGAGAAATATGTTTTGTCTGTAATACACGAGTAAGGATACTTTTTGTCTCGTACTACTGGTTCAAAACTGAATTTTCATTAAATACAATTGATTGGCATACATTTTTGAATAACCATATTGAAAGTTTTATTTGTTATCCAACAGTTATCTCACTTTGATCGCAGGTTACGTCTCTTTTATGAATATATCACTGCTTTTATCAGTCTGCGTTTCTGAAATTTCCTGTTCGGTTAAAGGTTATGGAATGAAAAAATAGCAATAAAATGTCACTATTGTTTGAAAATAATTAAAAAATTTTTCGAGTTTCGTAAACTGTCTCAAACACTTCCTTCAATACATTGCAGTGTACATAACCCCATGATAAATTCTTCTTGACATATTGAAATATCTCACAATGATAATAAGCTTTTAATTATGGATGTTGGTCGTTAAACTGACTTTGCTTGGACCTTTCATTTCCTCCTTCACCCTCGACCTTTCCTCCTACACATACCAACACTTTCTCTTTTGATCAGCTTTCAGGTATGGCCTAAAAGTTTAAGCTCTCTTTATTTCAGGCAAGAAGTCATAGAACATAAGTTTGTGAATTTCATCAGGTCACTAATGTTGATCTTGTCTAGTATTGTGTGAAATGCCTTGGACAAATGATATAATTTGAAAAAGAACTCAAGGCGTCGCAGAAATCCGTGCTTCCAAGGCAAACAGTCCAGATCGTAAAGTACAACAGACATTATATCCGGTTTTTATATTTTGTAATTAATTTTGATTAATTGAAAAAAAGGGCTATTGTTTGGGTTAGGGTAAGATTATTCATTGATTAAAAACATTTTCTAATGATATTGCATGATGTTTTTGTTTCTGTGGTTGTTTCTTTGCTATGGTGATGAGTTTATGATTCAGAGTAATTTCAACGAGTACACATTGGGAGAACACAAGAAAGCATAGTATATTGGAGGTCAAACCGGAGTCAAACATATCATAAGAGTCAGATGTAAATCAAAACGGCAATACGTTTATGTTTCAAGCAATTGCTGGGCATCGTTCCTCACAACATGATTTCCCGGAAATATTTTGCCGATTGAAAATAAGATTGCTTGAGTGATTCTGTATGGTTCCTGAGATATTGCATTTAATATGGTTCCCGGTAAAATAGCACCGCGATGCCCACAAAAAAACTGACTGGGGAATCTTTGGGAAGGTTCCTGTCCAGTGACGAGCGTTAAAATGCCAATGATGATAATAATAATGATGAGGAGGAGGAGAATGTGATATGTTTGGATCGCCTCTCGGAGAATCCAGTTGTGTTAAGTATCTGAACACGACCCTTGAAAATGCTTAACTTTCTTTCTTTTTTTTTCTTTTTTTTTGTAATAACAGGGAATAATAGGTTTGAAAGACCTTGGAATGATTCAACGAGAAATAACATGCAGAAAGAACAAGTGAAATAAATGAAAAACAAATATTTTGTTCGTTACCAGTTCAGAGGGAATTTCATACATTCATGTCACTTACCTGAAAAGAGAGGAAAAAAAGTAATTTACTTCTTGATTAAAGTATTGTCAAACAAAACAAGAAACAACTATGAAAGTAATCTATACAAAATATTTTGGTAAACTCGTTCGTTATTTTTATCTGCTCACATCAAAGAGTCACGATGGAGTAAAAGCTTTACCCTCGTCCTTCCTGAATCTGATTAAAAAGAGAAAAGGAGAGTAACACAAGCATGTCTGAGTGTGCGTGGTAATTAAAGTACGATAGTTTGAAAATTTGTGTTTGCCTGTATGTTTAGAAGTATATTCATGATATCTATATCGATTATAAAGATTTATCTGATGTCAAGAATTGAAATCAATACAATATAGGACAGTGCCAGTCCCGATGGTGTACGTTTGGAAGGAATTTATGTTACGTGGAGCAATCTGCTCTGGAGTGTGAAATAATTTTCTCTCGGTGGTACAGAATATGGATTTGACGAATTTATCTTCAGAGAAACCGACTAAGATACGAAATATCTAAATCTAGATAATTTTGAAGAGCAAGAAGTCAAGGGAGATAATTTAGAGTAACTACGATGAGAGTTTTAAGAACGTCTCATTGGTTTCCTCGAAAAATTCTGATCCGAACGACTTGAAACTCAACACTTCATTGTTGTGTTTGCTGAATGATATATCTGATGCTCACATACATTCAGAGTCCATTCACTATATTGATATAGCAGGTTGATAAAACCATAATGATACAAGAATGATAGAACACAATATCATTATTGAAAAGTATCTATATTCATAATGAATAAGTAATTTTGATAGCACTATTATACACAGGAAACTTCACAAGTACTACCTGCAAAAATCATAGGCTATTGTGAAAAAATGAATAAAATACTCCAGGATTTTGATGTTCGAAGTAACCATAAAATCCGAGTAAGAAGAGATATGGGAGTCGTAAACACGTCGTAAAAACAGTTTATTAGGTCGTGAAGGTTGTTGTACCAGTTGGAGGAGACAAAAAAAAAAATAAGGAAGGCCGAGACTTTGCCTTGGAACTAAAAATATATGGAACACTCATTGCAATAAAAAACTACTTTCTGGTTTTTCAACATATTAAACTCATTCCAAGAATAAGTGCTACAGCTGTTATTTGGTGGGTAATTCTTTGGTGGACGTGGTTTATTTTATGGTTCTCTGGGGATTGAATATTTTATCTGTTTCAAAGTAATGCATCATAAAGGAGTATCAGGATATGTGCAGGTTCAACAACGCCCTAAAAGATATCAAAAATTGGATCCCCAGAAAAATTACCAAAGCACACACCACAGAATGTCCGTCCAGATAATAGAAGCAGCATTGATTCTTGCAATGAATTTTGTGTGTTAAAAACCTTCTGACAAACGCTGTATAATATTTATTAACTGGATCAGTGCAGTTATCTAAGGGCACACTGTGCGTACAATTAAACACCTTATGAGCACGTAACCACTTCACTGCCCCGATATGTACTTTTGCCCCAGCACCATGCATTTATGTATCATATACAAAACCAAGTTTTGCGTTACCGCATAAGGACAATGCTTCATCAGGACATATACTGTTATGTGGCTACCCAATACTTATATCTGAACAACCTCAACTTTGCAGACGACATCGTCTTTTTTTTTTAAATTCTAGATGAACTGAATGAGGGAAATGGAAACACAACGATCAACATCGAAAACGGACAAGGTCGAGAAAGTAGAGCAGTAAATTTACCGAAGATAAATCTCCATGAAACCTTTAAAAAAAAGAGGAAATCAAATGAAGAATTGCCCTAGGATAGTCAGCCTTTAGTGGAACGAGCTCAACCTCCAAGAACAAGATTTTCCCATTTGTTCTGAAAACCTATACAACCTCCTCAGTGTCACCAAGAGCAGCAACGTGGAACCAAACCAAGAGACTGACCCATCAACTGGAAACCACACATGAAAGAATCGTGCACAGCCTCTCATGGAAAGATCACAAGACAGCACGATTTATCAAGAAGGAAACATGAATCAAGAACATCATAGAATCTATTAAAAAAACTAAAATGGTAATGGACTGGTCGTGTTGCAAGAACAGAACATAACCAATAGATATTACGATGTACAAGTATCCCAAAAGATCACATGCTTAAATGAGGTCAGCAGAATACAAGATGAAGAGACGGACTAGAAAAATTCAAGAAGTGCTAGCTACACAACCCCCATGATAGAAAGGTGTGACTAATCCTGGGGTTTCAAAAGATTGATGATGATGATGATGATGATGATGGATGCATGCATGCATGCTTTGTGATCGTATTCATCTGTACTGCGCTCTCTGATATATCTATATGATCACGCAAATGGCCTGCACGGTTGGACATGTATATGATTACAACTACCAAATCACATAAAAAGAGCACAAATCCAACACAGCAAGAAAAACGAGGAAGAACCAGTCTTTACGAAATCCCTACGGAAATGCCTATTCCCCATCGAACTGAATGAACACAATGACAGATGAAAGGTCCCTCTCTTAAATACAAGATCTGGCTATCCGTCCAACGACAGCTACAAGCACACACCAATCTAATCAACACACTGCACAGAAAACTTCAGTTCCTTCCATTTCTTTTAGTTTCCTAATCTCACCAATGATTTTTTAAAAAGTCACCTCTATCAAACGTCCGTGAATAGATACCTATTTAACCGATCGTCATTTTCCTCGCAGTTCATAGTGATGATGATGATATATATATATATATATATATATATATATATATATATATATATATAAAGAGAGAGAGAAAGAGAGAGAGGGAGGGAGAGAGACGATGTATTGAAATGGATTGTGATTTATTTGACAATATGAAAACACCGTATTAAATTATTAAAATAACAATCCTAGCTGATAATATTTTTTACGAATAAGATTTTTTTCAATTTATCTCAGAAGCTTCGCCGGTGCATTCAGGGTTTTCAGGAAGTATGTATAATGGAGATGCAACATATTGTCTTTGATATAGGGTCCGTGTCTCGGGGTTTGCTGGTTCAATAATTGGACGAGGTGGATTTCAAGTTCACAAAGAAATTAGGATAGGGATAGCTTTTGTGTGTGTGTGTGTGTGTGTGCTCATTAGGGGGCATCATACAACTGTCTGGTCGTAGGACCCAGCTAGGAAATTCGAATAGTATCATTTGATGAAAAGAAGCATCGCTTTGTGGGCAGAACAACTAACCATACGGCCCCTTACAGCCATTCGGATTATGCAGTGTCAGTTAAGTTATATATTCCATTATGTACTGTATAGCCTTTCCAATATTAGGCAGAATAAAAGTAGAATTTCGTCTTTTCTTAACAGGTCTGTACTTGTTTTCGTGAACTTCATAACAGACAGTCACCTGTAAGGTCATCATCGATTTTTGCTTTTTAACAAAGTGAGAAAAGACAGAAATCTGTTATGCCTTGTGGTTGGTTTTGAAATATACGCTACCATAATGATATTTATGCTCTTCTCTAGCGATCAGTAATTTCCTTTTAGTCCCAGTTCGACTCTGTGCTGTTTCTTTGCAGAGGATTTCCAACCGGATATTAGAAAACGTCAACTAACACTTTCACAGAAACTGTCAACATAAGTTTCTTCAGTTTTAAAATTGGTCTAGCTGGGTGGCAGGCTATCTATCACGCGTGCTGACCACACCGATGGGAGTAGATTGCTTGAAATTTGAACATTCACTCGAAATGATGTTTTGGAAATAAAATGTTCCGAAATTCCCCCTTTAGACGGAGGGGAGTGGTGTCCAATAAGAGTCTATGCGTAATCGATCAAATAGTTCCTGTCCGTTTTTTGTTTGTTTGTTTGTTTATTTTTTTTTTATTTTAACTCTTTTAGCAACCTATATGTAAAGGCCAGAAAAGTAACTCATTCATTGAGCATTTTTTTTTTTTTTTTTTTTTTTTTTTTTTTTGAATGATCACCCAAACACAAAATACTACTAACAGACGTTGATAATGTTACGGTTTCTATCCAGTGATTAATCAGACCTGGAAAACATCGACACCGAAGCGAAGTTGACTTTATTAATTTTGCATCAGTGTCTCTGAGCTACAGACATTGTGCATTCCCATCAAATATTTTTGGCGTCATCACGGAAATGTTACAAACTTTTTTTGCTTCTTCATAAATCCTCCAGGAAAATGAACTTGTCACGACCACAAGTTCTTTACGCTCATACAAAAAGGTGAGTGACATTTAGGAGGGTTTTCATGAATTCAGGTTATTAAACTCTCGTCCTAGAGTATCAATCTTGCTTTCCAAATCTCCTACCTACGACCTTTTGGGAGGAATAAAATTCATTGCGTTGCAGTCATAATTATGTAAAACTTGATAGTATATAAATCAATAGATCTGTAAAGTGATGACAAAAGGCTATTTCAGTCAGCAAATATTTGTCTTTCAACATAATTTCCTCCCTTGCAAATGAAGTTGACCGAAAACTTCTCAACTAATCAGATGAGACATTATACAGCAAGACATTCAGATTAAAACCCAGCTGATAACCGTGACATGTTACTATCTTGTAGGTATATGGAAAGAAAAACTTACCACACCATAAATTCAAGCAACACCATACACATATTCTCAATAATTTTATATTCTACTAAGGATTGTAATTTTCTTTCTTCAAACAAAAATTGAATTTTAGATCTATGGTATTTTTGTTTCCTAATCGTCATGTTCAGGCTGCGTTCAACAGGTGATGCCGGGTGTACGTTTTTCAGAGTAACACTTTACTTGTCAATCATAGTTATGTCTGGAGTTATACGTCTACAAATTATGATACAAGGGACAAACTACACAAAAAACACGACAAAACAGTCAGTCATATAAGTGAAATATTTTGGTTTGACTGATCAGAATAATCGCACTTGTATAATCTCTAATATCAAACTGTTCTGGAAAATACCCCAAAAAAATTCTTATGGAAAATTTCACAATCCAGGCAATGGGCCGAGATTTAGTCATCGGAAACAAAGGAAAGAAATCTGTTAGAAAAAGAGGAAGTGGGGGGGTTGCTGTTCCTGCAATTTAAAAAGTTGAAATTAAAGACTGGAAATTTGGAAAACATGACTTTGCCAGAAATTTTTTTAAAATAATTACAGGCAAGTGAATTCAACAATGCAACCAAGCATTATTGGAGAAACTTGACGAGTCCCGAGAAACATAGCAAAAATATAGAAGAATCTAAAACCAAAGAAGAACCAAGGGTCACTAGATTATATAATTACTAAATCAGGAAAAAAAAAGCCGAATTTTAGAGTACCAAGTAGATTTGCCATCTTTTGATCATCAGTGAGGGTCACCAGGTACGACTAATGTGAAGAATCTTTTAGTATATAATATTACTAATATGGTTAACAGTAGTAATGATATTTGATAATTGGACTATATTTCATATTCTGATTGAGGTAAAATATTAAAGATACCAATATTGCTCATTTGATTAAGTGTGGAAAAAGACTCCTGGCTTCTAATGGAAATCATACTTTCAATTATCATTATTTAGTGTATATTTTATATTTACAGATACGAGCATATAGATACGAATGTATTTTTTTTTCAGATTTCACATTGGTCAGGCTGACTGGCTGGCTGGCTGGCTGGCTGGCTGGCTGGCTGGCTATGTCTCACATGTTCAGTCCACATTAATAGAGGTATAATGCTTCCACTTTAAAAAATACTCTTTATTGGATTTGCAATGAAAATTTACGCTACACTGTTCACTTGGTTCGTGTAAAGCTGCATTCATGCTCATACTTTGAGAATCCATATTTTTTAGTGATCATAGCCCAACAAAAAAGGAGAGCAGTAACATATTAATTGTTCAATTTTTTCTCAAATTTTCGAATTCCTCACACCCAACACTGCATGCTGCCTAAAGACATTGGTCGTATGACGTTTCCTATCGAATGATAACCCTGACCTGCCCTGTAACACTTCAAAGTCAAACAAAGAAAAAGGAAACATTTATATTCACACAGATTTCTGTGCAAACGAAATTAAGTCAGCGGGTAGCGATACCCATTATTCCAGTTTTGTTTTGTTTTTTAGAAGATTCGCAATTTCGGACCCAAATTCCCCTAGCATAAGATATATGATTGCAAATTGCATTCTCTTAGTTGAAAGAGTTCGATTGTTATTTCGATGTATCTTTTGTTTTCAGAGCTAGACCAGAACTATAAGCAATGAACACTTGGATCTGTTTCACTCTGCTATGAATAGCTGTTTATTCTATTTAATGTTAGTTCGTTGATTTGTTTCCTTTTGTCTAATAACACTGACAACTTCAGGTTTCTTTTTAATTCTGGTAATGAAATAAGCCTTTGCAAATGATTCCATGGTTGAGAGGGCGTACAATAAGATGAAGGAAAACAATGTTGCCAACAAAAAGCTACCATCTCTCGTTGTGATTGCACGATTCTGATTCCTGTATTCATTGTTATTGGGATCTGTCCGTACGTTTAGCCTTGTAGACTCATCTAAAAGTAGATACATATCAGGCAGAGAATCGAACTCTAAAATACTGAATTGGCCTTATTGTAACTTGAATATATATATATATATATATATATATATATATATATATATATATATATATATATATATATCGGAAATTGGAAGCATATTTTCTTTAATATATATTCCATTGAAACTAACGGAAGAGAGGCAATTTTTTCTTTTACAGATCGTTTTTGTTTTTTAGTAAGTGAACAGAGCCTTGATTTTAGTGTAAATTAATAATTTCGAAAGGAAAGAGCGCTATTTGTAGCTTTATTGTTCGATTTCAAAGCCAATTTGTATCTTCTCTGACATTGATTTACGATTTAAGTTCACTGCTAAATTCGGTGTTTGCAGGGTGCTATTTGCTTTTGTCATTGCTATAAGTATTCCAGGGACGTCATTTTGTGGTTTATATATATATATATATATATATATATATATATATATGTGTGTGTGTGTGTGTGTGTGTGTGTGTGAGTGTGTGTGCACGCGCACGCGCGTGTTTATGTGTGTGTGTGTGTGTCTGCGTGTATGTGAGAAATGGGGATTTGATCAAACTGATTATCATTTGTAGATATCATCATATTATTTGAAACACTATTCTAAATGATCCCAGTTAATGCAGAGAATCTGTCACTTGGGCAAGACAGCTTATATGCAATAAACAACTCCTGCTGCAGCCCATTATTCTATGATGTTTATTTCAATGATGCTGTCCATGCCTAGTGAGATATTCTCTTTGTAGAAACGGGATGTCATTTCAGATAGATATAATGCTTTCATGAATATACTACACGTGAATATATATGCACATAACCAAGAAAATGATGATACAACATGATAAGATACTAAACTTTGACTTTACGTACGTACCTTTGAAAACGTAGGCGTAAACAAGTCCAGAAAATTTGTATTTGCGATAAATGTGATGGAAAAAAATGTTGTTTTTTTTAACCGTATTTTAAAGTTGTTGTTATAGGGTTTGACTTGAAACTATGAAAGGAAATTAATAGACCATGAATTTTATGAACAAAAGAATCTTATTCTAGACGGTAACAAACATCCAAAAAACAAAGTTAATAAAAGAAAAAAAGCAAGGTTCTATCCTGATTTATTCTGAAACACTTAATGTCTGTACGTTGGTCAAGTTAGCGTAAGTTGAAAATCTATTTACAATCAATGGTGAACAGAAACTTGGTATCAGGTATGTTGATATTATCCAATAACCTTACAGTTGATACACAAATACTTTTAAGTTGTTTGGTTCTACATGTATATTTTTATGACCATGGTCCCTATTTTTGGTAAATTGAACAATTTTGGTTCTGCACTCTGACAGCAGAATATAAAAATTTTGATGGAAACAATAATAACTAGTAGTTACGAAAATTGACATTGTTTTGTTCATATTTAAAAATTGACTTTTTTCCCTTGATCTTAAGCTTGAATTTCCAAGATGTACGACGAATGAGTATTCTGTACATCAATATAGTTATTTCAGAAAGATTTAACGCGTGCTTTGTTTAGAAAAATACTGCTTTGGCGATTTCAATGTTCATTCTTCCTTTGCATGTTTCGAAGATGAAATGATTGTTTCTGTGTTACAAATCGATTCAATCCAATAAATATATTTCTATCAACAGCTTCGACAACTCTGTCTCAGATACTTTTAACACTGGGCAATATCGACAGAATCATGGTTAGTTATTTTATTCCATCTATTCATTCATTTTTGTTATTGTTTAGCTGTCGGTTGTTTCTTTCCAATACCGGGGTCTAGTTGACCTCGTTTGTACTGAAAGCAGCGAGGCTAATATGTTGATAGGATTAAAGGAAACATTCATTGGCGTCAATATTTTGCCTTAATGTATAATATCAGTGAATGTCAAAACAATTGAAAAATGATTCAGAGTTTGACACATAGCTGACCTAGTGACATGGGGTCAACTTATATCATTTTAGGGTAAGTTGACTAACGTTATGATGCAAGTTTCTCCCTCATTTTCAAAAGAGAGAAATTAATTCAAAAGCCTTCTGGGTGACGCAGTTGCTGAATCTCTTCATGCTTACCCCCAAAGAAAAAAACAAAGGAACATCCAGTTGTGATGCTAAGGGCGTCAGAAAACTTTGAACGGAATATTTGTCACTCTTTCAATATGGTAATTAAAATCAAAATATTTCAAATAAATGAATTTTAGAATATGCCATACGATAATGACTTGACAATAAGATATCCCGATTATCTGCTGGGAACCAGGATGTGTTATCAAACAAACATAACCAAGAGAAAATGTCATATATTAGACATTAATTTTGAAATGTATGTCTGGAAAAATATTTCTTAAATCACACTTTATTAGAACACCTCTTCAATTATCAACAAATGATATAAAAAAATCGAGAGATATTTGCATCTGGGGGACTGGAAAACAGGGGCAAATCACCCTATGGCAAAGGAGCAAATTTGCTTCCAGACAGACATATAGTTTTAGAGGTGATAATTACTATTGTCACCGTACAGAGCAAAACTGTCAATCTCAAATAATACCTTTGCTCAGCGTTATCCATATCATATTATTTTTTTTCTAAACTTTTGCAGAGGAATCTTCTAAGCATAAATGCATACATCTAGTAATAGACTTTTACACTCACACACACACATATATATATATATATATATATATATATATATATATATATATATGTATATATATATGTATATATATATATATAAATGGATATATACGCATAAACACACGCACACACAGATATATATATATATATATATATATATATATATATATATATATATAGAGAGAGAGAGAGAGAGAGAGAGAGAGAGTGAGAGAGTGGGGAGAGATAGACATAAACAAATATATAGAGATGTAAAGATATGTGGCTGCTCATAAGGATGTACGAAATATATATTTTTGAATATAGGTATTTCTTTTCTAATTTTGTGTGGATGTACACGTATAGAAGGAGAAAAAGATTTACTTGCAGATATTTATCAAAAGATATAAAAGACTGAATATACATATGTTTTCAGATAAATTCCAACACATCGATAAAGTTCATACACATAATTATGCAAAAACATATACGAATATGTTTTTCAAATTTTCAATATATATATATATGTATATATATATATGCCTGTAGGGATGTGAGTAGACATTTACAGAAACGAAAGATTCATATCGGTATCAGTAGTAGTATCTACGCACACACTTAGTATTGGAACAGGTTTATTTCTTCTTGTTCATTTCATAACTCCATATGTACTAATGTTTCTTCTAACGTTTCGAATTTTCATTTTATCAATCTATTTATTTACATCGTCATCTTCCAATATTTCTCAGCGGTTCCTGAAAAGTAATCGAAGACCTCGGAATGATAACAGGTTTTCCTTTTTCTCTCCCATTTCGATGTCCTTTTTTTTTCAACAACACTGGAGACAGGCCGTCTTCATGAAATCGGATTCAGAATCTATTTTCCAATTTTTTTTTTTTTTCAATTCCCCTTTCAGCTGTTATCAAATTGCCTGGCTTGTCAGTTTTTTATCATTTTTATTTTCTTTTGTAAACTTTTCATAAGAATCAGGAATGTCGATTATTTTGTATTCCTACTGGAATTCAGTTTGAATTTCAGCTTACAAAATTCTGACGCCTTCATCTCCTGACTTCTGAAGTATATCTACAAAAAGTCTTCTTGTGTGTTTGCATTTCTATATGTTAGCTTAAATATTTGATGAAGTGAATATATATCTATATCTATACCTATATTTATATCTAAATACACACACACACACACACACACACATATATATATATATATATATATATGTATATATATATATATATATATATATATATTTATATATATATATATATATATATATATATATATATTATTGAGCATTTAAATGGTTATTCGCTGTTTTATATTCATTTTTCTTTTTACACGCATTCAAATATATGTATATGTATATACATGAACATGAACTTGTGTGTGTGTGTATATATATATAAATATATATATATATATATATATATATATATATATATATAAATATATATATACATATATTTATATATATATTCATATATATATATATATATATATACATATATATATATATATATACATATGCACAAGAAATGAAAAATTGAAAAAAACTATCTGTTATGTTCAAAGTTTGCTAGTAAGACATGGTAGAGGCAGGGACAAACGCCGTCTATATGGAAGAAATTATGAAGAATTTGGTCCTGCTGGAGACTTATAATAAATCTGATGACACTGATGACGATGGTGATGTTGGTACACGCAGGTACATCATTACTAATGAAGAAGACATTGATACATATTTTCCAACACGATATCCTCTCTTGTCATTGCACTTAACCCACTAGGTTAAGATAATGCGGGCATCAGGCTTTCGTTTGGTTCCATCTTCCTCCAATATCAGGATATATTTTTATCAATTAAATTTGATACCCATATTTCTTAAGTTTGCGAGTGATCTCTCCTCATTGATTTTCTTTATATATGTATATACACATATACATACATACATACATACATACATACATACATATATATATATATATATATATATATATATATATATAATATATATATATATATATATATATGTATTTATATAAATATATATAGTTGTTTATATGTCCTTTTTCCGAATTCTGAACTCTCATCGTTTTTCTAAATATAATACTAGGAAAGATGTTGTTTCTATATTCTCTGGTTATAGCATAAACAACGTAAGGTTAATCTTTTTGTCCCTTTTGCATCAACTATTTTTCTCCACGCGTATACGATGTAGATATAATCGATTCAATCATCCATCTCTAAAAAAAATTGATAGAATTTCTTTCTTTCTGTAAACATAACCGAATTCGTGCTTCATACCTCGGAGATTTTATCCAGCCTTTCCTTTGTATAATAGCTTCTTTTTAATGTTACAAACTATGAGAAGGTGACAATAAGACCCCACTTCTGTGGGAGCGTTTGTTTGATTGTATGTATGAACTCAACAATTTTATATGCATACATGTGTTCTTATAAATTTTTCTCACCCTGTCGCAGTCTTTTCACCCATACTCACACACACACACACACACACACACACACACACACACACACACACACACACACATACACACAAACACACACACACACATATATATATATATATATATATATATATATATATATATATATATATATATAAATATGGAGTGTGACCAATATTAAATAAAACTTGCACAACAGCTAAGTATTGTTTAACACGGTGCGTTTTGAGACTTGTCTCCTTGAAAAATAGTCCTATCCATCGTAGCTGTATTGATCGTCGTGATTTTTTTCTCAAGTTATTGAATATGATTCTGAAAGATAATATGCTGGTTGTGAGGCACATTTCATTTTATCCCTTCTATCATCATGGTGCTTGTTTGGCTTAGGGATCAAAATGAATCCAGTCAGAAGGGGGCATTTGGACTACAATTGTTTCGCCCAAAAGCCAACAAAGCGATCCAACTGATCATTATTGTTTGATTCTTGCGATGTTTTCTTATTTGATATTTCAAGCTGGGAACTTTTGTTTATTTCATACAATATTCGGAGAAAATCCAGGGTTGATTTCACCAAATCACAGCAGGCACTCTTTAAACGTGATTCTCGTCAACTGATGCGAAATATCCTCTACAATTGGCATCGACTTTGCATATTTTTCCCAATTTGAAGCACTGATGAGACTTGTGACATGTTGCACTCTGGATATTCCTGTTCCAGCGTTAAAGGTGTCTTTGTAACAGTTGCTCCTGATCTGGAACAGAATTTCTATCTGCTTTTCAAGATCCATCATAGTGTAACTTGGGGAAAAAACCAGGTAAAAATTACCAAGCCACACAGTCGTCAACGCTGTCAAGTGTACTTAAAAAAAACTGACTAACTTGAACTGATGACACGTTTTTAAATGAAAAAAAGGTCGAGGTCATTGCTAAATTATATGTTTTTAGGAGCGCGCTAAAACGTGTTTCCTGCAACGTTCCCACTTTTTTTCATAGAAAAACATCATATATATATACGTGTGTGTGTGTGTGTGATCATGTGTGTGTTCGTGTATGTGCGTATGAGCATGTGTGGGACGCACTATTTGTTACAAGCACACAAATGAGTATAGAATCGTATCCATATATCATGGATATTCCTAAGCTTTTCCAAATTCATTATATCTATATCTATATCTATCTATATCTATATATATATATATATATATATATATATATATATATATATATATATATATAAATCACTCATAATTTTGACACAAGACGTGTTGAGTGAAACTAACCATGAGCATTAAACTTGCTGCAGTTGTGAGGCTAGCTTGTTAACCATTGCTTGGAGATTGTGCATATATATATATATATATATATATATATATAT
>OY735226.1:49874079-49911579 GCA_963457665.1 Thysanoteuthis rhombus | reverse complement strand
AGTCTAAAGAAAAACTGAACTTTTAAAACTGCATCCCTATGAGACATTTTGGCGTGTTCTGACTGAAACGTTATACAGCAATGACCACGACCTTTTGCATAAAAACAGCCACGTTCGTTACTTTTATTAGCCACGGGTGCCAGAGCAAACGCGTGTCTATCGTGCTGGGCTTTTATTCACAAAACTGACCAATTCGGGTGACGTGTTCGTGAGAAATTCAGTTTTGGATCAGGAAAAAGAAAGAACTTTTCTTTGCAACAGGCCTATGGGTAGGGATTGTTAAAGCAGTATGTGGCACGAGCGTTTCAATTCAGGAGGAACATTCATCAAAGACAATGTCGAATGTAAACAGCATTTTGTGTCGACCGAGAAAGATCACAGGGGGAAGTGTTTGTGTCGCGTCTTCTGACAGATGAATAAAATGCAACAGGGTGGATCTTCAGTGTTTCTTCCGAAGTTAGCCAAATGCGCATTTTCCCTTATGTTTATCTGCCTTTAAAAATGAAGGAAAACAATTTTACTAAACGGGCCTTTCTTTAATACTTAATCTTTTCAAAATTTAGCGGCTACCTTTTTTGTCTAATAAGAATGTTTTTTGATAGTGTATATTGTATGCTAACAATTTTTATGAAAAAAACATTTTAGACGAAATCTATTTCCATAATTGTATTTTAGATATTTGGATTTACATATAAATATTTCTTTCCTAAATGTGTCCTTGTATACGGGTTTCAGAGAAATAGAAAAAAGATTTATTCACAAGTAATATTTTTGTTTCACTCCCTAAGAAATTCGTTCCCTCAGGAATTGTGTCTATTTTAAAAGTTCATTTATTGAAATTATTTCTTTTTTGTGTTGGGGGTTCTATTTACAATGTAACTATAATACTAAATTTGACCATAACTCTCTGTCTTTTGTACGGCTTGATGAATTCGAATTTAAACTATGAGCGGCCTTGCATTAAGATGGCCTCCCTGTTCGGCGTAGGTTCGACCCCAGCAGTGGTCGATGTCTTAGTTACTTATCTATTTACAATATATATATATATATATATATATATATATATATATATATATATATATATATATATATAGGTCAGTTCATATTCGACACAATGTGACGGTTTATTAGAAAAGATATTTCATTTGGCACCTAAGTTAACTGAGTAGCAAATCATACTGCCTTAACCTGTTTTATTCATCTGAACCATAGATCATACCACTTGGACGAAAACAAAATATGACCGAAATGGATTCTAATGAAAGATGTATCAAAGAAAAACAGCTGTACATATTAAGTATGGTCAAGCAGGGATAAAAAAAATCAACAGAGCTTGACTGTGTGAATAGATGAGCATCAGAAAAGGTGCTATTGCATCCACCAAGGGGGCCATTTTAACAAGATGCCACTCTTAGCAACTGAGATAAGCAACAGAAAGTGCAATATTTGTTCTTTAACATACATATCAGCATGCTCGAACCCACACCCTTTGCTATCATCTATGTGTGTGTCATATTGAAAGTATTGTTGACCCCGATACACCAAGCATTATATAAAATCGATTCTCAATCAAAACAAACTGAGTTCATTCTTCCCTCCTATACAGATCACAACCGACACAAATGAAGAATATCGTTCGATTGAAGACAGCGATTCATTTAGATCCAATTCAAATCTCTGAAAAGCACAGCGAAAGCGAAAGGCTCCAAAATGTCCTCAGAGAACGAGGTTCTATTATTCAAACAGAACAATGAAGAAAAAAAGGAACTATTCGAGCAGGAAAATAAACGGTGCAGGATAATTTTCCCTAATAATGATTTCAAAGGCAATCTCTTCAAATCAGTTCCTATTTCTTATTTGGTTTCGCAATATCCTCTTCCAGACAATTTTACTGGGAAAGAACTTGAGAATTCTTAAAAGAGCTTGAGATTTCTCTAACTCAAACAGCGGAACTTTTGTCTGCGTTGAATACGGCGTCAATTGTTGATCATATACCAGATTGAATAGGATATTACTAACCGTCAACCGGAACTGTCACCAAAACTTTAAAAATAGGTATCTTCAGTTTTTAAGTAAGTCTGGCTGGTCGGTTGGTTGGCTATATATGCATGCTGACAGGTTGCAGAAGAGGGTTGGCATTTTCAGTATTTACTCTTTGTTATGTGTAGGGGAAACTTTTTGTTTGATTTTAATCCCGTAAATAGGTCTTTAATTAGGATCCAATATGTAATGCAAGTTCATGCCAAAATGACCCAGTCGTTCTGTAGCAGAAATCATTTTTTTCATTTCAGACGGTTAAAAAAATCACTATCCAACAAAAGGTGAGAGGAATAGGTTATCCGTCGATCACCATTTTTTCTAATTGATACCCCCGACACAACCAAAAGATGTTTTCTATTGAGTGGCCAACCAGAAGTGTTTCACAATCCGTTTTCGTACTCTGTTTGCTTAACTATAAAGAACATTCCAGGAAAGGTGTTCCTAATTGATTATGTTCATGTTTGAATTATGTTGATTGCCTTGAATTATTTGCCATTTATTTTAGCCATAATTGCCTCTTATTTTCGATACTCATGATCAATTGAAAGTCACTGAAGAGATTTCGATTCATCTGAAATAGCACATACAACAGAATAGATAAGGATGCTACCGTGACGGTCTTCAGTTGTGAATGATTATGCTAGGCTACAAGGAGAGATTATAACAATATAAACGTCTCTTCAAAATTACCCACAAATTCCCAAATTGAGAAAATTGATCCCTGTGCACGCAGCGTATGGGACATGTGAGGGGGGTGAATTTGATTGTGCAGCTAAATAGGGCCATCGATTATTAGAACCGGCGACACAATAGAACTGATCTTGTAAGAACCGATTTAAACGTTTGTAATCGTCGCTAATTTGCTCCGCTTATAATGGCCAATCCACCATTTATTTCGACCGAGCAACAGTGCTATCAATTCAACATTTCATGTAATAGAATATGATTGAATTGCAAAAACGCATTTCTTATTTTTCGGAAAAAAATTCGGATATTTTCAATACATGACTCGGGGTAAATGTGAAAAAACTGAACTATCAAATCATCATTGCTCTTCTTCAAGTTGGCGGACGATGACCCCTGTTCGGTCAGGTTAATATGCATTTCATTTATGGCCTCTCCAATGATTTGTGAGTCTTATTCTTAAATCGAACGTTGTTTTATACTCTAGATGGATCCTATCTTCCGTTGGAAGATCAGTCTCCGGTTTTTTTATGTCCTTATTTACTCTTTCTACCCCTTTCTTCCATCTTTTCACATTTGTTTGCACAAGATTGTAGCAAAGATACAAATGTTGCAGACGTCTAGGTCTGTTTGTTGTTGCCACAATGCTGATATTTCACCACAGAAAGATTTACCTTTACGAAAATATGTGAAAATTAGTTCTCGAGATGTTCATTCAAATCAAAATCACCCATTCAAATGCCACCTGCTTTTCTACCAATTATACCAAATTTGAAGTTATATATGAAAGATCGTTTCGGGGCAGGAATTGTTGCATATTTCAAAGTAGTATTAAAGGCGTTTTTGTTCCCAGTGATGACTTCAAAAGCTGATTTTCTTGGCGGATGAACCATGCATATTTCAAAGGTAAGTGCAACAGTTCCCACTGATCTGCATCCCCTCCATAGCCTTGTACCATACTCTGCTAATACGTGTGAATTTCAAAAAGCCGCATTTATTCTGAAAGAATTTTTAATTTTATTTCGGATTATACCGTATGATATATCACCAGCAAAAGAAGACATTCCATGTATCAACATCCTTGTTCTGCATAAGTATTTTGAAGAAAAGGATAATTAGATTCAGATCTGAACTGATATGAAATATTGTAGGTTGAAAAGTGACCTGGAATAGAATAGACTAGGAGCCAAACACCGATTGTATAGCTCTATAAACAGTATGTACTAACTAAAAGCGTGATGATAGCAGTTCTGATTAGTAACTAATTAAAACCATCCTGCTATCTTAGAGAAGATCAATTAGAATAATTGCAAAACGAAATGATAATTGTGAACGTAACATCCCCACCTTTGCTTAGGTAATGATCACTAAAACAAACGTCCGAATTCCGATGAACAGATGGAAATGCTGTTGAAAACAATCAAAGGTATCAGTTTAGTTGAAACTTACATTTCAAATTGACCCCCTTGATTAAATTCCAGGGGGCATAAAAAAAACATCGTTTTTGCGGACATAATTAAGAGTAAAATTTCAAATTGTCAGCCCTCTGTTGGTGTAGCCTGATACATACATATTGAGCAAGCCAGCAAGACAACCTTAAAAGTTGAAGAAACCTGTGTTGATATTTTCGGTCAGTTGATAATTATGTACTAATATTGAAATAACTTCCTTGTGTGAAGCTACTCTTTTTGTTTGTTGTCCGCAATACGACCTAGCCTTCCAAACAATATTACTATCCTTCGATCAGAACAGTTAAATCCTGGATCTACTGCAATACATAATTAACTTTTCCATAGCCAAAACTACCAAAGGATACCATTGAAATTCAAAAGCTTTTACAGATATTGTTGGACTCACTGATAAGCATGAGTGCATGAAAACACTTCTTACAATCTTGTTGGCAGATGTTAAAAATAAACAAAACACCAGGCAACATGATTCTCCACTAAAACTGTACCGTTAAAACTTGGACAAAATACTTATATCAGTGAAGAGAACAAAAAAACAACAAAAAAACGAGAGATCGTGCCAAATATCGACCATAACTTTAAAAAGTTGTTTACGTTCCCAACAATTTCGTAAAGTGGCCCTTTAAACCAACTGCTAAATTCTCCTCCAATCACTTACCGATATAGAAAACTCACAGCCGTAGAGTTTATTCCCTTGAGTATTTCGATTTTTGTCAGTTTTCTTTCCTTCATTTTCTTCAGACAAAAAGCATGACTCCCCACCCCAATATCTTTCAATAAGTCTCTCCTTCAGCACAAGAACGCGTCCTTACTTAGAATTCATCTTGAACCCGACTCAACGCCCCCCTTTCAGTAACAGTTTTACTCCCACCACTAGCTGACACAGCAGCCACACCCAATCTATATGTCGATCAGATGCTTGGGTGATGGGTTAGGGAATCGAGAAGCGAGAGAAGGGAGAATTGATGCTGATGGCGATGGTTACACTAGCTAGTTGACTACTGGTTTATTCAAATGAAATTCGGAGATGCCGGCAGGCTGTGCGTGTCTGAACAGATCAGATCAGGAACTTATAAGTGTGATAGACAACAGGGAGGTAAGTATTAAAGTGCATTGGCAATGTGGATTGTAAGGTTATGGTGTGGGAGTAGCACCGACCAAAAAGTACATGGGAAAGGGAAGAATTGTTCGCTGGTGAAACAAAGTAAGAAAAGTGTAAAAATTATGAATCGAGTCATGCGCTCCAAAATCAAATTGTGGTTAATACCATTCAAGAGATTATCATTATTATTATTATTATTATCATCATCATCATCATCATCATCATCATTATTATTATTATTATTATTATCATCATCATCATCATCATCATTATTATTATTATTATTAGTAGTATTATTATTATTATTATTATTATTATTATTATCGTGCCCCTGGTCCTTGGAAATCCATCCTTGCGCTAACCTATACTAAGCTCGATCAACAGCCCAGATTTTTTGTGGTTTATGTAGTTGCATACCGGCCAACGACAACTGTCAGAACCAGCTCTAAGGACTGACGACACGGACAGTCACCCAAATTACCATGTTACAAGGAGCAATTGCCAAATTTCTGAAACAATAGGACTTTCATGATACCAGTGGTGACGTTTGAGCTTAGATAATAGTGGTGTTCGAAGCAAGCGTGCTGTCGCCAAATCACACAGGGACGAAACGGATTATTTCCAATTGCAATTTGCCTGATATTATGGAGACATGCCGTGAACGAGAAAGGTAATCTTGCATGTCATTACAGTGCATTGAATGCAATTTTCATCGAGCGTACCCCATTCAATAGAAGCAGAAGAAAATCGTATCAACTTCTTTTCATGTATTACTTTTCGAGTGCTGAATGGAGCATTTGTTTGAAATAGACTTATTTATTTCACTCACCAACACTTATATTTTCATCTGCACCAAAATGGAATGGAATCTCCATAATTAAAGCATATATTAAAGTTTGGCACAAGGCCATGATGGAGACTCAATAAATATCAAACTCACTTGCAATGGTCACCGACGCTAGTTTGCATTGAACCAGATACCTTTACATATAACATTTGTATGTGTTGTGTTTGCATTCGTCCGATTTTTATTGTATGATTAACGATGGGGCACTGAAGAATTATGAACCCTACCAAGAAGGGAATGACGTAAAATGAAATGTAAAACTAAGCAGCAAGGATCTTGAATATCAGGTACTTCAAAATATAAAAGCTACACACAAGAAAATGACGTTCATATTCAGGGAGGTGGTTCGTGCAGAAAACTGTTATCGTTTCTCAAGCTGGTAATTTTCCAGCACATATTGTATAAACTGGAAAAGAGACTTCTAAGCCATCATGTGTGTCCTCTTTCCTACACGAATAATCATGTGTTTGTTTCTCACTGGCTGCTTATTGTATGATCTTGTGCTAAGGTTGTAGGCATCCTTTCAAATGTCTACATTCCGATCAGAGATCACTGATCATAAAATTGGTGTATTTACACTTGGAGTAGATTTATCACTAAGAATTGGATTAGAAGTTTTGATTTTGACTCTCACACACTTGGAAAAGAAAGAAAGAAAATCTCCAATTCCACTGTTTGGTGCCACATTGATAAATGATTCACAACTAATTTGTCTCAGTAAAAAAGTTGATGCAAAAACACCTGCCACTTCACCGATAAAAATACTTTAGGCAATACGAAAGTTAGGACTACATTTTGCAATGTTTTGATCCTCAATATATATATATATATATATATATATATATATATTGGCTTTCATTCAATAAGGGCAGTTATTTCAGATCGGATCATTTCCCTAAGCCCAAGCAGGTGGTGGTATAAAACGTTCGATCAACTTGTGTTATTTGCCAGAAGCGTTGTCGGTCGACCGCATGACCTCCTTCTGTCTGTTTTCCTTACAATGTAGGTAGGTGCACACGCACATACACACACTCATATGCACATGCATAAATATATCCACACATATAGGACTGGATATATATATATATATATATATATATATATATATATATATATATATATATATATATATATGTGTGTGTGTGTGTGTGTGTGTGTGTGTCTTTGTAGTGGCAGGGAAGAAAGTATTTCGGCACTATATTCTTATATTCTTGTCTGCATCATGTCTTTTTTGTTGATAATCGTTGATTTTATATAAAAATATATCACTAAGTGAATGTCATAATCAGAAATATATTAAACGAATACATTACAAATCCATAAACACCCCCTCTCTGTCTCTGTCTCTGTCAGTCTGTCTGTCTGTCTATCTCTGTCTCTGTCTCTCTCTCTCTCTCTCTATCTCTATCTCTCATAACTTTGGTACCTGGAGTTGCCAGGGATAATTGCTTTTTTAAAGAGATTTCATAAAAGTGATCATGCAGAAGTAAGTTCACGTGGTACCTCCACTGTTGGGCCTAAATACATATTTTATAAAGATTTCATAGAATGCAATCAGGAGTAGGGATGACCGTCTCCTTCTATCAGTGTTTGAACCTGCACACTCTCATACAAAAAGTAGAACCACAAAATTATATTCATGGAGATGAGATTGAAGTAAAAACAAAATAACGACAAAAATATCGAAGATTCAAAGATTTAAAATTTGCTTGTGTCTCCACAACTCCAAATATCGCGAGAGATAAGCAACCTCCGATTTTGTTTCCATCTTGGGTTAGATAATTTTGGTTCAATATTTGTGCCAGGATGGTTCTCCGTTGGACGCAGGATTAATAACTACTGCACCCGATATCTTCAACTGTTTATCCTATTTCTTAATTATATAAAAGTCCAGAAATATGATCAATCGTATATATATATATATATATATATATATATATATATATATATATATATATATATATATATCACCAGTTGAATTCCAATCCATAATTTTCACTGTAAAATGATTGTTCTCCGATGATAAGTGTAATGATAAATAAGTAAAGCGTGATGGAAAATAGATAACATGTTTTGTAAGATGATTTTTTTCTTTCAAAATTATGCTACAGGCTTAACAGTTGGAAACTTTCATGATGTTAGATAACTATATAGATATAGATTTTTTGAGAGATCCATACTCACATGTCATATTATCATCGGTCTAAAAACCAGAGTTCTATCTAATAATCGTTACAATCGTCATACACAGCTGTATTAATTCACTAAACAAAATATTACCAATAGATATGTCGATTATGACCTTCCATAATCATGCAAAGAATAAAGCATCCTCTGTAAGTAATTATCCTAATTAAAAATGATAAATAAATGCCGCGAACTGATGTGTTTGCCGTTGATTATTTGAATCCACCAAACATGATGCAAAGGCAATGAAAAAATAACTATTCCAATTAATTCAAATTCCAATTTATATTCTTTGTGAAATTTTCCTGTTTTAAATAAAAGATGAATAATTACACTTTTCGTATCATAGTTGGTTGACCTTAATTGTTATACGAAATGTGTCGGATTTCGAGAGTTGCGCAGAAGCAAAATTGATAGTATCAGCTTTAACAGTATTTTTAGATGGTATAGAGTTATGGGTTATCGATTTTTCTCATAGAGACCTATCAATAGAATCTTATTGATGGGATGTAGAAAATAAGCTGTGTTTTGTTATTTTTTTATTGTAATTACGATGGATTCAATTGTACTGACAACTGGGAGAACACATGACCGCATTTAAGACTATTTTGATAATTCTAAAGAGATACTAATGTATCATATTACAATATAGAATAGTCTTTCAAATTCTTTCAATTGAAAAGCATCGTGAAAGCTCGAAGTATGCAAGTATCGAAGCTGAGAAGACAGTCTAGGTACAAATGATATTTACTGTCACAAAAATAAGTATGCCTTGGTATGAGGTGGTAAAAAATGAGATTGCTAAACAACAGGGAATATTTCTTTCAATAGAGTTGAACAATTTTGCCGTGTTTAAATAAGAAAAAAGGGTTCGAAGAAAAAGTACGATTCTATAACAGAAAAAATCCTTCAGCTTTTTTATCACCTTGTTGTTTTGGAATCAATAATCATTTGCAAAACCATAAATACATTCACACCAAATCAATATTATAACAATGTGTAAATAACAATAGCTAAGCTTGAAAGCGAGAGGCAGGCTGTTTGGATAACCCAAATAATCCATATTGACATAATTGACCACCGTGCCCGATACAGCCAAGGGATATAATTATTGCTCTGAACTTACTTTGCCTCGTATAACTATTCTCTGTGAATTCTTTTCTGTCGCGGCATTTATTTATTTTTTTTATTATTTTTTTTTTAACAGTTATGTGCTGAAATGGACAATAAAGATTCTTAATATCCATGATATCGCCCCGACGACGGACCAAAAACGCCTGGCAAAATAATAACAGCACTTATATCAAGTAAATTATAGCAGTACGTGTCTTCGGTCCTCCTCTTCGCAGTGCTATGGTCCATAGTCTCACACCAGTAGTCCGATGGTTAAGGTCTTCAGGGTCTCCAGCCCTTCTCTTTTATCTCTCCCATCTATCATAGTAGTGCTGTGGTTCATTCCTCTGCAACCATTTCTCCTCCCTTTTTTCATCTTATTAGGTCATTGCCAGCAGCTAAAGTCGTAAATCTCATATTTCTCTTCAGTATTCGTGCAGTCCTAAGTATAGACTGTCAATCAAATTTGCCAAGAGAGGTTTCCCCAGTTTTCAAACTGGCCTTACTAACTGGATATATATATATATATATATATATATATATATATATATATATATATATATATATATATATGTATATATATATATATATATATATATATATGTATATATATATATATGTGTATATATATATATATATATATATACATATATACACACACATACATACATACATACATACATACATACATACATACATACATACATATATGTGCGTGTGTGAATGTATGTTTACAGACCAATAAAACTTTTCCCCCAATATGTTTCTGTGAGGTTTCCAATTTACTATGTAGTTGAGTTAAATTGATCACTAACCTCTGTTCGGCTGTTTTTTTGCAAAATTGGGTCTTTCAGTGACCAAATCGAATTGATCACCCTTTTTTTTCCAATTTTTTGAAGACGACGGCCATGCAGTGTTTTCTATAAAGTAACTAACAACAAAAGTCGCTGCTTACAATTTCTGTCACATAATAGCCAAGAGAAACAAGGCACTTGGTTTGGGACTACCATTGTATCATTTTCGGTCCGACAGAGCTGAGATACCACCACAAATATGGATAAATAACTATATTCGAATTTACACTCAGTTTCCAAATTTTCTTTCTTTTTTCTGCATTATTGCTTGATACTGTATATCTTTTCACACACCATAGTATATTGCAGAGATCTTTTAGAAATATAGCAACTGGCAAAAAGATGTTACCAGACTGATGTACGAATTAAAATATTTAAAAGCTACAAAAAATGAATTTTATCAATAAAAGAAAGAAATCAGACCAGAAAACTTGACAAATGACAGAAAAAATAACTAAAGATATCTGAATAAAAAGAACAGGTCTCGGTAGTCACACAATAGAGACTGTCATGTGCTGGATGTATTTTTGTCGCATGCTTTGTTGAGAGCGATAATTGAAAAAAAAATTGATCAATCAATATGTTACTCCTGTAGCCCCCCGTTGAATCACTATAAAGTCAATTTGAAAAACAAAAAAAGGGAAAGACGAGTGTGAACGCAATAAGGCACAAACTAAGGTCCAATTCACTAAGAACTTTTTTAGAAAAAATCAACTCTCCCTTTGATAAAAATTACTCATTTTGAAGGAGAGAAGGCTATAAGGGATGTTCATAATTTCAGCCATCTAGCCCCATCGCTGCAGCCTGTACGTGTGTACAATACGTAGGTAGCCAGTCAGTCAACTTGACTCAACAACTGTGATGCAAGTCTTAGAGTTAGGTTGACAGTTTCTTGCAGACGGTAAAATAGAGAGAACATTAAAGGATTGATAGACAAGAATGAAAGAAAGGAAGGAAGAAAGAAAGAAAAATGATTGAATGAATGATAGAATGAAAAAATCATTTTACAGTACATAAAACATGAATCA
This sequence comes from Thysanoteuthis rhombus, assembly GCA_963457665.1. Taxonomy (NCBI): domain Eukaryota; kingdom Metazoa; phylum Mollusca; class Cephalopoda; order Oegopsida; family Thysanoteuthidae; genus Thysanoteuthis; species Thysanoteuthis major. The sequence continues at coordinate 49,900,255 of OY735226.1, read as the reverse complement.
ATAAATTGTTAAATAAAAGAAATATATAAAGTGAATCTGAAAGAATGAAATATTGCAAAATAGGACAGGTTAGTCACTCAAAAGAAACTGTCATGTGACTGAATTATGACAGTATGCCATGTTGAGGTTGATCGATTAAAAAATTTAAGGAGGATTGTTTTGATCACTACAAAATTTGAATTTATCAACAGAAAATAAGCGTGAACGTCATTGAATAGGAACTATGAACCAATCGAGTATAACCCTAAACTGCAAATTGAACTGTCACTGAAAAAAATCCTATAAGGGGGTGTATTGAACTGTCCGCTGCAAAAAAGCAAATGTTTTTTATTAGATTTGATAAGGCAAAATTGTTGGAATTTTCTGCCCTCTGACTTCAATGGTGTGGCTTATATCTGGGATAAATTGCTAAATGCTTATTGCATACATACATAGCCAGCCAGTCGGTCCAACTAAAAAACTGTAGAAACGGAGAGTTGCGGAGTTGGATGACGTTTTTTTACTCTAAAAAGGGAAAAAGAGTATAAGGCAAATAGAAAAAAGAAAGAAAGAGAGAAAGAAAGAAGGAGAGGTACTACAAAAGAAAAACGGGGACGTGAAAGAAAGATTGAAAAAAGCCCAAGAAATGAAGGAAGAATCGATAAAAACAAAATAAAATTACAAAGATAGAATAGTAAACTTGAATCAATAAATTGCTAAAGAAGAGAACGCTGGTAGATTGCAGAACATTTAGAAAAGACACGGAAAATATCAGAAAGAAAGATAAAAGAAAAAATAGAGGAGTCAAAATGAAAGTGAAAGTGAAGAGAAAAAAAAAACAATAAAGAAGGAATGGGTTCGTAGTAGATTTGTTCTCTTTTTGCCTGGACGGAACTTTCTGTACACTTGACCAATTTTCTTCCATTTTGACGTCTCCAGCTTCGATTGTTGGAAACATCTGTTCATATTATCGGCCTTTATTATTGATAAATATATTTTTTCAATAATGGCTGTTTGCACGTGCTTTTCACTGTTACTATCTTCTTTTCACACTCACCCCACACACATATACATTCAAACTCATATACATTTCTCTTTCTCGCTCTCTCTTCATCTTCATGCTGGTAAATGACTATGCACACGTGTATGTGAGTGAATTCCCAAACGTTCCCACGAACGGTACAGATATGCTTGAGCACGAGTGTCTCGAAGAAAAGAGAAGCAGATGCTGTTAGTCGTATGTGTAGAGGAATTTACGTTACTGGACAACGGTTGGGCACCATGCCACGCTTTCTCCTCGTAGACTCTCCTCAGATACATGATTGGGTCTGGAGACTGGCCAAGAAGTCAGTGTATTTGATTCTAACTATCAGGCCAGTACCCCGTGATTAGAAAGAGCCCGATAGTATAACTCCGCCGCCGTTACAATTACATATTTGATAATTCACTTTTGACATCAGGCGTGCAAATGCACTTCTTCAATCATGTTGATGAAGTATGTACCCAGAATTCTAGATTGGTCTGCAACTAATTGTACCTTCGAGAAGGGGATTATAGCGTCAGCTGCATTTCTTGTAGATATTGACGCAATTCATTCATCCCTTGGCAAGCAAGTTTCTCTTACTTTTCTCTCATTTACACTCCCTATAAGAAACCAAACCTCACGATCAAATTTCTTGTGCACAATAGATTGAGTAGATTCTGGTTTATAGAACGAACAGCTATTGGAACCAGCAGCACAATAGGACCAAACTTGTGAAATTGATGGAAAGTAAATGTATGCAAATATTGCAGATTTGTTCTTTAGTTTTCCAATTCACCGTTCGAGAAGTTTAAAACTTGTTTACGCGTAAGAACTGTTTTACCAAGAGAATCAAATAAAGACGTCAAATTTACTGTTCTGTAGTATTATGAAATGCATGTATGTTTTTTTTAGATTGTACATTTTTTTCTCATTGCACTCTCTACGGCACGTATTTATTTGGTAAAATGTGCAATACATATTTTGCAGAGAACGAGGGACTCTGGCAGGTTCAGCAAAAGTTGGATTAAGCGTATTCGTTCCCCCTTTTTCCCCAAGCAAGGCAAGGAATAACTGTACTTGAAGAGAAAAATTAACACAAACTGTAGAGCCATTATTGACTTGTCTGTTTTAGTGTTGCTCCAATGTGCTCTAGTTATATAATAACCACAATAAAAAAAGAATACTCATCTGGTTAGTCACTTAATAGAAACGGGATCGATACCAACATCTCTTACAGGGATGATCAATTAAAAAATTGAGGAAAAATGTCTGGCTGATAAATGAGTTACATCTCTCACCTTTTGCAGAGTCACTAGAGAGTATTCAATTCAATATAGAATTACATAACGAAATGAACGCCCCGCTAACGGTTTAATTACTGGCATATTTGTTATCGTAGACAGCACGAGGAGAAAATGCTTGCATATTCGGCTCTCCAGCTGTATAAGTTTGTTCTGTATGCGTGACAAGTAGATAGTCCCGTTCATAGATAGGCAGTAAGCCTGCCAGAATCACATAGAAACTGAACAAACCAATATTGACAGTTTTTGGTAGACGTTACCAGTTTTATGCGATGGTATCTTTTTCTTTCTCGAGGTTGCTAATTCGGTAAAGTATTCATTCTTGATATATTGATAAAACAATAATTCTTTTATATACATGGGTACCAACAGTGTGCTCTCATATGCGCGCGCATGTTAGCGTGTGTGTGTGTAAAAGCAATAACATATTGCTATCATGTAATGTTAACTCGGGCAAACCCACGTGACCTCAGAATCATGATAATCACAAGTCAGATACATTTTTTCACTAAATATTACTCGGTTAGGTTTGAGAGAATACAATCCAACACTCTCTTGCACTGCACAAAAGAGTATAAGGGGGAATAAAATGTGAGACGTGAAGTCACGTTCGCATGCCAGCAAGATCTCAATGTATCATGTGAGTTGCTGCCGTTATGGCAGTGTGTCTCCCAGCAATTTGAATAAGCGTTGCTATCATGAGCTCTCCCTACGTGATAGCATTGTGACCTAGCTTTCATCTATATTCAGTTTTGCAGTATTCAAACTACGTACAATAGCTTTGAAGAATATAATGCAAAATAGTTGAAGCAGCACTGGATCGATTTTTGTGCTATTTGCAATGAAAGTGTGTCCGGTCAGAACTGATATTAAAGTGGAATGCCTCCCCAAATGTGATCAGATAAATGCTCGATGTATATTCATTAGTTACAACCATGTGATGTTTGCCCTTGCTCTAAGCGAATTTTTTGATATTCATTTCGAACAATCACGGATCCAAAATATGACAAGCGAAAGTTAAATCAATCATCTCAACGCTTAATGACGAAAAAAGCTTTAATTTTAACCGATCAATATGCATTTTTCAGCATGATCCCCTCCCCTGTTGAGGTATTTAACTTAATGCTTCCCCATTATTAACATGACACAAACAATATTTAGTGAACTATTCGGGTAGAAAAGCAGGTCGAAATTCCAGGCTACAGACTTATTTTTGAACTCTCGTTGAAAGTTTATATATATATATATATATATATATATATATATATATATATATATATATATATATATATATATATATATATATATATATATATATATGATTTCTTTCCATAGTTTTTGAAAACACTACGTTATACCCTCAACATATCTTGCTCAATGAAGTGGGGAAAGATTTAACGAGAAGATAATTCCTCAGCTCCTTGATATTTTAAAACGATCATAAAAGTCACAGTGATATATTTTCATGACTGTATTCTGAATATCAAACAAACAGGTGGAACAAAATATGGAGAAAAAATATTTCGTCTAGCAAAAGTGTTGCAAGATAAATGACAACAGTCCAATAACGAAATAAACCCAGGTCAGTCATTAGAAATCGTCACAGGACCGACTTTTCCCAACCCTGGTTACGCAGTGACTACTAAAAAGACGTGAAAGATGCCAAAAAACGAACCAACTGATCACATTAGCCTAAGCACACGTATAAACAAGCCTACAAAGACAACAGTAATTCATAATAACGATCCTGAAGCGAAATACAAGATGATTGTATTGACCTACCAGAGTCGTAGAAAAATAGAAAATGAAGATAATAGTACAATCGATGGAGACAGTCCCAGAGAGCCCAGCAAAGAGGTTTAAGAAACAAAGAATCCAAGAAAGAAAGGACCCAGACTATCCACACGATAGCACTATTGAGAATAGCTGAGGAGAAACCTAAAGGCTTGGTGTCACTTGACTCCAATGGAATCCACCATGCATTACTGATATTGAAACTCAAAATATCATTAATAATAATAGTTTTTTTTCTATATACATAACTGGCTTGTTTCTCCAGAGAATGAAAAGAAACGTTATGGAATATTCACATCGCCCGAACGGAATCAGTGAAGAAAAACAGCATTAAACCTCCGTTGACAGCTCTGAAATGTTTATTTGATATTAGATATAAGAACAGTTTGATAACAATAAGAGATTGAGCTAAATGACGGTATTCCTGAAATTCTGCAACATTAATGCCCATAAAGATCTGGATGAAAAGGCATCAACTATTAGGAGAAAATGCCTGAGATCGCAGGAGATTTTTGTATTATTCGAAAACCTATGATGGCAACTGATAATTCCAAAGCTTACAAACGGTCCCAGTGATGGAGATAATAAAAAAGGTAATCATTTAAGTCAAGGCAGCATAAGGAGTAGTATTTGTGAGATTCTAATGATAGCATATTTGTAACAATGATGCTGGTATCAAGCAACTGAAATATCACAATACAGCAAAGGAACATGGAATAGAATGATGAAAACGATTGCAATATTGTTTACACAGCGGAAATATTTTCAGTTTTGGATGATGTCGCTGGGATCGAAAACAAAAAAAAAAAAAAACAATGTTACTGAGAATACTCATCTGAATATGATTTCATACCATACCAATAAACATGAATAAGAGTCAATTTTGGTTTGTTCTGTTTCAGGATAGATATTGTCTAGGTATATCTATATCTAACTGGATATGTATCCGTCACATAGTTTAGATGTATTCATCTATTAACCATTTCTCGGATCGGTAAAAATGATTGCATGTATATTGTTTCTTGAAAACTCGTGCAATTATCGCTATGGATTTTACACAAATATTTATCTCTAACACATACGTATTTACCAATTTCTGTCGACATGACATAATGTATATATATTCTGGGTCGGGTTATGTTTTCATTATCTATATCTATCTCTCTATTTGTATCTATCTCTCTATCTATATCTATATCTATACACCTATCTATATATCTATATATCTATCAATCCTTTTCTCTCTCTCTCTCTCTCTCTCTATATATATATATATATATATAAATATATATATATATATATATATATATATATATAAATATATATTTATATATATATATATATATATATTTATATATATATATATATATATATATTTATATATATATATATATATATATGCACATATCTATCAATATATATGTGAGTGTGTGTGGTTGTGTGTTTAGGGAACTCTGTGTATGCGATGACACATGAGTTGCTGTATAAGTATATTTTTATATATCCATCTCTGAGTTATTGGGATCCCTATGAACGGTAAGAGACACATATATCAACTGTTTACATGTGATTTTCCCTCATTTTATTTGTATGCCTTTTTTCATAAACGTACAGAGATGGATGGATAGATAAATAAATGGATATTACTATGTACGTTGCTACATGTCTTATCACATGGAAATACAAATGAATTCCCTCGTATACATGCGTGTACCTGTTTGTCTCTGTATTCCCATGCGAAAATTGTACGTGTTATTTCCTCTTTCAATACATTTGCCTCTTTATTTATTCACTAACATAACCTTGCAACTGAACATCAGAAAACGTCAACTAAATCTGTCACCAAAACTGTCAATATAGGTTTCTCCAGTTTTCACGATCATGTTACTTGCTATGTATGTATGTATGTATGTATGTATGTATGTATGTATCACCTGTGCAGGCCACACCAATGGAGCTATAAGACCGAAATTTCCATCATTCATTCATGTATTATATCTAGAAGAATTTTTTTTTTCACAAATACCCCTCGAAAAAAATTTTCAATTGGGAAGGCGGGGATCAATTTACCATGAAGATTTATGCCTTGTTCATCAGCTTCTTTATTTTATTTCCGGAGAAACAAACCTTTTTTTGATGTTCATTGCGGAAGAAAAGGCGAGAGAAGTATCTTATCCATCGATCAGCCCTTTTCCATTTTTTATTGATCAGCCCAAACACTGCATGCTACCAAATGTCATTGGTCTCATGACAGTATCTATCGATTGATCAACCAGACCCGTTACTTATATAGTCGTAAATTTCTCAACAATCCGCTTTCTATTGCCAACCTACCATTTACTCCTTGCTTCTATCCACATGCATAATTCATAAAATATTTGTTTTCATGTTTGTGTTTCCTAGTTGCGATTCTACGATAACTCAGAAAACAATTCAGATAATAAAAATGTTTATTTTATGCGAGGATATTGATGTTTTGTTCAGTTTTGTGAAAGACACTAAAAACACTGGTTCAATTGGGTTTGTGTGATAGCTGTTCACCCTCTACATAGATAGGCCATATATTCCCCGTACGTGAAAACCCTAAGATCACAAGCAGGTTTTGCTGTAGCCCAATCTGGTTACTTCGTACGTCACCTTGCTACACACTGTCAGAGAAGTATTACACGGGATCAAAAAAAAGTGTACGGATAAAAACATCTGAAACTATGAAGTTTTCAGAGAATGCATATAATTTACAACGCCATTATCTGTGAAAAATTTGAATGAAAATCTTTTCTCGTATAGGTATCACTCAGGGGTGGTAACTCGGAAAGCATCCCTGTATCCTGTACCTGTATTTAATTCTTTGTTTTTAAGCCCATGCTCAACTGTTCCTCAAAATGGAATTAGGTCACAACTTTCGGTGTTAGCAGCTTGGAAAAAAATGAGTAAAAGTTAAAAAAGTAGGAGAAAAAACTTTGAATATATCTTGATCCACTGGAAAGAATCTCTGAATCCTTCACAATTCCATAGCATACTCAACAGAAAAAATATTTTTTATATCGATTGAGGTCTTAGAAATGGTGTGAACCAAAAGCCATGATCCAAGGGGGGGGGTAACTGTGAAATGTTCCTGGATTCATCTCGAAATGTAATCTATCTTCCTTCAGTTTGTGGTCTATAATTCAAAAAAGTCAGTAAAATTATTGAGTCATTTTTTGGATAATAATTTTAACACGAAGAGGTCCACAACTAACACATGTTCTTGTTAGTCACCTATGGAGCAGAATCAAGAACCCTAACCAAATGAATAATCCTCAAATTGAGAAACACGCAACCTGATTGAATTAAGTAGATCACAGACAGCACAACAAATTAGAAGAAAAACAGGAACCAGAGGTATCAAAGAAGCAATAATGAATCTCAAATGGCAATGGGCTGTTCATATTGAAAAGTTGTAAGACAATTGTTCGACACAACAATTCACAACGTGAATCTCCATAGATCATATACAAAACTGTGGCAGGAAAAAGATAGCGTGACAAACTTGGCAAGTTTTGCAAGTACTGATTCTGCAAGGCCCTTGATTGAGAGATCTGATGAATCTTGGGGAAGGTCAGTGTCCAACAACGAGCATTAACAAAATGACAATGATGATGATGATGATGATGATGATGATCAAAACAAACATACAAACGGGCAAGCAGACAGACAGGACTGAATACTTATACTACACCAAACTTTGTCTGCAGTGGTAAAGTACTGGAAACTCTGAGTTTATATATTCAATTCAATATAGAACGAATCAAACTGATCAAAGGCTCATTAACTGAATCCATTCTGCAGTCAATATTTGTATTCTCTTCATTATATACGAGCACGAGTGACAGGCGTGGAACATAAAGTGAATATCAAACTCACTCCACAAATAACAATTTTCAGGAAAAGCTTGCAGAACATCATGCCATCCTGTAAGGGGAATCAAACATAAAATATGATATGCAAGCCGAGTGATCACTTCATCAAAATGAACATTATCTGTGTCAATATTGAAAACACAGTAAATACATTATTTGGCCTAGACAACGTAAATAGAACAAACAATTAAGGAAAATGTGACTGCTGTAGGAACGTAGTATCGCTCTCACCATTTAGCAAAACAGTTTGCTAGTTATACATAGGCCCAACTAACAGTATTCACTCCAAACTCTCATCGCTATTGTTTCTTTTGTGTTAGCAAAGTGATTCATTAGTCGTGTAACGATGGGAAATCTTTTCACATAAGATTTTTGTATCATATAAGGCAAATTATTATCATTTTGTCGGATCATATATATTCATCTCTTAGCACATAACTGTCACGTTGAAAAAACGAATTAACCATGAATAAACGAGACGAAAATTTAGAGTGAAAACAGTTTTGGGGGCATTTGCATTACTGGCGACTGTTTAGCTCAAAGGTAAGAGCATCCCAATGTTGAAGCACCTAGCCTATCGTTTGCAGGTTCGATTCCAGTAGCAACTCAATTTTCTCTTATTGTTTGTTTCATTTACATTGTCCAGGACGGAAGATACATTAATGCTTGTACGACGTAAGATCATTTAAAATGAATGTCTTTCAATGTAATATAATTCAATTTAAAATCATTCTGACGGATCATACATATCCATTACTTAATACAATACCAAGTGTGATAAATCCATATGTGTATCAGAACGTTGCAAATGAACGTTATTTAAAAGTAGTTTATACTTAGACTAACCAACAACTTATTGGCATCAAGAAAAGTTTTTACTTTACAGATGAGGTGCCAATTTGCATAAAAATTTGCATTGCGTTGACAATGCAGGTTATGGAATCGGCGACCCAGGTTCGAATTCCAATCCAAGCTAATTTCCTTTGAATTACATCAGCAAGGCCAAGAGAACGATTCAACATGGTATCCTAGGATTTCCACGCTCTCAGCAAGTGCTTTTATTGTCTGTGAAAACTATGCGGACACCATTCATCGTATAAAATATACAATAAAAACACCTACATTAAAGTGTGGTTCATATTCCATTTCTCGTATACACATTTATCAGCCTAAAGCCTATTCATAGAAAAAATTTCTTAAAGTACAAATATCAATTTATCAAAATGATCTCCTTACTTGATAATTTGCTCAACCCGATGCCTCTCAGTTAATCACACTGATTGGACATAATTCATTTAAAACATTTAATCAAAATTAAGCTAATCACTACGTGTCAAACAAGACACATTGATCCTATCTCCTATTTGCTTGATTCTCTAACTATAATAGCAGTTTCAAGGTAAAACAGAATATTTTTGCTTGACATTTTGCCCCAAATTGAGACTTCATACAACTTTAGATGGTGCTTTTTTTCTTGCGCCTGTCCACGTAGTCTTCTCGGTCCCTTTCTGACATTTTCGATGCATGTTGTGCACACCACGCAAGCTCTACTAGAATAAATGTTGTCGAACTCAAGTCCAAGTTTGGAGTCTATTTTGTTTTCTTATCGTAACGAGAATAATAATAATAATTTTAATCTGAATGATGGTGTGAACTTTCTTCTACGGTAATACTATCAGCTAGCTTATTTCCATCTAGCTGATTTAATGATTTAGATAACATCCAAAGTCTTAGATATTAACAAAAGACAGCATCGGCCTATTTCATTCAAATGCTTGAAAACATTCATAAGAAAATGAATATTTTCCAATTTTTCTATTCATCGTACAAAAGTTTTAGAAAGCGGCTTCAATCGAAAAAGTAGTTGGAGTTTCAGCCTGCAGCGGACAGTCTTATTTCTTTTTAATTAGGAGATTGGAGTTTGTATCATTGGTGAAAAATCTGATCGTGAGTTCCGCCTTGGTAGCCACGGACACGTTTGAAAAGTTTCAATTTTCTTGATAAAGATCGATTTTAGCCTGTGCCTTAGAAATCTGTCCGATTTCGCTCTTGGCAAGAATCTGAGAGCCCTCATGAAAGGACAAGTCGAAGAATGTCTTGTAGGAATAATCCAAAGAATAGAACTTTTCAATAGCATCTGACACAGGTTTTGGCCAAGTTTTCTAAAAAGGAAAAGGCAAACAACAGCTTTTCATAAACTACATCCGCTTAGTAGGGGCTTCCGCAGGGAAATCAATTTGAAAATATTGATATTACTCTGATCCGGTGTCGCTTACAAGGAATATGTTTTACCACGAAACCTCCTTTAAATGCATAAGATTTTATCAATGCTTTTTTGTGAAATATATCTTCTTCTTCTTCTTCTTCTTCTTCTTCTTCTTCTTCTTCTTCTTCTTCTTCTTCTTCTTCTTCTTCTTTTTTTTTCTTTTTTCTTCTTCTTCGTCTTCTTCTTCTTCTTCGTCGTCTTCTTCTTCTTCTTCTTCTTCTTCTTCTTCTTCTTCTTCTTCTTCTTCTTCTTCTTCTTCTTCTCTGTTTATTTCGAGAATTGGTTTAAAAAGAATACCGTGATGTAGATTGCAGTAGAAAGTGACAAGAGAAAGGGACAGCGTTTCTGACAGAAAAAGGGGCTGTCGGCCTCTCTCGATCCATTTTTTAGGTAAGCCTCTCAATTCCTTACAGACGCTATTGACCTATCTGAATCTGGACTGCCGACCTATGTAGCAGTTAAAAATGAATTGAATGGTAAAAAAATATTTTCTTCCAGAAAAATGAAGAGTAGATTTCCTTTTGAACCTCATTGTAACAACCCATTAATGCCCTTTTGCTACTGTTCTTATTGTTCTTGTATTATTTGGTAGACGATCGATTCTGATCTTTCAGAAGATGCACTTTTGTGAATAGTCTAGTAAGATCATGCATGTCTGCAACCCTGTGGAACGCCTTCATTCGTGAGAGAAAAACATTTTGATTCGAAACAAGGATGTGTTTCCATAGCAATATGTTGATCAATGAAATCTACAATTGTTGTGAGATTTTACAAGATATCCAGCCAATGGAGAGTCTTTGGGGCTCGTCACAAAATGTACAAATTATTTCTATCATTAAACCTCTTATTCAATCTTACAAAATATCATTGATTGCACCAGAAGTGATAATAATAGGACAATGAAACACCGTCATATAATTTCCTATCATATGACAAAAACTTGTTCTTAATCTTAAGGAAAAGATAGATGCCCCATTGTAAATATTTAACAAGATGATACATATCGGCAATCTGATAAAAACGCCTTCATTCGTGAGAGAAAATCATCTATATGTAAAATGAAAATGTGCTTCCATATATAAGGAATGATTTCATTAATTAATTGTTTTCTATGCTGTTATTTTAGCAAGTGAAAAATGCCTCAATTCTATTAATCAACTCCTTCAATCATCAATGATTATTTTACTGGTCTCTTGTGTGAGAATTCAGGATACACTTTTCCGTTGTGAAACAGATAGAACTAGAGAGCGCTCATAGAGGGGATATTTCTGCCAACACCATTTCAAGGGGAATATTTGTGCCTGGATCTTCTTCAGAATTAGATCAGTTCTTTAATAACCCATTGCTCACACGAATTGGAATTCGTCTGTAGCATTCGGGGATATCTATGGAATGGAATGAAATTTTAGGGATATTATGTGCTGTCTACAAAAAACTATGACATAGAGGAGGTAATCAATTTATGGATATGCCCCGAAGATCTCCTGTAGCCTACTGTCTCCCCTTCGATAGAATTTAATTGAAAATCGTGAAGAACCCTTGCTGATATACAGTGGGCAGCCATGAATTAGAAATCAGATAGAATATCTCAATCAACAAATTTATTTTTGGATCCACCCATAAATTTGACCAGTCCTTCCTTCTGACATTCCTGACTGAGAATCCCATCGAAATTCATTGAGGTATCCAATGGACAGAGAGACAGACAAATAGATGGCTGGAAAGTCGTGACCAAATTCATAGACTTGTTCGACTTCCTTGGCTGATGTTATTGGAATACGGTGCAGCCAATTATTGAAAGTTTAAGAAACTTGATTCATGTCTATGCCTATAAGCATAATCAAATGTTGATAGTTGTCTTGTCAATTTGCAATATTTGGCGATATAACACGAAATTAGTTTCTTGAGTCTTTAGTTGGATTCTCAGGGGATTATATCAAATAGAGATATTTATGGTAGTCTTTCTTTTTGATTAATTTTAGATTGATATTGTTCATACTCGCCACATCTTGCTGAGGTTATGCTATACTGAGTATATCATTTATAAAGTACCAGAGAAATGTATAGGTACCAATGCAGAGAAAGCATAGAAGAAACCTTATTAAAGGAGTGAACGAACACGTCTGGTTAGTCACTCAATGAGAAGTAAATGATCACGTTTGGTTTGCCGTTCTATAAGGACTGTTATGTGACCAACCATAGGTAATGATGTGGGTGAAAAGAACAAGAAATAAAAAAAAAAAGAGAAAACACAATAATGAAGAATGTTTTTTCAAGCAAGTGATTATCATAATGTGTCTTATGTATGTACACACCTGATTGCATTAGACCCTTTTAGTGTTCTGATTTGGACATCAAAACAAGACCCAAATTTGCTTCCAGGACAAACACCAGTAAATTAGCTTCAAGCAGACAGACAGCAACCTTTAGTATTGTATTATATAAATAAGTAACTTTTGACCCACCCAAAAGGGAATTTTCTAAGCTTCTTATAGATTCGATTGACTCCACTTTATTGATTTTAGTCACCCATCACTTCTCTGTCACGAAACATCTTTTCTCCCTGGATATTCAGCTGTAATTAACCGAGAGCGAAAGAAACTCTTATTTAGATCTTGATAGAATTTTTTTTTTTTTAGAAATACCACTTATATAGGAATAACATCCTTGATTATATCACGGGAAAACCTTTTGCAAAATCAACTATCGTTTTTGTTCATGAGATATTTTGATCAGGAACAATTTCAATAATATCATAGTTAGTGAAATTTCATTTTTCGTTTTGAAGAATATATGTGGAATTAGTTTAAAGATATTTATTTGGAAGCAGGCATCTGGAGTTTGGATATATATATGAAGAACATACTACCATACTTGAATGTAAAAACCTAGTCGAACTGAGAACCAGCTTGGAATCGTACCCAAGACCTAGCTTAGGATGATTCGAAGAGATCGAAAAGGGCCAACATGGATTTGTTGGTACAACGGGGGTTGGGGGGTTATTATCCAAATCGTTGAGCAGCAAAAATTAAAGTGAGTATGACATTTAAGCCGTAAAAATGATAAGAATAGGATCAATAAGTTGATTGATTTGTACCCATTGAAAACTAAACAAAGTTAGAAAACACCGGTCACAAGAAAGAGCGATTAGATGAAAAAGTTTACTGGTAACGCATTGCGGATATCTGAGCAATCGCAGTCGTCATGGATGGAAATGGGGAAGGCCTTTGTTCAACAGTGGACCTATCTAGGCTGCTGATTATGCTTATAATAATGATTATACACATGCAAGGATTCGATTCAACGATATCGAGTATTCATTGAGGAACAATAGTGTCTGAATGCCAGATAACTGCTTTCAATCACTACATAGGATCATATGCATTGGCAGAAAATAAGATGGCGTCTTGACAAATCAAACAAATTCAGAAAGTACTGGCTCTGCGACGCCCAAGATTGAGAGGTCTAGCGAATCTTTTGGAAATTCTCTACCGACAGACCTTCAAGGATGATGCTGCTGCTGATGATGATGATCTGTAATAACTACCGATTGTTTAAATGGTTGGGGTTTCATTTGAATGTATTAAAGTCATGAGAGCTACCAAATTTGATTGAATATATTTTCTCCTTTGTTGAGATGCAAAAAAAAAATGTGTTATGAGTGCATTCCACGTTTATATCTTTCATTACCAGTCTATGAAAAATATACTCCACCTATTACAGACAGCTCTCTTCGAAAGTATTGACCTAGTATTTTGAAAACTTTACACGTAGTTAGATCGTGCTTATACATTTATAGACTCATTGTCGGACAACCTTGAGATTGTTGCAGAGAATTGGAATTGCAATGGTCCGACGGCGCTTATGCGCTACGCAGAGCCATTTCTAAGGCAACCTGTCAGGTGTCTGAACGAATGAAATAAATCACTTCTTTTAGATTAACAAGACTAAGTAGATTTCTTTTGTGCCTGAATCAGGCCCAATCGTCTACTGCTTCGACTCCCTTCACCTATTTATCTCTATTCTTATTTCTTTCGTTTATTTTTCTTCGTGTCTTTTATTCCGAACGATGTATATCACTATTGAATTATCTAACCTCTTTGCTTTATCGGAACTAACCTACTTTTTTTACGCTCATTTGATTTTTCTTCTTTTTTTCCATCCATTCTTTCTTTTTTTCTTTTGTTTTTCTTTCATCCATTCATTCGTTCTTTAATTATTTCTTTCTCTCTTACACGCATTTCTTTTTCCTTTCTTTCTTTCTTCTATCCATCCCTTTTCCCTCATCTCTTCTTCGTTTCCTCTCCTTGTTTTTTTTTAAGCCCATTATTTCTTCTCTCCTTTCCTTGTCCCATCGATTTCTTTCCTTCTTTTTTTAACGCCTTCTTTCTTTTTTTTCATCCATTCATCCTTTTTTTCTTTCGTTATCGGTTTCTCCCTTTCTTTCGTTCCTTTTCCTTTCTCTTTTCTCCCCTCCGTTCATTCTTTCTTATTTTCTCTTCCCCATTCATTTTTCTTTCTTTCTGTGCTGAAGTTTTCCTCATCAAGTTTCCACCCCACAAGTGCTACGACTCGAAAATTTGAATTGACTTAACGAAATAAAACACAAAAACAACGAAAATAATCCCTACCAGAACTACATGTATAAAGATCTCACTCTTCATGTAAAGTTCTCACCCCCCACCTGTGATCTGAACGTACGACTTGCTGATTGCCAGGAGGCTACCTAACCGACTGAGCTAAATATAAAAATGTTCTATAGAAATGGAAATTTTTAGTACAGATGCTCGTAAAAGAGAGAGACCTTAATAGTAGTGGGTTTATAACGGTTGATAATATATATATACATACATATATATATATATATATATATATATACATATATATATATATATATATATATATATATATATATATATATATATATATATATATATATATATATATATGTGTGTGCGTGTGCGTGTCTGTGTGTGTGTCTGTGTGTGTGTGTGTGGATTGACTCCATAGGCTATTTATATCTCATGAATATTATATTCTTTTCTCACTTAAAACAGTGAATGGAGTGTCTTTATATCTTTTTTCTACCTCTCCATAATTACGAAAAAACTGTGAGCAAAATATGTCTCCCTTACATCGTGAAAGATATTCACTGATCAGAAAGTCACAGGCATGAATCCTCTGATCAAACTAAAGAATTCTTAGTGATGAATTGCAACGTTTGTTTCCTAAAAGGCGACCTTAGGCTTGCCCATTTTTACACCATCATGAACGGATTACTGCCCTTATCCGAATGTACCTATCAAAAGAAAAAGATTTTGAAAGCTGAAATTGCATGAAACAAGCAAGGAATTCCCCTTAATTCATATTTAGATTTTTTTTTGTCGCATTCCCACGCCAGAAAGGAAGGTGTTGATTGTATTTTAGGCTGAGTCCTCGAAGATACAGGGGTTATGGCGTTAATGACAAAGGGAAACGATGTGAGCTTCAACGGCACGCAAATTCACAATCTGTGAACGTTGTTTTAGGTTTTCGGCCTTTTCCGTGGAAGCAAAAACTTTGCAGGGAGCGACCATTCGGAAAGTGGGGTAACCTGCAAAAATGGAGAACAGTAATTGCCTTAACCCTGGCGATAGCATTATTCATCAATGCCAAGGAATTATATAAGACATGTTTCTGCTGCTTATTCTAAGTTTTCGGTATGTGGAAAGACATTGAGAAAATCGAAGTGGGGTCACTCACTTTATCATGTGCTCTTTTAGTTATAGCATGAGAGGGTTGTAGAGTAGATAGTTTGATATCCTTCTCAAGGAAATTAATGTCAATCTGAGATAGTATTTGAACTCGCATCACCAGGTCCATTTTGGTGCTGCTATCCGATTGGCCACCGGTATTCTTGCAAGAAATGGTACTTGTTTATTCTTTTCTATCTGGGAATCTTCCTTATGTACGTCTTCTTATGATTTAAGTTTTCCTTTTATTCTTGCGTAACTCCCTTCATTTCATATATTTTTGTATTCATTTCTATTTATTCTTTGATTTTTCCCCCAAATGTTCTCTTCTTCCTGTCTATTTATCAACTCTTCCGTACGGGAACTGATTTTTTCTTTTGCAGACCCTTTTTTCTTTTCGTATTTACATTTCTCTCTCGCATAACTTTATCTCTACAAACTGCTACTGCTTTACACTTGAACTAATTTATTCACTCATCCAAACAAACTCAAACATAGCTATTTATACACGCCTCTACCAAGAGGAATTCGTGAAATCATACACATTTATGTGTGCAAATGTCCAACCCTGTTGGGCATACTAATACCACCGCCAAATATCTGCACTTATTCTCACCCACAGGTTTAGTTCACAGCATCTGTTAACAATATTCAACAAAGTGCCAAAGAAAGATGATTGGCTGGCTGGTGTAAAGCAAACGGCGCATGCGTACAATGAACAAAAACAAAGTGTAAAGAGAAAGAATTGAAACAATATGATTTTGCTTAACCAAATATGGCGGCCGGTACGTTATTTCCTGCATTTTTCTTGTAAATTATATTTTCGATCCGGTGTATTGGAATGACCTCAGACGAGGAGAGTTGTTAAATGGGTTATGGCGTATGTTTGTAAGTCAGAGAAAAGGTTCCCAGAAGAAGATAATACATATAAAGAGAAGATTGCAATGGCTGGGAGAAAGATGAGGAAAAAGAATAAGAGAGTAGAGTTGAGTGGGGGAGAGTGAGTAGGAAATACAAATGAAAACCAAAAGTAGTGAATACACACACATACATATGTGTGTGTGTAAGGGACAGAAAGAAACACACACACACACACACACACACATATATGTGACAGACAGATAGACACACACATATATGTGTATGTGTGTCTATCTGTCTGTCCCTGTGTGTATTCTCTAATACAAGAATTTTCTGATAGTTGACCAATTTCATCTATGTCTACCGTATATGTCTGGCACCACCAATTGTAAATCACACATAGTCTTAAAGAATTTAATTGTCCCACCGATCCGTCTTTTTTCTTACTTTTTTTTCTGGAGAGATCACAGTTGCCCTTCCTCTTTCGTACATCATAAAGGGACTTGATGCTGGATATAGTACAAGATCTAATGACTTCAAAACAAGACATTGATCATAAACTAGTTTTTTGGGGTTTTTTTACCATTCAAAGAATGAAGCAGAAACCTGTAAAAAAAAAAAGATCCCTATTGTCTCGACGATGTACCTTCCGGCCTCAACCGGGTGTTCATTCTTCTGCAACATGGAATAACTTCCTAGAACGCATGCCCGTATCTTATCTGACATGTTATATCCAGGGTTTTGTCAGAGTACAAAGACTAACTATAAAAAGAGTAACAAAAGAAAAAAAAAAAACACGTCTTATTAGTCACCCGATCGGAACTTATTGTGACAATTGTTTTTTGGTAGCATGGCATATTCGCGGTGATCAATTAAAAAAATGAAAGAAGGGGTTGTCAATGATCAAGTTGCTCCTCTTGCCTTTTCTAGGGCAATGAACGTCATAAAAGTCTGAACAAAAAAAAAACGAGCTGAAAATCTGAGAAATCATTTTAACACTACAATATTTTACGAATTATCCAATCTGCCTCCGATCTTATTCAAGGAAATGGTTGAAATATTGAAGAAACACAACTTTGCAGACATAATAAAGAGTGATTGTTGGATTTTCAAACGTCTTAGCTACGTTGGTGCTCCATGCATACGTGGTACGTACATACGCAGACAGCCAGACTTACTTAAAACAGATACAAACTTATGATGAGACTTTTGGAGACAAGGGGAACAACATGAATGCAAAATGAAGGTTTCAAGATGACATTGAAGAAATCCGTTTCCTGGGGGGTGCAGACTTCTAGCCGGAAAACCTATGAGATGTAAGGGTTAACACGCAAGCGGTCCCAATTAATAAACCTATTCCCAGTGTGTATTCTGTGACATCCATTTAGAATAAGCCACCATTGTTTTCTTAGATCTTTGAAAATGACGGCTGTTTTCTCTGATTGTTAGATACAAACAGCAACTCCAGATAAATAATAGGTCTGGTTAGTTACCCATCAGGAATTGTCACGTAACCAATGTCTCTTGGCAGCATGTCGAGTTGGGGGTAATCAATTTGAGAATTGGAAAAAAAAGGGGCGGGAGAACAACGTTCAAGTCTATGTTCTCATTCAGGAAGGCAATGATCAATGAAAGGTCTAAATTTTCGAAACAAGCCAACACGGACACAGGGATCAAATTAAAGTGAACTGTTGACTGAAATTATATTCAACAGTTGCATTTTGAAAGATAGTTTTTTGTTTGACACAATGAGGAGTCAATATCAGCCTTTGGCGTCATTGATGCAATTCGTACACGTGATACATAGATATATAGGCAGCCAGACTAACTTGAAAACCGAAAAAAATGTTTGCAGTTTTGTTGACGGTGTCTAGAAGATGAACAAGTGATCACATTCCGATTATATCCATTACAAAGTGCTGCATTCTTTGAGCACTGAAAACGACTTCCGCTTCTTTTGATTCTCAGACTTCAAATTGATAAATGACGTGCGTTTGCTTTGATTCTCAAACTCTAAACCATTTATTTATTTACCTGGAGGCTAGCACCGACTTTTCGTCTTTATAGGAATAGGCAGCCAATCCAATCAAGAGGCAAGTCACTTTTAACTTTGAATGATACGGTAAAGTTATTTCGAAAAAAAAAAGTCCGTCCTGTTTCCAGACCTTCCACTAGAACAGTTTTTATTCCATCCGATTTAGTTAAGCAGTTTTGAAAGATTTGAAAATCTAAAGAAAAAAGTCTAGTTAATCACTCAATGGAAACTGACACTGCACTATCCTACGTTGGGAGTGATCAATTAAACAACTGGAAGAGGGGTGATCAATGGATTAGTTATATTTTCCACCTTTCGATACGCAGTGATAACTCTTCATAAGCGATCGTGAATCCTGCCTGATAAACTTAGATGATCAACCTATCATAAAAAACTTACATAACAAACTGAACACCCTAAAGACACCAGCCTAGGAAAATTTAAGAAAAAAAATGTAACTCCTGAAATTCCCAGTCAACTAGCTCCTTTGTTGTGACCAGCATAGAAACTGAAAACTGAGAAAGAAAACTAAGTACTTCAATTATAGAGAACATTTTGATCGACACAGATGGCAAATACCAAAGTAACCTCATGCTTGTGGACAAAATCTTCTTTCTTGCAGCAAACCTCCAGGACCTCCAACAACTGAATTGGGGGGGAAAAAAGGGAAAAAATTTGGCATTCCAGAGCATTTCAGCAAAACATTGGTCATATACAAAAACATGTCGGAAATAAACGCTCAGCGATGGAAATTGTAGACGCAAGCTCAACCCTCCAGAACAAGGAAATCCCATTAGTCCTCTAAAGAAAAGCATGCAACCTGTTCATCCTCCGAATGGCCATATTTATAGCTGTAAAAATACAACCTTACCAAGAGACTGACCGTCAAACTGAGAACCTTGTAGCGCGCACACGAGAAGACAGCACAGCATATTGAAGAAACAATACGAGTCCAAAACATTAGAAAAACAACAAGAAAACTCATATGACATGAGTTGATCATGTTCGTTGGATGGCAGACAATCGATGGACATCACAACACACAGCAGGGATCCTAAGAACTGTGGCTGGCAGAATTTGAGATGGCGAGACAAACTAGGGAGATTCAGAAAATATTTGCTTCGCAACGTCAACGGAAGAGAGGTCTGGCAAACCCCAGGGAAAGTCTATGCCCAACAACGGACGATAAAAGACTGATGATGGATAGTAAAATATGTATTACTTATAATGCCGGTATCATCCTGCAATAAGGGTATTGTTGCTGCCAAACTGTGACGTTACATCTCAGCAGGCCTTGAAACATTGGGATCCGAAGGGACCATCATTTTTCTCATCATTGATAGATTTTAACCTTCTTTTTTTTAAATAGAAAGTGATAATGCCAGAATATTTATGCAAAAAATTGTATTTAGATCATTAGAAAGTCCTTAATGAAATATTTTAGCATCGTAACAATTGTGGACAATTTATAGTCTTGGGAAGAAAACTCGTAATTTTGAAACAATGTATAACGAGAACAATATCGAAGTTTTTCCCAGTGACATGCGCAGAAGATAGATATGTCAGTCGACTGCTGAGTAGGCGTAGAAGTTCATTAGTTGTATGCATGAAATAGATGCATAGGTTGCATCGTCAAGCAAAGATATGTGCGCAAACACCTATACATTCGAGAGAGTATGAAGGCTTACACGTATACACAGGCACACACACGCATATATTATACAAATGTAGAGAGGAGGATAGAGAGAAAGAAAGTGTGTGTTTATGTGTGTGTCTGTGTGCCTGTCTGTGAGTGTTTGTACAAGTCTGTGTCTGTGTATGAATGTTCTTGTTTGTCAACGTGTTGTCTCTATGTTGAATTTTATTGCGTATTTGTCACTCGTCATAGCCTCATTCCTTTTCCTATGAAAAGTGTTATCTGTTTTTCTCTTGGCTTCTTACCGGTATCTGTTTTGTTTTTTTTTTTTCCTCTTCTCTTGATTAATATATTTTCTGCATCTTTTATTCGTAATTTCATGGCTTTATCTCACATGAAAAAAAAAACACAATTATCTTTTTCTTATTTTCATTTTTTTTCTTTTTCGCTTTTCAACATTCAGCAAGTTGTTCTCCTTACCTCTTCACAGTGATAGAGACTTCGTTTTTGAGCATTCGCGTCGATGACGTCGCTTTTGTTTATTGTCGATGCTAACAATAACGGCTATGACGACAATAAAGATAGTGTCATAAAGATGATGACGGATTAATAAAAGTGATGAATATGATATATTAATAAACAATGATAAATGTGATTAATGGTCGAATGGCCTCTGTGCTTTTCAACGTTTATAGGTGTGTCCCTGTCAGGGTGCATGCCAGAGGGAGGCGTATAGACATTCTGGGCTGCTTTATCGGCAGAAACCTCCTCTCAGTCTCGAAAACTGAGAACGATTCGACTGACATATGGCTGCAGGAGTTGCCAGAACGACGTCAAATTGGCGTCAAACTGTCTTTGGGTGGAGCTCCACTCTACAGTTCCTAAACAGAGTTGTTCTTCACCTTGACTGGTTGCTTCCTCACGGCTAAAGAACCCAATCTGTCCTTTGATTTCAAATTGGGCGTAAAACCGCCTTAAGAGGTTCTGCTCTCTGATTTCTCATCAGAGTTGTCTTTGACCGAGGCAGGTTGCCTTCTTGCGGCTAGAAAACCCAAACTATCCTTTGATTTCAAATTGGGCGTAAAACCGTCTCAAGAGGCTTCGCTTTCTGATTTTATCAAAGTTGTCTTTCACCTGGGCATGTTGCCTTCCCGTAGCTAGAAAGCCTGATCGGTCCAATTATTCCACCTAGAACTACGATCTTTCCCGTAGCTATGAATGATGTGGCATGAATAGCAAATGAAATAAAAATAATCAAGAAATTCGTTTAAATATGAGAAGTATCCAACGAATCTGAAGAATGAAAGAATAAGAAAAAAGAACAGCATAATATCGAACCATCCAACCAGGAAACAATCAAAGGGAACAACATGAAAATTACTTGAGTATTTTGCAAGCAGGTACGATCATGTAATGTTGAATGGGTAAAAACGTGCAGAAGAGTACTACATGGAAATAAGAAAATATACTAAAAACGAAACTCTACAGCAGAGACTATATCAATGGGATGGATAACTTCCATTTTTAAACACTCCTGACCCTTCCTAAACTGAGCAAAAGCATCACTCAATAACATAGACTACAAAACAAAAAAAAAGATTAACAAAAAATACTAATGTCAATGCATAAAGCTTGGCACCTGAATGGCAATGTCAACCAATTATGTGTAAAAAAGAAAGAGTCAAGAAAAGGACTCAGTAAAATCGAGCATTGTGCATCAACTCATCAATCAAGGGATTTAAAAATTGTACAAGACATTGTAATAAAAGGGTTGTTAGAGCGAAAAGGCTTCAACAGAACTGACAGGGGGACAGCCACTGAAACGGGAAACACGAAATGAAAAGAGAATTCGAAAGAAGGGGAAAAAAAACTGTGCCAGTATTTCAGATTGACTCAAGGTATTGTAGATGTATCCCCGTAGACTAGCCTGCGCAGAGGTTACATAAAAAGAGAAACAAGGATACTGTCAATAACGGACAAAGACGGATAAGTATCGAATATATAGAGATGACAATCGATAAGACATAGAAATGATTAAAAAAAACATGAAGAGATAAAAATGAAACATTCAGCCAACTTAGCCTTCCAAACGAGGAAAAAAAAACAGGTAACTGTGATTTTGGCGATACACGAAGAACTCTTCAAGCAACTGCTTTTTGATTGTTCAGGCTAATGCTATAGGCACAACAAGACGGATGAAACAAATTTCTCAGGGGAATTTGACTACTGATAGTCGTGACAAGGATTTTGGATCCATTAGCTTCCGGATTATCTTCAGACGAGTTCTGGTATGAATACACACACACACACACACACACACACACAAACACACACACACACACACACAAACACACAAACATATACATTCATACATACATACACACACACAAATATATATATATATATACACACAGATATATACACACAGATATATACACACACACACACACACACATATATATATATATATATATATATATATATATATATATATATATATACGTACATATGTGTATAGATAGATTTTCGATGAAGATTCGAGGATGCAACAAGCCCAAAGCTTGACATGTAATTATAAGCTAAATTTAGATAAAAAAATTCACTGTATAATGTTTGGTCTATGTTTGTAATATTCTCTAAATCAAGTGCATTGAAAAGGGAAGAGATTATGTTTAAATTTACCTATATACTCCGCAAATGACTTGCATATCTCATCATTGAGCAGCAGATTTACTGGTATCAAATCTTAGTAATTTGAATAGAAATTATGGCATGAAATATCGGCATGAACTTTTTCCAAATGATCTGAAAATATCCTTATGATTAATAGAGAGGAAAATATCAGCTACTCTCTGTTTAGTTTGAACTTTTTCTTTTTTCTTTATTCAGGAAATTGTATGATCAGCTCTCCAGTATTATTCAGTTTCCTACTCTGAGGAGTACATTGAAATCTCATTTGCAATCTTCTTAACACGCGTTCTTCATTTGACTTCACTTCTAACGTCTGGAGACAAAAATATGAATGTAATTGCAAGCTAAAAACAACCATTACATTCTAATAACAGCCAAAGGCTAGAAAGTAATTTAAAGCAAATGAAGTTTCAACCGGTGATTGGAGGGGAACAGTGGAAGCAAGATACAGACATGTTCTTGTTAATGAAAAACGGTAAAAAATATTGAATCATCCAAGACAATGTTTCCCCCCCCCCAAAAAAAAAATAATGATGAAAAAAACTATGAAATATCTCCCCAACTTAAGAACTTTACCTAATATTGCATGGAGGAAGTTTATCTCATGAATAGTATAGTTCAAATCGTCATGAATATTTATCTGACCTCCGTCCTACAGGATAAGGATGTATGATATGGCTGAACAATTTTCTTCGTCTATATGTTCATTCATAGACAACAATTCAAAACTACACACATTATTCTCAGTCAAATCCATAAGCCAACTGAGCATCGATATGGATAGTATCCGGGAGCACCCATCTAAAGAGGAATTGCAGTAAGATTGAAATATCATCTCGTCAAAAATGACACAAAAGCATAATGACTATATATATATACATTAATGCTCCTCTATTCAGACTTGAGCACTCTTCATGCGAGGTAACTCATCCATTGTAAGCTTATGCAATGCTCTTCAATTGGAATAGAGCACTCTGATGGATGAACAGTTTCTGCATAAAAATGAATATATCACTTAAATTAAGCCTTACTGACCACCCAGTTCCATAGTCCAGTGGTAGGATATCGTCTCCGGGTCTGATGTGAGGGTTCCAATTCTGCATCGTGGTACTTGATGGGTTAAAGTCTATAGCCACACCGAAGAGATGTGATGCATCGAAACAGCTGTCTGTGAATGACACTATATATATATATATATATATATATATATATATATATATATATTATCAGACTCGGTACAATAGTTCAATATTGTTTCAATATTTTCACATATTTTCAAGCATGCGAGCATATATATATACATATGTACTCGATAACTTCACAGTTTTAGACACTGATTATTCAATTTTAATACAATTTGAATAGTATTTTCAATGGGTTTTGTGTTTTTCAGCATCAGATGATATGGTACAATGGGTGAATTTCGAGATTCTATTGGGATAATCAGTTGTTTACCGGATAAACTGTAGGGAATTTTAAAAGTATCTTTGTAAGTAGACTTCGAATCCTGCATTCTTAGAAGTGATTCTACAATGAAAAAAGATACCCGACGGAAGACGGGTGGTACACAATTAGAACTTTGTGAATAAATGAAAAGAAACGAGAGAAATTATACGACCAAACTGTTCACGGTGTTAGTCATTACAAGTGTGCAGCTTCCCCCTGAACGTGAGGGTCAACTAATGCATTTCATGTCAACTGATAATTACGGACTGAGCAAAAGGTGAGGCGGTTGAATGAGCAAGCTGATAGAACTGAACATTGAAAGCGCCATTATCTGTTGAAAAAAGTATAACAATGGCCGAAAAGATGTCCACATTGACGGATACGGTATGGATGATGTCCATCTAGTGAGCTGCACCCATTCAGTATCAGCTGTTTTTGAGGAGATGAGACTACGATGACAGGACTATGGAAATACCAACTGATATTGATGAAGATAAGTATTTTGTGAACGTACTCCAGCATAAGCTAAAAATGCCTATATGTCTATCATATCGACATTGGTACTTCCCACTTACGCTGAAATGTGTTGAGAAATGTAAATTACCATGATCTTCGCGTGTAGAAGCATACTATGATAAAGCGATAGCATCTTCATATGTCCCTCTCTCCCCCTCTCTCTCTCTCTCTCTCTATATATATATATATATATATATATATATATATATGCCACCAGGAGATGCTGGTTTGTGAGGGTACTATCACATCATGAAATGTACCTGTTTAATTTATGTTAATTTCTCAGTTCACTAATAATGTATAACTTTTTGTCACTTCTTTACGAATCGTGTGTAATTCTAATATGATATTGTTCTAATACTATAGTATTTAACAGTTATTACGATTGTCTCTTCTAGTGATTTCCCTAGTTCATTGTGATAAAGTTGAAGGTCGTGAAACAGCCTATGATATCCTGTCTGAAAGTTGATAGTTAGATTGAAAAAGCTGCACGATTCGCTTTCTTTGGTTCATAGCTTTTGTTTAATTCATCTGGATGAGTATGGAGCAAGAAAGAGGGGTCTAATAAGGTGCGAAGTTTTCTTTTTTAAGCTGTCCCTTTCGTATAAGGGACAAACGTTTTTGAAACCAACTGACCATCTCCGATTAAGTGGTGGTAGCACCCGGAATTATGCTCGAAAGACGGCTTCAAATAAAATACCTGGTCACTTCAAGACTCTCCAGCAACTGTAGTGTATTTGTCGTTTTATATATGTTTCATGGTGAAGCCACAAAATTGCGTGTTCTCAAGTCACGTGAGAGCTTATGTGTATCGCTTTTGTTCCATCACGAGTGTCACTGACGTTTCCTTTGATTATGTCATCCACAACTCTTATCTCAGCAAAACAAAGCCACGTTGAATCGCGTCAGATCTAGCATTTTACTTTGCCCTACAGGAGGATGTTACTATAAACGCTGCCAAGATGCAGATTTATTTACTTTGATTCCTGTTAGTGG
>OY735226.1:49851579-49864079 GCA_963457665.1 Thysanoteuthis rhombus | reverse complement strand
ATAGACTATCTCTTGTCCCATCCAAGTACCACGAGGTAGGATTGAAACCTTCGCTTCAGACCCAGAGACTGGTATCTATTCTCTCTCTTACGCAGAACTGGATGGTCAGAAAGGTTGAATTCAAGCGATAGAGTAACCACAATGATATCATTGAAAAAAAAATGTAATGAATATACATCGAATCTCAAAACGGTGATAAAAGATAAGAGAGATATCTTTATAGTTCTTCTCTGGTTTTGAAAGTTGAGGTAGAACAGAAATATATGTCCGGTGTTGCAAACTCGATAAGATATCTGCAATAAAACGTAATTGAAAAACACTGCTAGCCGTTTAATGGCCATTATAAAAAGCTTTGATATCCAAAGATGGCTACAGACGGCCAGGAAATAGTTAACCAAACGGGCAAAACCTGCTAATGAATAGTGCTAAAAATACCGATTCTAAAATAAGAAATGCGTTAAATTTAGCTCTAAATTGGCAACACTGTACACTTCCTGAATATTCCTGGCCATAGACTAATCAAAAGGCTGGACTGACCGAATTTGTAACATTTTCCTGGTACGTTGTCTATTTATCTATCCATTCATTTATTCTTCTTTTCATTCATTCCTTTCTACAAAGCACTTAAAGACAACATTTCACATATTTATTATCTCTGCATGAAAACATTGGTATAGAATGTCTTCCTTTCCTTTCAGACACAAATGGGGAACGTGTAAAACAATATGATAACGCTAGCTAACAAGAGCCTTGCAGAGATGCTACAGGAGAAGAATCTCCCAATTTAACCCACTAGCACTACCTTCAAGTCTTTGACTGTGATAAAAGAATTCTCCCACGGGATTGTGCAATTACCGCCGATAAGGGAAACCGAAGCCTGTCGACTGATAAACGCCTCTGAAGGGGAGCAAAGGAGGAACCTGCAGTAATATTGGCTTTCATTTACAAAGTGTAGACATATATTGCCAACAAGCGACTCCTTTGTGTCTTTTTTGAGAGGTAATTAAAGATGTACAAAAGTCGAATAACGGGGAGGGAATACCCTAGGGGAAAAAAATTCATGTATTTATTGGAAACTGTCAACCGAAATTGTTAACATAAGTTTCATCAATTTTCAACTTGGTCAAGCCAGCTGGTAGACTTGTATTGTGTGTCTAACGTGTAAAAATCGTAGCAATAGAGCTAAATGGCTAAATATTTTAACATTTACTCCTTATGTCTAGTAAATAATTCTCTCTGACTAGACATCTTAATAATAAGAGAATCCCTACAAGGCATTTTTAGTCGGGGTTCAATTTACAATGTAAGTTCAAGTCACATTGTTCCCTAAGTTTGTGCCCAGCAACATTCGATTTTTTTTCGAAAGTCCAGACTTTTTTCAGTGCCCCACAAAATACGAAAAAAGCGACTCATTTTTTGATCCCTCCTTTTGAATTATTGATTAATCACCCTCAACGAGTCATGCAATTGTTTCTATTAAGTGACTAACCAGACTTGTAGTGTGCCTGATAGATGATGCATATCTCTTTATTCATCTAACAAGAATCTACGAAGCGTATCTTGTTATTAAAGAATAATCTTATCCTTTGACATCAACATTAAACGACATTTTTAGAAATAACCAAAGCCAAGCTGGGACATTATATGACCCATTTACACGCAAAAACCTTTGTTAATAAAAGAAAATGATGCTATTAAATGGTACACAGAACATTCACAATTACTTAAAAGATGCCAAGTTGAGAGTATTCATTATTATATTAATTAAATTGATAAAAACTGCAATTAACAGGCTGGTATTATATGAGAGCCAGTACTGAATACACAGTAACTTTAAAAATCACTGCGTTGCATCTCAATTCGTGGATACTGCATATCAAACATTGCTCTATATTTGGGAGAGTTCACTCATAGTATGGACGTAATGTAAAGGACGATGAATATGATGACGTGTCTCTAAATAGATTCGTGCACAGGAGAAATGTTGATAATCTTATCGTTTTGCCTCAGGAAAACTTGCAGTTCTTTGATTTTTCACCAGTTGCATCAAAAAATTGAACCTAATGGCTGCTCTCTTGAAATTGTTGAATACAGAAGAGTCTTTTGGCTCAATTTCAATTTTTGGTATTTGAGCTAGAGCTAAAGTGATGTACAAAAATAACACGTTATGAATTAGAATTTTGATTTTCAGCCTCTTCTGGGATGTTTTAGTATTTGACAGTCGGAATGATACACAGGATCATGTGGAAACTATTTATCCAACTTTTATAGTTCATTGTCAGTCGTATGTAGGAGAGGCAAATACCCAAGGACGTTACTGAATCGAGGCCCACAGGAAGGCATGTCCTTCATTACATGTACGTATGTTAACATGACCCGCAACCAGGCAGGCAAGCTTGCAGGGTTGTGGGTGGCTGCCAACTGCTTACAGTTATCTGCCACTAAGATTGGTATTCAGAAGGTCGAGAAGTTGAGATCCTGGGAATTATGGAGACATGACAGACGGCTGAGGGCAGTGACAGCACCTACAGAGCAGGCACAGACTTCACCTGCAATTGTTTTGTTGTCGATCAGGAACCGGGTTATACAGTCACAGCAGTCGCTGCAGGTCAACAATAGACTGATCCTTGGCACAAGACTCATTGTCTTCCGAGACAGAAAGAGGCCAACAACTATAATGATGATGACAGACATGGTACTGAGTTTGTTAATTCTATAGAACAAATGTTAATAACAGGAAATAATGTCACCGGAGAGCACATTATTCCATCAACGCTATTGTGTCCAAAAACTGAATAATCAGGTTACAGATTTCTGATAATGCTGTGACAAAAGCTTGTAGTAATTATCAATCGGGGAAACAAAACAACTCTAATCACTGTGACCACGTTATTTGGTTTTTGGCAAGACCCACCTCTTTAGAGAATCGCTGATATGCATAGCGATATCAACAAAGACAATAACAGTAACAATCAAATGGTGGCGCCGAAGTTGAAGATGGCAGTGATTTCAAACTAGAGTTTCTGCTATAGAGTTCCCTTGACAATTAGTCGAGATAACAGAACAAAAAAGGGGATATCAATGAAAAAAAAAAAAAGAAAGAAATATCTCTTAAAAACATCAGGAGATGAAAGATAATAAAGTAAATGCTTTACCTGGGGTTGCAAATCAATGCCTTTTGTCGATTACAATTTATATAAACAGCAATATTTCACTTACCTGCAAAAAAGAAAAGAAAAGATTATTAGTGATTAGGAAACTAAAAGTAAACAAAAACGAAAAAAAAAACAAAAGATAATCTAAAGATCAATGTGCAGAAAGAAAAAATGTAAAGCCATATAAGTATACTTATATTTTTTCAAACGTTTACTTATGTATTTGTATGTCGGTGTGAATGCAAATATGCAATTGAAAATATAAATGGATACGAGCATTATTTTGAATAGATTTGAACATCCGACAATATTAGATTGAGGAGACAGTTTGAGAAGATTACGCATACGTAACAGATGAGATTTCTTGATATCTACTTAATTTGCAATATCAACTTTGTCTTTCGCTGCCCTACCTATTTAATCATATACGCAGGCAACGTGTTTATGGGAGAGTGTAAATGCATGGATATAGATATTCATTGATAGATGTATAGTGAAAAGGGTTTTAGTATTCATACGTTCGAACACACGTGAACACACACTAACATTCTCACATATAATCGTATATATATATATATATATATATATATATATATATATATATATATATATATATATATTAAACATATATATATATATATATATATATATATATTTTACATATATATATATATATATATATATATATATATGTGTGTGTGTGTGTGTATGTATGTATGTATATATGTATCATCATCATCATCATCATCAGTATTTTGGTGTCTGTAAACCTTTCCGAGGATTCGCCACAATTCTTCATCATAGGCGTAGCAGAGCCAGTATTTTCTGAATATATATATATATATATATATATATATATATATATATATATATATATATATATATATATATATGCACAGACACACAAACACACACACACACATGCACATGCATAAAGTTATAATTTTTTTGGTTTTCTGTGGGGTTGATAAATGGTCCATTCTTACAATTAATGTTTTCGTAGTCATTATAGTTATTTGTAACCAGATATTGTTTGAAACTTGAATAGTAGCAGAGAATATTTTGCAAGAAAGAGTTCCTTGGAAATGCTGACACATAAAATCCGAATGTGTTGATATCGTGAGCCCCACCTCTAAATCTGGGGCCAGAATTTAAAGAATGTTAAATTGTTCTGTTCATGTAAACTTTTATATGAAGATAAAAAGTTTTGCTATGATGATAACAATGACTACAAAAAAGAAAAAGAAAGATTATCCGGAGAAAAGAAGTGATGGGTGGGGGCATATAGAAACATATGGCAAGAAATAATCGCTTGGAACATATAAAATTAAAAAGGCAGTGAGCTTCTCTCACGATGCTTCACTTACATCAAATATTGAAAGGGAAACATTGCAAGAGATGCTGATATTGACTCAGTAGATTAGTGCTTACTGGCTTGGTAGTAAAGGGAGTCAGACACTGACTTAGTGCCTCAGAACTGAGGCCTTGTACTGTAATATCCAAAGATCAATAGATAACTCTGGATTAAATTTCTGACTGCACATTTTGGTAGTGGAACCTTTTGTATGAGACACTAAATAGACTTATTCTGTCTGTCACTCTCACATCAGTTCCTTACCCGGGAGAATTGCTCCAACTTTTTTTTTGTCAAAGTACAACAATGAAGATGAGCGCCAAGATTTTTCTCGGGCAAATTTTTGGTCATGATTCTAGAATCCACTGTTCAATCACAAAATCATTTCCCTGAGCACCGGGCATTTTAGTTCGTTAGTGTAGAAAATGACTAATATTTAGATGGTAGCTGGATGCTGCAGTAATGTCATTAGGCAGCGATATGAAAAACTTTACCATGTTCAAATACAGTTGGCGCTGTCGTTTTTCCACCCAACATAAGAATCTATTGTGTCACCGTACATGATATCATTAGAGTAAACGAAGCTTCTAGTGCATTTGTTAAATATATCCTACTCATGACACCACTGTTTCTATGAAGACCATGTTAAAAAATTGAAATTATCTAAGTTGGAAGGGAAATGAAATCATTTGGATTTTTCATGCTCGAATCTCAGTCGATTATACAGTTCCCTGAGGATCATCGCCCCCACTCAATCATACCCATTCTAAAATCTTTTGGGGGTTATTCTGCTGCATTAGGTTATCATTGAATTACTGATCTTGCCTCGTTCAACACAGTCAGCATTTGCAATTTCTCCGCGTTTCGTCTTTTTTTTTGGGGGGGGGTTATAAAATTGTAATTGTTCAGTGTTCATTTAATCAGTTTCTATTTTCAAATAAACTATACGTAACTTCGGCTAACGGGTTTCAACTGCAATTTTTCCGAATCTTTCTCCTAGATCATCCGTCCAATTACTTTTCTCCCCATTCTTAGATTCTCGTTTGTGAGCTCGTCGCTGCTCTATTCACCCTCTTCGAAACCCTTTTGGTCATTTCAAATTTTCCCATAATCCTGACTCTATTTGTCTTCAACGTATCTCGACAGAATTTCCAAATCTAACAAGGCTTCCCTTCCATTTTCTTTTTCCACATGTAGTCTACTGAAATCATATCTTTGGGCTTCGTACAAGTTCATCAACGTTGTGCCAGTTTCCTTCTTTTTCTCCAGTTTAGGAAGGGTCCAGAAAATCTCACAAGAGGAATCCCGGAGGTATTTATCCGTTTAATCAAATATGTGCTTCTGAGTCAGGATGTGATTTATTTCTCAGGCATTACTTAGTAATCATATTGACATAGATAGATAGATAGATAGATAGATAGATAGATAGATAGATAGATAGATAGGCAGGCCTGGCTGAAACAGGGTCCAAACCTAGTCTTACTGGCTGAAGAAATTAAAAATCTTTCGAAAATATATATTTTTTTAGTATACACGTGTCTTTTTTAGGGGGTGGGGTAAAATGGAAAAAAATGGAACGGGAGGAAACTTTCAAGCCCCTAAACTCGATGAGGATCGTTCATATTGTTGTTGTTATTACAATGAAAAAATACTCTGAACAAAGACTGGAGTTTATAATTGTCGCAGAGAAATGCAAAAAAAATCCTCACTCTCTCATTTGCCGTGTAGTTGTATTAACTCTGCCGAGCCAGCTAACTCTTCCGAAAGATGCTATCAACAGAAATAGAATAAACCATTATATTTGCTCAACAATGATTCGTGTTTATCTTGTATTAGTTAGGAACACAAAGCTATTAATGGTTCGCACAATAAATACATTATTGTTTCACGCTGGAGCATTCAAATATTTGATAGTCAAATTAAACCCGAACAATGTTGTTTGTTACCGAATGAGAAGGAAAGATTATGCAAGAAGCAGAAATGTGTCAGGATAGCCCTGCCATGTACCAGTTGCTGGGTTTATAGGTGGGAGTTGGGCAACGAAAAAATGTGTTTATTTGTGTCTCTTCTCCCCCACTCATCTCTTTTTACATTGCTATCTTCACTGTTTTATTTTTGGTTTCCTCCTCCTTTCTCTAAACAACGCTTGCATTGTCGTCACATCATCTTTGCAAAGATTTCATCTGCGGTGAGTG
The DNA here is from genome assembly GCA_963457665.1 of Thysanoteuthis rhombus. Lineage (NCBI taxonomy): Eukaryota > Metazoa > Mollusca > Cephalopoda > Oegopsida > Thysanoteuthidae > Thysanoteuthis > Thysanoteuthis major. The sequence goes on along the minus strand of OY735226.1, from coordinate 49,857,375 downwards.
TAAATATACTCAGATAGACAAAGACGAAATGTCAAATATGAAAGGGCAGGATACGTTGATATGGTAGGCTTTATGATAGATGATCGTATAATTAGGAGGATGTGTAGTCGAAAACAAAACTTTATATTAAATTGAATTGATAGAAACGACAAATAAAAGTTTGAATAATTTGAAGAGAAATATCACCAGTTGGAATGCATAGTAAAAACGGAAATGAATGAGAATAAATTTTTTCTTTCTAAACTAATACAAACATACATACACCCACATCCCCCACATACTCACACAAACACAAACACACACACACACACGTATATTTTTATATATTAAGGTATGAATCAGTGATTCAATATCCGATGTATGTTAGGTCTATTCCATAAAGAACATACATTCAGCATTAAACATTTATTTGGAAAAGAGACTAAAATATGAAAAAAATAAAAAGGTTTGTTGCACAAACACAGTTATGTTTCTGTCCTATTCTGGCTTCTTCAGACAAACCTGACTCCGCCTGAAGAAGCTCTGAGCAGCGTAGAATCATAAACGTATTTGTGTCGCAAATCTCTTACTTCATTACATATATATATGTATACATAGCATAATGGTATGGGGGCACTTTCCGATGATGTACCATTCTGGTGGCACCGTGGTAGCAGCGAAGGAAAGAATGAAGGACCCAAGACTGAAGTCTTAATTTAAAATCGAAGCTTCATTTTCTATCTTCAGCTGACCAAAATAACATCGATAGTCTTAGTTTGAAAACCAAGCAAAATCCCCACTCGCGAAAAGTAAAGGGACAGGGGTAGAGGAAGACAGAGAGAGATTGTCGAAAGAGGGAGAGAGAGAGTGAAAGTTTAGTCTGTGGCCAGGGACCGGTGACCGTAGAATTTCCTCCTGCTTTCTTTCTTCCATCGTTTGAATTCTTGTACACGGTCCCTTTTTCATCAATCCCCTTTCTCTTTCTTCCTCCTAATTCCTTTTTAATTAAGTGACAGTGATTGGCTATTTATCTATCTGTAGGGGTTTCAAGTCATAGATCTTGTCAATAAATCTACTTTCCGATATTAATATTGTCGTTTTGGCGATTGAAAAAGGGTTAATCTGAAACTTACCAAAACTTTTACTAAAAACTTGAGTATAGTTCATGTGTACCCAAGCAAAAAGTATATTTAACAAAACTGCTATTTAATAGAAGAATTAAAAAAATACGAATGATATGAAATGTTCAATGGAAAAGTCCGCATCAGCCCTCATATATATATGTATACACACATATATATATATATATATATATATATATATATATATACATATATATACATATATATGTATATATATATATGTATACATGCATACATACATACACACACACACACACATATATATATATATATATATATATATATATATATATATATATATATAAAGAAAGAAGTAGAAATATGTCATTTCTTCGAAATATCAGTAATTGCCATTCTTGCAAGTTTTCAAAGGTTTTAATTCACATAGAATTGCATATTGATTATTTTATTGTTATATTAAGATGGCTCCTTTGACTATTGTTTTAATACCCAATAGTGACTGTTCTACAAAAAATGTATTTTTTTGTTAAATTTCACGCGGGGCAAAATCATAATTCAGTGTAGATTAATTTTATTTTATTCTACAAATAATCACACCAGCATATATATATATATATATATATATATATATACATATATATATATATATATATATATATATATATATATATATATATATATATATATATATATATATATATATATATATCGAGAGAAGGAGTAAAAGGAGAGAAAGTGGGCAACTTATCTTTATCATAGCTATGGCTGAATTTAAAAGTACAAGATTATATCATCGACAATCCACAGAGGGTATACCGTTAAGAATCAGCTTTCTATGTTTTTGTTTTTACCTAGGCTCGACAACGAACGATATATATGGTTGGAAAACATCCATTAACCATTCAGATCAAAATATGTAAGCTGTTATCAAGCATTAGAAAGAATGATATCTCCTGATATAGTAAATCTTACAAGTACGGTGAGCTCGAAACTCGAGAGAAGAATTCTGATTCTCTCGTGGGATACATTTTATCTTAAATATCGGTATTCTGAACATAAAATTTCCTTCATTCCAGCTATATCATACGATCTATCCGTAAGAGTACGTGGATATTTACTAATGTATTTATGAATGTATGTGTTCATAGATATGTACGTACGGATACAGAGATAATGTGAACTAATTACGGATATAAAGATCCAACATTTGTTAACTGATACATGCGTCTGCCAAGCTGTCCATGAGCCGAAGTACTGAATAACCGGCTATCCGAACAGCCAACCCATTTCTTAACTCACTGCTTGGCAGGTTTTCCTTGAGATTGCCTATGTAGGTCAAGATGCTCCGCTCTGGAGGCAGTAAGTATGTTACATTTTGCCAAGAGACTGATTTATGGTACAAGCAGAAGCAAAAGAGAAATAACGGAGGGTTTTTTTCTGCTTTTCCATAAATTCAAAGGGGTCTGTAGGGAATGAACTAGGGCGTCTCGTCAGCGCAGACCCTAATGAGAGTAAGCTTTGTAGGTTTAAGGAAACTGTGCTTATATAGTCAGAAGAAATTCGTCTGTGTGCGTGTGTGAGAGAGAGAGAGAAGGAGAGGGAATATGTGTGCTTTTGCGTATATGTGTAAGTGCATGCGTGCTTGTGCGTGTGCGTGTGTGTTTGTTTTTATGCGTTTGGGTGAGGGAGATCCAGCCTCTGTATAATTGTTTGTGTGTGTATGTATACAAATACAAGCGTATGTGTATGTGTATGTGTATGTATGTATGTATGTATGTATGTGTGTATGTGTTTAATTGCGTGTGTGCAGAAAATGGGGTAATTGGATCGAAGTAGAATTCTATCTGAGTTACTTCGTCATCACTTTTCCACTAATGCTTTTGAGAAAGGCATGAATCCATCTCTCACGGCACTGGAGTACCCATTCTTTATGGTACAATGTAACTTGGTAGAACATGAAGGGTTTTATTTCAGGTGTAGAAGAGGAACACCAAGCAACACGGTTGATACGTTTTGGCATAATTTGAATTGAATATAAAGGTTTTATTACCCAGAGATATGTTGACATTCAACAACTTTTTATGATTTGGAATGAAAAAGATATAACACATCGTGCAAATCTCAAAGCAACATTTATCGTTATCTGAATTGATACAATGAACATGTCTGGTTAGTCACACAATAGAAACTGATATATAACCATCACCTTTTCATGTTTGTGGTGATCAATTAGAAGATAAAAAAAGAAGGATAATCAATACATAAGTTATCGATGAAGAGGTTTAAATTTTCAAAAGAAAAATCATGCGGAAATGATACCGGACCCAAACTTAGGGTCCCTCCATTAGAACTCAGGGGGGGAATAAGATTTTTTTTCTCGACACAATAAGTTGATGCTTAGATTTCTAGCCCTCTAGCTCCATTGGTATGGTCCGTACACATGATAGATACGTGCATAGCCAGCTAGTCAGAGCAGCTGAAGAACTGGATAAACGCAAGTGGGCGTTTTTTTGTTTTTTTTTTTGCTATAGACAACAACGAACCCCATTGTTCCCTCCTGTGTTCGATCCATGAAATAATATGTATTCAAAAGCATGTTCAGCCACGTACAAGCAATGCATATAACCAGATTCTAAAACAGGCACTTGCCATTGGACGCATGTATGCATGCATTTCTGAATGGCTCTATGTAGGTAACATAGATAAGTCGCAAGCCTAGTGATGCAAAATGCATTTATTGGGCACAACGGCTATTCGTTTCTCCACACAATATCAACCCTTGTCAATGCTGAATATTGGTCACATCAATCAGAAAGTATGAAATTTTCTCAGCAAAACTCTTCAACCACGTGTCGAATGGTAAACTTATTGACAAACTTTCGTATACTTATATATATATATATATATATATATATATATATATAAGTATACGAAAGTTTGTCTATAAGTTTATATATATACATATGTGTATATATATATATATATATATATATATATATATATATATACGTGTAAAGACACGTCATATGATGTTATTATCACAATACCTGCAATACATAGACTCTATATATACATATACGTATAAATATAAGTATGAATATAAACATATATATATATGTGTGTGTGTGTGTGTGTGTGTGTGTGTGTGTGTGTGCATACACGTCTACATTGAAAAAACTCGAGGTTAAATGATATGAATATGAGTTCATATACGTGTACATATCATTGAATAAACTCAAAATATACGTCCTTGTGCATGCACACGCACACACCTATACGCATACATATACACACATGTTTACATACGTATACATCTGCTAGCTTGAATATATGTATATGTCTTTCCGTGAAACCACAACTTTGTTCAGGTATTGGGGGGAGGAATAGTTATCGATTCATATATATGAGTTGAGCTGGAGTGTGACGTGATGTTCAGTGGCATGGACTAGAGAATTGGCAGAACGTATGTATGTTCACTTTACACAAACGCCTCTCGGCTCTAAAAGGCATGTATCGGCATCTCCCTGCACTCTGCCCCCTGGGTCAGATATATTGGCAGAAATGCCTCGTCACTTGCGTTTAATGACGGTTGACGACCCAACGAACGGATGAATGAGCACAGGAGCAAACCACTCTACCATAACTACCTGACCAAAACAGTAGCAACAAGGAAATTATCATCCTCATTGGGAGCTTTGATAGGATACAATCGATATGGAGTCACAAAGCCAAATGTGCGTTTGAAAATAAAATACACTTCAATTTATCAAGAGCCTTCACAGAGACATAGAACCGAGAAGACTATTATTATAAAATGATCACTTCATTTACTAGATACTTTGGAACTTCAACACGGTTCATACATAGTTGATGCCAACACACATCCTGGACTAGCATTCCAAGGGAATATTAGGAATCACCACCACCCATATATGGTCTGTTGGGGGTGATCAGTTGAAAGGTTAAAAAAAGAAGAGGGTCAATGAATACATTACTCCTTGCACGTTTTAGTTGGGCTGATATCACTGAATAAGGTCTGAACTCTTTTAAAAATAAGAGGCACAAACTAATAATCAATTTAACATAAACTTACATTACATATTAAACCAAACATTTGAACGTGAATTTTGAAAATAAAGCAAAAAAAAAAAGTCATTGAAAGTGTGAGTGTGCAAAGTTCCAAGTCAAGTCTAAATCTGGATAAATATGAAGATGGATAGAAATGTCAGAAAACTTTCAGAAATCTGAACCGAGCAAGTATGACTAAACTGGTCTAATGGGGGAAACGGTGATTAATTATTATTTCTTCTCTCTGTCGTGACAATCTTCTATGCCATGTAATAGAGTGAATGGGAATAATGGGTTTAATAAACCTTGTCACGAATAACACGATCAACTAGTTATAAAAGCTGGTTTAATTAGTCACTCGACGTAAGTCGTCATATGACCAACGTCTTCTGAATACATGTCGCGTTTTGGAAGATCTATCAGGAAACAGTTGATCATTGTATGAGTCATTTCTCTCGCTTCTCAATGGAAAAGAAAATAGCATTTTCTAATGGAAGCAAAGGCACAACCAGGCACGATCTATGGATCCATTCAGCATACTTTTACATTGCAAATCCACCCCCCGAGTGAAAACCTAATTAGGAAAGGAGTCGATAACAGAACAAAACTAAATTTTTAAAAGAAATGATAACGAGTAGATGCTTAA
>OY735226.1:49826579-49846579 GCA_963457665.1 Thysanoteuthis rhombus | reverse complement strand
ATTTCATGTATGTATATGTATCATTATCGAGATGCTTTCTCCCACGAATCTTCTCCCCCTCTCTCTCTTCCTGTCTCTCTGTCTTTGTCTGTCTGTCTGTCTGTTTCTCCCTCTCTTCCTCAATGTATATTTTCTAAGTAAAACGAAAAAGTATCACCGTTGTAGTTGATCGCAATGATGTGAATCAACGTTATAAAGATCTATCTAATTATCGACCTGTCAATATATATATATATATATATATATATATATATATATATATATATATATATATATATATATATATGGGTAGAGAAGGACATGATGAGGCCCAGAGAGGGCAGAAACGTGAGCTAGTTTGTGTAGCAAATTCACATTCTACTATATATATATATATATGTATATATATATATATATATATATATATATATATATATATATATATATATATTGTAAATATATATTGTAATATATTGAAACTAAATTAGTAAAAAGCGCATTCAAAGAGCAAGGACGTATATTATGTATACCTTATTCTCAAAAGAAAAATAGAGCAGGTTACAAAATCTGCACCTGCCGGGAGAAAATCACAAAATTGCATATCGTTCAGATATTTTTCCTCAAAGAAGTTTCTGATATCTTGCATCTTAGAGTAGTTAATAAGTTGCTTCTTTCCAACAAAGAAAACCTTTCAATATTGAATTTGATTTCGTAAGTTATTTGAATTTGCTTTGCATTATTTGTGCGCACGTTTGTGCGTAATTGTGTGTAAGAGAGAGAGAAAGATAGATGGCGCATGAGTGTGTGGATGTGTGCATGCATCTATGCCCGTGCGTATCTGTCAGTGTTTGTGAGAACACTTGGAAAAGTATTTCTTTGGTGAATTCAATTTGGCAAAATATTCCGTTTTCTCGCATATTTTACCGCTGTCATTTCCCAAATGTATTGACGATTACCGTTTCAATATTTCTCTTACTGCACAACGTTCAAGAATGTTTCCAACTTCACGGTTAGAAATCTCTTTACTGCAGCAGTTCTCTACTGTGTCTGAATTATAGGTACATCATACACTGGCTTTGTAAATAACAACTGTATAGGAATTCTAACACGTTTCCCAATATGGGAATGTGCTGACACTTATCTAAAAGTTGAAAAACTATTCTCCCGAGTCAATCTCCCCAGAAATTAAATATAAGGCCAATATGCAATGCTGCGATCAATAGCCAATTCATATAGCCAGGTATTTTCACAATATATATATATATATATATATATATATATATATATATATATATTGAGCAAACATAGCATCAAATATGACGAAAGAATCTATCCTTTCCGTGTATATACCTGAATTCGTTTATGTCTTTGGGTGTGTGTTCCAGTGCTCCTGGCCTGGCTACAAACATGTGAATCAGTGTCTATGTTCTCCAAGATACCTTTAAAATATTTTTTCATTGGTGAAAAGAGGGCTATTCTGAATTCTTCCAACGGTTACATTAATAGTATCAATATTCTCAAGAATTTAGATATTTCCACATGTTTTGTTGCACTGTTTATAATGCTTCTGAATTGAAAATACCTGGGATGCAATAAACATGATTTTTTACGACTATATTAATTCCTCGTTGGAATTTATTTTTTCTGCAAGACTTCGAGATTCGATGCCACGTTCTTTATCTGTTCTGCTGGTTTCTTTTAGCGGGTCATTTCTTATTTAGAAATGTTTGTTTGGTCCGAAACAATGACCATATCCATTTCTGAATAATATGAGTTGGAAGAAACAAATACTGCAACCATAGACCGCAAAGAAGCAAGGTGAGAAGTTAGAGTTGAATAATAGTTTGGGGGATTTTTGTGCTACCGGCAGCAGTTTAGCTCAATGGTGAGAGCATCGCAACGGTGAAGCAGCTTGAAGTTTCGATCCTGGCAGCGACCCCATTTTTTTCTATTTACGTTGTCAAGGCCAAATGGGACATTCACATTGTAATAACAAGGAAGTATTTCAAATAAAGGTTTCTATATAACTTTACATAATTCACAATTATATATATATATATATATATATATATATATATATATATATATATATATATATATATATATAACGTATCTATACAATGCCATCTGCATTTTCAGCTATTGGCATTTAAAAAAAACATTCCAAAGCCCATATCAAATAATAACTATGACAATTTGTATTTGAAATTTCTGATGAAACATCAAAGGGGCTTACTTCAGTGTTCATCTTGTTCATGCAGTCTTTCCACGATCAACAACAGGATAAGATTTTCATTCTCTGGAGACGGAGAGTTATTGTTGATAACGTAGATGTACCAGATACAATCACGTCTTCTCATTCCGAACAGAATTAAAACACGAAAGGCTACAAGAGCTATTAATAAACCATAAACATTGGTATGAAATCGATTTCCAATCACGCGTCCACGGGAGGATGTTCAATTTATTTAATAGTGCCGCATACATTGAATAGATTTACATAAGAATGTGTACGTACGATTGCCATCAGGGCGATTCTGTATATCAGAGGCTGACTCCATCTTCAATACTTTGTGTATAGTACTTAGAAAACTATTGTACTGACATAAAAAGAACTGATACGGGGTTGCTTTTTAAAGATTCTATGTTCAGCTAACTTTTCCTTGACCTTTTATTTATTCATTTAGATATTCTCTTATCTCAGCAGTATTTTCCCGACTTTAATCTTTTTTTTTCACTTTTTCATGAATGTTTTGCTTTAAATAATGAAACATTTAGTTTTCAAAGAATTTGATTTACAAACGGGTTTATTTTTATGATTGAAAGTAAATATTTAAAGTAGCAACTGAACATAAACGTTGACATGAAACCCTGCAAATCTTTGATGCATATCAAATATCTCTGACACGAATATATCGGTTGACTTTTGCATGAAAAAAGGTTTACATATGACCAGATATAAGCAAAAGTTCATATATAAATATATATATATATATATATATATATATATATATATATATATATATATATATATATATATATATTTGAATATATATATATATATATATATTTGAGTATATATATATATATATATATATATATATATATATATATATATATATATATGTAGAGAGAGAGATGGATGGATAGAGTAGGAGTGAGAGAGCAAGTAAGGAGAGAGAGAAGGTGGCAGTTATATCTATATTTCAAACGATATTTAAACGAATAATCATATTTTCTGTCTTTCACTCAAAAATATTTAAATATTTGAATGCATACATATGAACTTTCAGGCCTGAAGATACCAATACACAAAGAAATAGACACAGACATTGACACACTGTCACACACACACACACACACACACACACACACACACACACACACACACACACATATATATATATATATATTTATATATATGAATTAATTATAGATTGCATTATGTAAGAACCCATTTGGTAAGGTTATCGCCACGCTGAAGTGGCTACCCTATCAGTGGCAGGTTCAATTCCACCAGTGACCCAATTTTCTGTAGCGACAGGGGGTTATTTCGAAAAAGATTTTAATGAATATACCGCAATTTTTAATTCATTCACTTGGATCAAATAAGCCCATTTGTTAAGTGCATATATATACATCCACACACACACACACAAACAAACAAACATATATATATATATATATATATATATATATATATATATATATATATATATATATATATATATATATATATATATATATATATATATGTGTGTGTGTGTGTGTGTGTGTGTGTGTGTGTCCCTTGCTGTATATCAAAAGAAAGTCATGTTCTGGATATTAAAACATCCAACAAAGCCATTCTTTACTAGTAACCATGAATTCAGTTATATATCCAACTATTACCGCACATGAAAAAGTAGTCTCAGATTCCCTCCTACTCATCTCATCTTTTCTTCCCGTAGAATCATCTTTTGCTCCGTTTTATATTTCTTTTATCATTTTCCATAGATTCCACTTCTTTTTCTCTGTCTTTGATAATTTTTGCTTTGAAATCTATTTAGTTTTTCCTCTTAAACTTCTTCCACGAAACTATGACAAGATTTGTAGTGCACCTCTGAGATTGGTGAACGTAGGAGTATTTTCTGGCAGTGTTTTTTCTTTCATCCAGATCACTTCTCTTCGTTATCGACTTTTTTTCTATTAACCTAAGAAAATAGTGAATAAGTAATAGTAGTGCTATTAGAACCACTACTAAAATATCATTTGGAGTCTAAGATTTGATTATTTTAAGAATAAGAGCGTTGGCTTTTTGATACTTAATATAAGTTCCATACCACCACCGATATATGTTCAAATTCGACTAGAAGCTTATGTTTCTGATACTGATTATCAAATTCATCAGGCAGGCAAATAGCCAGATCAACACTATTCGGGAGATGAGTGCAACAGAATCATCCCACGGTGTATATATCTGCATTTTTTTAGAATAAGCTAGGTTAATGAAATATGTACCTGATAAAACCCAAGAGAACATTTACATATATATTCGAATTTCTACGAAACGATATTCAAAGAAAAAAATTGTTGCAATTTTGTCTCAGCAAAAGAGTCAATAGCTTCAAAGGTTTGGAAGAAGAAAAATTTTCAACCCTAGAGTGAGAGTCGATCGGTAGAGGCTTCAAATTGCCTGGTTCTTTATATAAGTATGGTAAAAACATGGATTAGAATCAGACCATGTAACCTAGGAGATATGATGAAGATCAAACTTACGAACAATGGCCTGGAAGATAAGCTTATTTATCTTTCCTATGTGTCATTTAGCCGTCTTGATTTCCATTTCAATTGATCAGCTTGTTAATCTAAACGTAAGAAAATCGCAAGTATGTTTAGATTGATACGTTGTTTTTTGATTTGTTTTAGAAGATTCTTCATTCATCGGGAATACTGCATAGTTTGAAATCAGGGTCAGGAAGTATGTTTTACTCCCTGCCCTTACCAGCTGAAAAGTCCAATGTTTTGACCGACAAACCATAGAAAATCTTACGGTACATTATTATCGTAGATAATAACATAGAATTTGATTTTGTTCGATTTTTATCTTACTGTTCCTTTGATATGGATGAGGAAACCGTCTCTTATTAGAGTTGATAAGAGAGTAATCAAATAGCATTGCATGATATTGGCTCTCCAATGGTGTGGAACAACTGCGGCCATAAAAGATGGCTGAGGTTTCCATTCTTTGTTTGTCCAGAGATTTGAAAAAAACAGCAATACTCCACTAGACCTCTTTTTTTTTTTATATATATCATTCTATTTATTTATCTCATCTTATTGAAGAACGGAACGGGGAATTTCTCACAGATTTACCAACAACATCAAAATTCAATAAAATCTGGTGTTTCTAAATTTGTTTTCTCCAGTATCCATTGGAAAACACCTGTGACGCCGTGAATACAATTCAACCAAACCATATTCATTTTTCGATGAAATTCTCTGAATTTTGACGCAAGAGTTGTTCGAATATTGACTTTGAAGGCAAGTTTCAAGTATTGTAGATGTATATAAGAGAAATACAATTGATATTGTCTGTCTCTGTTTCAATTTGTTCAAGGATCAATCGAGGATTTCACGTAGTTACCTGTTCTCGTAATGTCAGTCATTTCCTTATTTAGTTTGTCTTCATCTGGTGCGTTAACACCTGCAATCAAGAACAGCCGTTCTTGTTCACTTCTTTCAGTATCTCCTTCGCATGGAAAAGTATCTAAAAATAAAATCTCTTCTGATAGTATTTTTAAGTCTGGATCAGTTGTTAAGAGCATATTTTCCATCTACGCTAAGACTATTTCTTTACATACCTAGATTTGGGGATAGAATAAGTAAAGATCGGTGTACACAAAATATACACACACACATATATATATATATATATATATATATATATATATATATATATATATATAGAGAGAGAGAGAGAGAGAGAGGGGGAGTGGGTAAGAGAACTGTACTATAAAAAGGTAAGACAGAACAGGAATGTGTTGTGTATATGGAGTAGTCAATCTGCACAGTCATCCCTAACGCCTTTCGTAGCGAAAAAGCTTCGTTTCCACCAGAGAGATCTGAAATCCCCAGCATTGGTAGAGCTGTGAATAGTTATGCAGAATCTGTTAGATTAGGCTTTTCATCTCAAGTCCAACTTGCTACTGAGGGTTAGGGAACTGAATTGGTAGTGATGGCTGTCTTGAGAATTGGTTAATGGCTTGCATGAGTAGGTGTCATCCTAAGGTCAGGTCTCCAAGAGACTTGTTACCATGGGGACATTTCTGGTGAGGATAGAAAATGTGTAATAGAATAAAAATCTTTCTCATATATATATATATATATATATATATATATATATATAGAAAGGGAGAGAGAAAGAGAGAGAAGTACATACACGCACATGGCTGGGCGGGAGTTCGGAGAACTGGTAAGAGCATATTAATAAGGCCATTTCATAAGCAACATATTACTCGGCACCTATCCTACCCAGTATCAAATCGTGCCACCCCAAATCGTGCAAATAAATAAAGGTATAAGCGTCGTGCGGGGATCGAACCCACGTCCACATTTACAGCGACCGACTGTATGAAATATTAAATAGAGAATTTACATCCGTCAGAATTTTATTAGTAAGTCTTTAATAACATTTTTATAATTATCATATTATGTCTGGTATAAATTGTTCATTCAATATTTCATACTGTTAGTTTAGCGAACAGTGTAATTGTGCCGGAGATCGTCAAAAAGGAAAACGACTCTCATAGGTCTGTGTCTGACTCCTGCCATTCTGTAAAAGTTTCCATAGCCAAGACGGCCAGTGGAAGGCCTTCGTATATCACTGCTTCTAACACGCGTGTTCGATCACTGCACAATGCTCCTTTCAATCTAATCTAATGCCGCTTGATTTGCTACCAAGCAGAAAACTGTGGCGAACGATCAGTACCAAACAAAATGTCTACAAAATTATCACACATACGCACACACCTACATATATCTATACACACATATATATGTTTATGTGCGTGTACGTGTGTGTGTGTGTGTGTGTGTGTTGTGAGGAATAATGTAATCCAACAGAATGGTAATAGTATATGACAGTGTCGAAAATGAATGATTGAGAATAGTTGTGTAACCAAAAACTTAAATCACATACCACATATACCACCTATATCACAAATTATTGATTTCCAAAAAATTACTCCAACAACCCTCTTCCCCCAAATACAGCAGATTATTCAAGCTACGCTCTTTCATGTGTATTTCTGCAATCGTCTTGTATCAAACTGCACAGTTAATTGTTCCAACATTATTTTCTTGCACTTCTGATCAAGCTAAATAGTTTTATCTTGATAATAACAATTTTGAAATGTAACACACATCTTTTCAATCTTTCATTTTCCACTCGGTCATTCACCGCTACCATATATGTATATCAAAGAGAATGGGGTTGCTGCAGGAATCGAAGCTACAGCCGATAAGGTAGTTGCTTGAAAATTACAATCCTCTTACCAATAGGCAAAACAGATGCAGGTAATGCAAAGGCCCAAATTACACCAAATTCACATCTTGTTTTTAATCGGTGCATTTGTTTCTTTCAGTGTGACAGTCATTGATTGAGATATGGATATATGCTATCCGACAGAATGATAATAAATTGTGCTACATAATATGGAATCTTATTTGAAATGATCTCCTGTCATTACATGGTTATTGTATCACTTGCCGTAGACAACGTAAATAGAATAAACAATTAAAGAAAATGGGGTTGCTGTATGATTCAAAGCTGACGCCGATAGGATAGCAGCTTCAACGAAGCGACAGATATGCTAAGTTCTGCACTTCATCATTCACAAAATTTATATAATCTTTAAGGGAGAATCGCCTATTCTCCAACTAATCACTATTATCAGCATATTGTCATATATACACAATTAAAATGCTTATTAATGAGACGGTTTATTCATGAGAGCGTGATAATAATTGACAAGGAGCAACTAATGAGAATATTGTATGTGTTACAAAGAGAAAAATAAAAAAAAGTTGCTGTTGAGGGTCAACGACTATTAAATAATTATTAGAAAATAATCTCTTTTGTTTAATATTATTTATACAAATAACAGTCTGGTCAATGAAACATATGGACCGGGATCTGAATTTTGCCAGTGGCTGTTTCTAGCTTCTGCAGATAGTTGAATTATCTTGCATTAACGCCCGAAAGACTGTTAATGGGGAGACAAAGTATTTCATCTCGTTGTAGAGCCGATGATTTTCCTGCAGGCTCTTACCAATGGCGGCTCCTCTTCAATTTCCGAATCCGTTCAAACGTTGTTGCTGAGTTAAACGTTGGCATGGAGAACGTAGTAGAGGCCAATGCCTCAAAGCAAATAATTGAGAGGAACGCTGACACATGTGGAAGGATCCTGCCAGGAACGAGACAATGTATTTCCCGAACGCACAATGCACAAAGGGAGGAGATGAGGCAAAGAGAATTCATGATGAGACAAAGGGGAAAACGGGGTAAGAGAAAGAGAGTGAAGCCAACTGGAAAAAGAGGAAAGGATATTCACCGGATAACCTTGATAGCATAATCGACAACAGAGGAAAACGGAGAAGGAAAAAAAAAGAACTACTAAAAATAAGAGGTGCTTTAGTCACTCAATGGAAATAATGTCGTTTTGGCAGCATGCTACGTTGGGGGTAATCAATCAGAGATTGGAATAAGGGCTGAACAATAGATAATTTACTTATCTCGTATTTTGTTGGATCACTGGAATGTCGGAATCGCCAAAACATGAACAGTCTGATCTAGTGATCAATTTTGCATAAACTTACATTGTAAATCTGTTTCCAACTAAGAACCTATATAAGAGGAACGAATTTGAAAGTAAAATAGATTTTTTTTATCATCATCATCATCATCATCATCATCATCATCATCATCATCATCATCATCATCATCATCATTATCATCATCATCAGTTTCTGGTCGTCGGGCATAGACTTTCCCGAGGGTTTTCCAGATCTCTCTATAGCGTGAGTAACTGGACCAATACTTCCTCAACCAATACACTATGGCAATTTTCACCTACCTCCATAGTTATCACCTGAATGCATGATACATACAACTGTAGCCAGCCAGGCAGCCAGGTAAGTAGATTACTTTAAAACCTAAAAAAACTATTTCGTCAGTTTTAATGACAGTTTAAAACGACTACAAAAAATGTTTTCTAAATATGATAAAGAATGAATGTTGAAAAATTCACTCCTCTAGCTCCTCTGGCACGGCTTCCACATACGATGCATGAATACATTCTTAAACAGACAGCCTATTTGAAAACTGAATAAACCTATTTTCACAGTATTGGGGACGGTTTTAGTTGACTGTTTTGAACGAATCAGAAAATTGAAGTATAAATTGCATCAATTAAATGTAGATAAACTTATATAGAAAGGGAAGACCTTGGAGGAGAATGGAGTCATGTTAGAATAGCATACATCTTGAAAAACTGTTTGGTTTAATAGCGTTTTTAGCCCTGCAAAAACAGTTCAAAAAGTAAGTATCATTAATACCATAGCCTGATGATGCGGTGTTTATTCGTGTATTTGACCCCTTCGACAAGTTAATTCATTGAAATACCCCTTTCCATGAATTCGATTAGGAGTTAACACGATTAAATAAAGAAACAATCGATGAAAAACTTTATCATACGTTTTAACAATTAATTGTGATAGCAGTTGAACAGAAAATCAATTCATGAACATCACTATTAATGAATTTTTACTAGTTTTCCCACCTCAGGATTTGTCCCACGTGACCTCTCGGAGTAAATCCAACCTACGTCAAAGAAATAAAGGTGTGGTGGAAGAGCTCGAACCAGACGTACTTGACAGAATGAAGAAATGCTCTCCCTGCTCACCGAAAGAAAGATACCGTTCCAACATTCGAAGCTCCACTTACATACAACACCAGAAACGTTCTGTTAAAAAGACGAATCAAGTCCAAAAAGATCGATATTTAGCCAGAATGGAAGTGAGAAAATAGAAGGGACAATATGAATAGAAATTAGGAGAAAAAAATAATCAAAAATATTCAATAACAAAAAGAGAAACCAAAACATGTAACTAAAGGAAAACGGAGATGAAAGTACAAGCCTGGCTGTAGGCGGGTCAAATTCTATTCTTTCTTTTATTCCAGGGGAATGATTACCATACCGCACCATTGTGTGTGTACTTTTTAAAAATTGCATATTTATAAAAGTGGTCGGTATGGCTCAGTTGGTAAGCAAGTCTCTAAACAATCATTCCAAATCGCAGTAAGGGAATGTCAATATCATGTATGGGTTTGGTCTAAAATAAATGGGGTAGAGAGTGATTATTTTACTTTACTTCTTCAGGATAGAGTCATGTCCGACATCACATGGAGAAATCAAAAATCAACATATTTCGTAAATTCAAAAAAAAAAAAAAACGTGGATCAAAGAGGTCATAAAAAGTATTAGAAGAATCAAATGGCAATGGGCAGGCCATTTTCCAAAAACGGAAATAAATGTTGGATATCAGGACTCACAACGTAGGTTCCTGGGGATCATCTGCGAACCTGTGGCTGACTAGAAATAAGTAAGACAGCATAACGCACTAAACGAATTCAGAAAGTGCTGGCTCTGCGACGGTCCGTTGGCGGATGCCTAAAGAATGATGATGATGATGACGACGACGACGACGATGATGATGATGATGATGATGATGGACGGACGGTTTTGTGATGATTGCTCTTGTAACAGAGATGGGGGAATAAGGTAAATTCTAATTTGGACAGGATTCGGGGAATGCTTTGAAAATAACAAGGAGGAAAATGGGGATTTTCATAAGGATCCCAAAGTCAGAGAATCTCTGCAACTTCTGCTCGATGCGCCAAGTTCTGGCAAAACGCACACAGCCTAGACTTTCGTTTTGATGTCGACACAAAGATGGAACTGTGAGAAAAAAAACTGAACGCACATCAAGAGAAATACGTGCCGAAAAAGAAGTTTGTACACACGCAGGTGTAGGCTTTAGGTGATAAATGATGTATGTCGACAAGATGAAAAGAGATGTTTACCGCAAGACGAGCTAAGGAAGTGCTGGAAAATATTTGAACATCAGTGTGTAAGAGAGTAGAAACAGTATGGCCTTTGATGACAGAAAATTGGTTGTGGAGAGAAAAAATTACACACACATATACGCACAGAGACATTATATATATATATATATATATATATATATATATATATATATATATATATATATAGATAGATAGATAGATAGATAGATAGATATAAATATAGATATATATATGTGTGTGTGTGTCTCTGTGTGTGTCTATGCGTATGTGTCTGTATGTACGTGTGTGCATGCGTGTGTGTTTATGTGAGATGTGCACATATGCATATAGTTCTTAGTGCATTCGACAACACATCTATTCCCATGTGTGCCTGAGTGCAGGCTAGGGGGGTCTATTCTAGACTTCTGCCTAAATCAAGCCAGATATATACACACATACGCAAAAATACACACACACACAGTATATATATATATATATGTATATATATATATATACATATATATATATATATGTATGTATATATATATATATATATATATATATATATATATATATATATATATATATAGATAGATAGATAGATAGATATAGATATATATAAACACTCGTGCACACCGACTTACACCCGCACACACTGACAGCGTACTCTCATACATACATATATATATATATATATATATATATATATATATATATATATATATATATATATATATTAATATTTTTCAAATCAACATAGATTTGTATTACCGCCTTTATACAGGTACGATATATTTTGAAAAAAAGCAAATTGATATTTGAAATATGACCAGTAAGATAGAAGTTTGAAAGATATATATATATAGAGAGAGAGACAGACAGACAATGAGAAAATGAGGGAGAGAGAGATGGATCAATAGACAGACAGACAGACAGATAGCTATGGAATGAAAGAATGAGAGAGAAAGAAGGAAAATGCAGGACAAAGCATTGATCAAAAAGGAGAAATGAACATAGAGAGGCAAAATACTTAAAAAGAGTTGAAGGTGCAAAGGAATGAAATAAACGTGATGGACCTAAAGTGAGATATCAGTTGAATGTAATTATCACGAAAAAAAGTTTTTGAAAATCTATCGAGCACCAGTGTTCAATACGTGGTGTTATGTGTGTACTATTCACGCACTACAAACACATGCACACAATCAGATATATGGTTGTGAGAGTGTGTGTTTAGAATTTCTAATGAAAGAAATGTTTCGATATCAAAGAGAAATAAGATCGAACCAGAGACACGTGTCAGGAAAAGACTTTCAGAACATACAAGCAGAGATGAACCAATACAGTTTTTAAAAAATTCTTGCACATGAAAACATTTATCTACGAATGTCTTTAAGGCTTTTGAAGTTCATCTTTGAGTGAGAAAAAAAAATTGTATCGGCTATCTGATATCCATCTCTCACGCACGTATATATACATATATATATATATGTGAGTGTGTGTCTGTGTCTGTGTATGTGTGTGTGCATGTGCATGTGTGTGTGCACGTGCGTGTGTGTCTCTCTCTATATATATGCATAAAGTATATATCTACTTCATTTATATCAACAAAAACAGACACACACTCACACACACATATCTATCTATCTATCTATCTATATATATATATATATATATATATAGAGAGAGAGAGAGAGAGAGAGAGAGAGAGAAAGAGAGAGTGTGTGTGTAGGGGGGCTTTAAGAACGATATATTTATTTAGTCTATTAAAGTTCACAGCTTTAAGCACAATCTATGCGTGTGTGCGTGTGTGCATGTGTGCGTGTGTGCATGTGTGCGTGCGTGTGTGTGTGTGTGTGTGTGTGTGGATAACTAAAACTACACAACTTTGAGCTCAAAACACATAAAAGAATATATATTTTTCCAAAAAATGTGTTAATTCAGTCAATTTTTTTCCACTCTATATTTTTTCAATTCACGTATTCTTCACATGGTGTTTTTACACAGAATTTGATTTTATGATACTCCGTGTGAATACATTAATAGTCTCATTCATAGATGAATAAATAGATAGATAGATTGATTCAAATCAATGTGTATATATACAAACACAAACATACACACACACGCACACATACACACAAGCATACACACAATATATATATATATATATATATATATATATATATATATATATATATATATATATATATATATATATATAATACAAAGCAGGTTTGCAATGTAGCATAGGATGATATAATATGAGCCGATGTCAGACATGTAATAGATATATTATATCTATATCATAGATATTTCACCGAATGCATGATACATTCAACTTCAAATTCCAAGCGTTAATTTGATATAGAATAGAGCTGGATATACATATTATCTAAATATTATTGGAAAATGTACAAAATGAATATACAACTATAAAATTGAAATTTTCAAGACAATCCAATACAAGCCAAAATATGGAAAATTCATTGTAATTTCTGCCATGACGAGGAAATTAGAATGTACAATTTTGCTAAAAAAACAAAAACAAAAAAACTTTTATTAAATGGGAAAATTAGTACTAAAATGCCAGGATTGCTCATTATTCGTATTAACAAACATCAGTCAACAACCCATACATTAGTACACAAAAGATAACGTTGATAATTTGGCCACATACTCATTATCACAAAAAAAAAAAAAACTAAAAAGCTGATGAACATTATCTACTCCCTCACATCTCAAAGTAATGCTAAATAAGGGGAATATTGACATACACACTGGCCAAGTAGATATGAGCTCTACTCTCTTTCGGTATGGCTCACCAATAAAACAAAATTGTTGATTGATTAAGAAATTCTGATTTTACCAAATATTTTTGAAAAACAAAAAAATAATGGCTTAATCATAGCAACACAAACACACATACATACATACATACACAGTCACACACACACGCAGATTTGGAAACTCACGTTCCGTAATCTGACCTCAGCCATACAGACATACTCACTCACAGAGATTCTTATAAACACGTTCCCGACCTCAGACACACATACACACATACTTGCTGATCTCAGCCACGCATGCACGCACGCGCAAACACATACACACACACAAACATTACAAATATCAACAAGCAGTCAGAGTAATTTGATCCTTCGATTACACCTACTTAAGACCAGACATAAACATTGAAGAGATAAAACAACAGAGTACAACCACGGATCAATTTTCCTTCCATCATCCCTCACCGAAAGATTTGACTTTTGATTGGCGCTCAGCATATCAATGAGTTCTGATTCTTTGGAAAGGCCTTTAGGTTCTCATCTTAATCATACAAATTTGAGGTGTAACCACAAGTCTTCTCATTCTCATATTGTCAATTGCTACTATCATATCAATATATATATATATATATATGTGTGTGTGTGTGTGTGTGTGTGTGTGTGCGTGCGTGCATGCTGCAGTGGTTAGGAGGCTCAATTTGTGTTGGCACACTAACTCCTACCTAACTCTTGCACTCATGTATCTATCATTTTATTTTTTTGTCAGTCTATTAATATATATATATATATATATATATATATATATATATATATATATATATATATATATATATATATATATATATATATTGCGTATGTATATTCATAGAAACTTGTGTTCATGTAAAAATTAATGTTCGAAGTAACATATACATATATATATATATATATATATATACATATATATATATATATATATATATATATATATATATATATATATATATATATATATATATATACTGATACCAACCTGAACGAAAACAGTATATTTTATATAAAATCATTTTTTTAGATGAATACCTTTTGAGTTAATCAATTCTTTCGTCGTGCATATTCATCAGTCGAGCCTATACTCGTTTGAATGTAAGTATTCCTCTTCTAGATCTTTATTGGTATATGAAGATTGCATGACAGTTGTTTTATACGAAAAATATCCATATTTATATATATATATATATATATATATATATATATATATATATATATATATATATATGATTTTTCCCATGCAATGCGTTGCCAACGCCTTTCTTCTATTCCAACGTATCCCAACAGACGTATACTTTCTTCACGTGTAGCGATGTTTTTCGCATCACTTTCTCACCTTCTTTTTTTCTCTTCCCCATCCCCTATCCTTTTCTCCCCATCCCCACCTCTCTCACTGTTCATATGCCAGTAAATCAATCAGAATGCCTGTATCGTTGACTTCATCACAAAGAAACTCGCTTCTGGGCGTTGCTTCTTTTCTGACTGAACAACATTTTAAGGAAAATGAACACAAGTAAGTTAGCTTTGTTAAAGACAATATTCAAATTCATGTTTCCGTATGGTTATGTTAAGAGTCCACATGTGTCCTTAGTATGGTTATCATAAATGTTCATCTTGATAACGAGCATTTTTTAAAACTGTCAACCAAGACTGTCAACTTAGTTTTCTTTTGTTTATAAGTGGGTATGACTGTGTAGCTGCGTACCAGATGGATCAATGGAGCGAGGGGGCTGAAAACCTACCCCTTAATATATTTGTAAAAAATACTTCTCCGTGTTTTAATGGACGTGTAGTCAATCCTTACTGATTTTCTTAGTTTGTGTCCGGTAACATCATCTTCTTCTTATATTTGTGATCACTGCCTTACAAAAAGTGTGAGAGAAAACCTATCCACTGATCATGCTCTTTTCCAGTTTTTAGTTGATTACCCCCAACACCTTATGCTACAAAGAGTGATTGATCATGTGATGGTTCCTGTTGAGTGACCAACCAGACCTGTACTTGTCATGATTTTGAATCGTTCTAGTTATGCATATTATATACAATTGTATTCAAGCATCAGTCCTTTGTTTTCTTAAAGAGCGTAGACAAGGAATGTTTAAAATCTTTTATACTGTATATATATATATATATATATATATATATATATATATATATATATATATATATGTGTGTGTGTGTGTGTGTGTGTGTGTGTATGTGTGTGTGTATGTGTGTGTGTTTGTGTGTCTGTGTCCGTGTCTGTGTTCGAATGCACATATCTATGTTATTGTCTTTAATGGTATTGTTCCCCCCTCTCAAACCAAAGCTTGATCTCGACTGATAATATCTAATGTTAAATGACGTTTAAAATATCACATGCAATGTACATCGATTCAATATAAATGTATTGAGCACTGCTTAATTATAATTGCATACTGATAGGATTCTGGTCCGTATCATATTGAAAAATTATCTATTCAGATTGTATTTTCTGCATATTTTACCGCCAGTCAGCTTGGCAGATGTCATCTGATCATTCAAAATAGATAGATTTTCTGACGCTATAAAATCTCTGAAATATGCATGGCCATGGGTGAAGTTCAGAGTATTCTCATGACTGAGCATATCCGAAAATAAGATATATGCAACCTGCTCATAAATCTAAAAAAAGAAAAAAAAATATCAAATCTGGTATCAGTAAATCTAAATAAAAAAGCAAATCTTATATCTGTCTCTGAAAAGCCTAATTCAAAAAGTGTTATAGTGTTCTCCCAATAAGATTTTTTTTTTGTTAAAATCAGTGATTCATGTAGACTTTGCCGTGAACTGTAAAACAATTCAAGGTTTCTCTCAAAGAAAAATTATGTATAAGACAAGGAGCATTAATCTAGAGATACGTGTACGCTTCTGTGCGTGCATGTGTATGTGTGCATATGTGTGTGCATGTACAAGTATGTGAAAGTGTGTGTCCATGCAGTCATGCTTGCACCTGCGAGCATGCGTGTGTGAATGAGTCGGTAAAAGTGTTAAAATTCTAGAAAACGGAAAGATCAGATGGTTTCATGCAATGTAAGCTATTTCCGGTGTCTTTTCGAGCGAGTACCAATGCAAAATGCTGAAATCAGAAACTCTGCTATGTTTTAGTACTTCAAGTCACCTGGACAATATCTTCTAAAATACAATTGTTCACAATAAGAAGATAAAGATGATCCTGTCCAAATCCCTTATTTTGTAATTCAATTCATTATGTTATCAACATAAACGCCACGGCCTTTTTCTATTCAAATTTCATTACATGGAGTCATTTAATCATGTATTTGGTGATAAAAAAAACAGAGAAAATGTTCTATTTCTTAAGAGACAATCCCCAATGGAGTATTTATGTAGCCGGTGACGAAGCCCCGGTTTCAATTGCATGTAACAACTCAGTAAATCTTGCATTTCTCAAGTCTGATTGCCACAAGGTGTTTATTCCAAAGGCCGTTCTGATTTTCTCATGGCTGCCTCTTGACAGAACACAGTGGATACCTCTACCCTAATCGCGCAGGCTAGAATTACTCTATTAGCTTCCAAGTGAACAGGGAAGTTTTTCCTTTTGAAGGGTTTTCTATACTCCTCACTTATACTAGAAATTGAACCAAAAGCATTTTGTGTGTGAGACAGACGTGCTAACCATTACCCTTTCCGAGCGGACTGCTGTATGTGATTTACACTAATTCCTACGTTTGTTTCACCATCTTTCAGCGATGCACAGTTGGGCCTCCCTAGCATGTCTTTCACAAAGACGAGAAAAACTGTTAAACTAAACAACATATAAAGTTTGGTGGGTTTTTTTTATTTATTATTTATCAATTATCTGAAGACAAGTCGCTCTTAACCATGCCTTCGAGTCGCTGTCTATCAACTAATAACAAACTACTATTTCCTACTGACCTGCAGCATTAATACTACTTAAAAGTTTATATGTACAGGAATTGAGTTATCTTATTTGAATTAAGCAACGTTTTATTCATTATTTTTAATGGATATTTAAGTCTCTAATGAGGTTTAAATCTGCCTCAGACATGTTTGATTGAACATTACTTTCATGAAGACCAAATGGACGGGAAAATATTTCGTGCAGCATTTCATACTACTTAAGTGACTAAAATAATTTAAAAATGATTTAATCAGACCCTTTGCTTACGTTCACCTCAGAATATAACCCTCTCCCATCTGTTGCTCGTGAGTATGGTATTGGAAAACTGTCAATGAAAACTGTCACCAAAACAGTCAACATTGGTTGCTTCAGTTTTTAAATTAGTCTGGCTGTCAATCTAGCTGGCTGTTTATCTACGTATGTAATGTGCACACAGATTGCAGCTGAAGAATGAAACATTTAAGCTTTATTACGTCTACAAAAAAAACTTGTTTTGCTTGGTTTTCACAACCCTTCGTGAAAAAAAGGGTTTTGATGGGGTCCAAATGAAACATTCAAGTTCATGCAAAATCACAATCTTCGTTTCTCTTTGGCAGCCTTAATACTGTATTTATTCATTTTTTTTTATTCAAACATTGACCAACGCATTTTCAATTTTTTTAATTGATCAAGCCTAACATGCTGCCAGAAAAGGTTGGTCACATGACAGTTTCTATCAAGTTTCTATTCGCACTTGAGACTTTTTTTGAGTTAACATCGTGCAATGAAACTGCTGTAGTTTCAGTTTCCAATTCCAAAGTCATGAATTTTCAATCAGTTTACGAATCTCTTCAAAATTTTTTATCTTTCTCTGCGTATAAAAGTCATAATCATGAGTCATCGGGCGAAGAACCGAGTAGAACAACTGTAGCTACGAAAAGTAGCGAAGGGTTCAACCTTTTCATATGTGTGTGTATTTGAGTGTTCTAGCGCTCCTAGTCATACCGTTTTGTCTTCAGATTTTTAAATTAGCTTTGGTACTTGACAAGAACCCTTATAATGATTTCGATTTTTGTAAAAGAAAAAAGAACTTTTCTCGACCTTTTGCTTGATAGACATTGTTTCTCCACATTCTTTCCGGAGTTGATGCAACAGAATGTAAGAGACATGGTTTTTAAAGGAGCGCCATTTATTTATTTTCGGATGACCTGCTATTGAAATGGACGCAGAAAACACTTTTTTTCAACTTTGACTCCAGAAATTTTAGCTTCGGCTTCATCACTTTTGAATTTGACTCTAAAACTTTTAGCTTTGACTTCGGAAATTTTTAGATATACTGCAAAACTTTTGTGTTGGACTTCGAAACTTTTTCCTTTTTAAGTTCTGAATATGTTAACACAGGAACTTAGTATTGCTTCAGACTAGACACTGTAAATTCCAATATTCAGCCAAATCTTCATCTAGAATATTTAAATGGAAGTTCATACGAAGGAGCAACGAAAAAAATCGGACCTATGATATTTAGTTGGGTCACCAAAATCTTAACAAAACGACATTATGGATCCAACTAATGTTTTTAATAAAGTTAAATTTGTGAAGTGTGCAGATGAAGTAGGAAAAACAGGAAGACACTTGTCCAAAAATTGGGTGTCAAATATAAAAAAGACCTACATGTGGATGCATAGCAGTGAAACAACGAGAAAAATCTCATGGGCCTGGAAGAAGATGAATGTTGTGGAAACAATTTTGTGCATGGATTGAAGAGAACCGCCACTTAATGCTGAAGCAACTTGCAAATAATCTCCAGTCTAGGTGTCTGAAGTAACAGTCCATAATTATCTACGAGTGCAATTCATTACTATAAAAAAGGTACCCTTCTGTTGTCTACAGTGAATTCTGATAAGAACAAACCAATTGAGTTGTCACTCCGTAAAACAAGTCTCCAAAAACATTCAACAAAAAAAAAGCATGGCCGAAGCAAACTAGGACTTATTTTTCGAAGTATTCAAGCTCCAAACAGTCTGCAAGCGTTTTTGTCATTAACCAGGAGTAAAGGCCAGAATGTTCATGTGATATTCACAATCTCATCATACCGTATCATTTATACCAGCTGTTGGATATGAGCCTTCAAATCTGAAACCGCGAAGGAATGAGTACTTGAAATGTTATTCCGTCTTCCTGGAGGTACTGCAGTATCAGTATCGTGTTCAATATCTGT
>OY735226.1:49734079-49821579 GCA_963457665.1 Thysanoteuthis rhombus | reverse complement strand
GGTCGGGTTTGATACATGCCTCTCGAAAAGATATTGTTACAAAGTGTAAAAATGGGGCTGAAGAATGTTAAAAACATGGAATTAGGAGAAGAATTTTGATACTTCCTTGTCTTGTCACTCACCACCAGTTTCAAGTGACGAGGCTGGGTGAGTATTTTGCTTGCATCATTGAGCATTTGAAGAGATCAATATCCTCACACAGGGATTAAGTACATGATCCCCAGCACTTTATGGCACCGTATAAATCCATCTAGATACAAAGCAAGCAGTCACCAATCTGGATATCGAGCAAGCTCAACGTTGCTTGACCTCAGTGATTGAACAATGACTGGCGTATCCAATGCAATTAAGCAGTAACCAGGAATGTGGAAAGGGCGGAAAGGGAGTGAAATACTTTGAAACGAAGGAGAAATCTAGATTTTGAAAAATATGGATTATTGGAGAAAAAGTCGAGGAAAAACACAATGAAAAGGGATGAAAGCTAAAAACATAAATAATTGAAACATTAAAAAAAATACAGGTTAAAAAGAGAATGAATGATATCGTACGAATATGCAGAAGTTTAGATGCCAAGAATGGAACCAAGAGAGCCGGTATATCTGAAAGAATTTCCAATGGAAGCCGAAAAGTAGGAAATATTGTTAATAAATCAAATCAGTCCCAGTTTTTTTTTTGGTTTTGTTTTTCTTCTTTTAGTTACATTTATTCGGTTATTTTTTGGGAAAAAAATACTGGAAATAAAGTATGCAGCGTTTGTAGAATCGGTTTAGTGCGTAAACGTGGCTGAATTAAATCAATACGACATTGCCGATGAGCCTCAAGTGAATTGCAGATATAAAATGCAGAGTGAGCTAAAAATAAAGGGAATCAATCAGAAAAAAGACAGAATATGAAACAAAATACATGGCGTGAATTCAGGAACACAAGCAATCCCCATATGTATGTATGTGGTATATATACATATATATATATATATATATATATATATATATATATATATATATATATATATATATATATGTGTGTGTGTGTGTGTGTGTGTGTGTGTGTGTGTGCGTTTGTGCGAGTGTATCTCACGCTTTAAACACTTTGGCGTTCTCAAAGTGCTCTTCGATGCAAAATATGGTAACAAAGAAAGAATCAGAGAGAAAACCATGGATTGAGCGATGTCAGCGAAAACTCTAAGCGAAAAAAAGATGGACAAAGATGAGAGGCGAGACGAAAGTGAAAGATGCTATACAGATGATTTGGCAACAATAATCGAGATTGGTTGGACACTTAGCAAGAACAGATGTCAATTGGAGGAAAGAAAAACTAACCAAATGATAATCAAAGGACAATAAACGCAGTATGAAACAGACAGACACAAGATGGAGTGAAGTGATAAGAAGCTTTACTTTTGAGACATGGTGCACGTTAGCACAACTTCCGGCTCCATTATAAGAAAGTCCTTAGTCAAGCAGTAGATTTAGCTCATATATATATATATATATATATATATATATATATATATATATATATATATATATATACACATATATACATATATATATACACACACACACACACATATATATATATATATATATATATATATATATATATATATATATATGTACGTATGTCCTTATATCTAAATACGTCAAGTAAGTCGACAGTTCGTATAATTCCTCTTATATATATATATTTTATCCTTAAAATAAGGGAAAATAAAAGTTTGAAAAACCAAATAGGATTCTCGGGAAACAATAAAGGGAAAAACGAATTATATGGCAATGAATATTTGATCGGTACATTTGATTTGATAACGTTAGCATCAAATAAACACAGAAGCAGGTCGGGCTGATACTAAAATTCATTGATAGATCTCGTTTTTCAGATATAAATGTTGGCACGATGTCTAAATGCACCTCTCTACTACGGTTGTTTCAACGCTTATTTCTTTTAGATATTTCTAGATTGTATTTTATATCAGTTCATTTTTTTTTCTTAGAATTTTCAGGGTCCCTTAAATACATTGTGTTCAGGAGGGCCACCCCTCTCTGGATAATTTGCGAGTGAATACACCCTAGTTTGAAACTTCGATTCTAAAAGCGGTTTTTGTTACAGTGGACACATTCTCTAGGTCAAGGAGGTTGCTCAAAAGAATATTGCATGTTTTAGAGTATATTTTTTGAATAAACGGTGATATACATATATACATATATATATATATATATATGTATATATATATATATATATATATATATATATATATATATATATATATAAGAGATAGAGACATAGAGAGAGAGGGGGAAAGCCTCTTATTATTCTCTCTATCATTCTAGTCATATTTTCATATTCCTTTTCATTCCGTCCAATGAAGCCAAGCACTTATGAATTCTCAATAATTGTTGCATTCATGCAACAAAATATACGAAAATATATGAGCTCGACAGAGTAGACCAAGCCATTTTCTTTCTGAGTCACGTTCACAAATACTTTAAATCAATCTTGTTCATTTTCTGTGCTCAGTTTCTAAACCTAGGATATTCAAAAGCTGAGAAACAGTAAAAATCCCTTAGAAATTTTTGATAACACTGTTAATCAAAAAATTCCCCTCGACAAATGAATGCGTGTGGCCTAGCATCTAACAATAATGTAAAATGAAAAATTGAGCCATGTTCAAACTCCAGCTGAGATGTACGTTTACTTCGCACAAATGCCCTTGGTAGAGGCATATATATCAACCAACTATGAGTGAAATTGAAGATATGGTGCGAGACGCCACTCTGAGTGCTTGCTGCTTCTTAATCCATTTAAGTGTCTTATAACTTGTAATATATCCAATCTCCAGGTCTAAAACGAAGGTTTCAATCCTGCCTCGTGGAACTGAATGAGATAACGGAAAGTCTAGAGCCACACTGAAGAGTTGTAATACAAGGAAACAGTTGTCTGTGGATGACACAATAATATATATATATATATATATATATATATATATATATATATATATATATATATATATATATATATATATATATATATATAATGTTTGCTGTAATCATATTCAATCAGAAAAGAAATAGGAGTGAGGTTTGATTCTACAGCAACCAGGCTTATTTTTCTATCGTTCTTGCACTCAAGTATTTTCCACTGTATCGAAATCAGAATTTCAACTTACCTAACTATAAATTTTCATCGTAAATCCCTCCTCCACCGAATTTTGATCAGTATATCAACTCAACAAAGGCCATACAAATGATTTGACACTCAGCAGTCAACGTAAGTTTCCACAAAATTCTTTAATTACCAACGTTTAAACATGACATCATGTAATTTAGCCTATGAATGTTGACAGTTTATTCCGGGCATGCGGTTTGTAGATGTCTTGCAAACATTCCTTTGAAATTATTTTCTGCTGCTACAATAAACTACGTTCCATCAAATAGAAATTCCTTCCACACACTAATTACGATTAATTAATTAGGCTAACCGTTGAATTCTTAGCAGCAAGTCTTTGTCTCCAAGAGAAAAAAAAAAGAATAGATGAGGGTCATATTTTTTCGCTGCAATGTTTTACGGAATTTAGCTCAACTAAACACGAGGCCAATACGATTCCTCGTCAAATGTTGGGATTTATTCTATGAAATGCCTTTTTGGCATGGCGGCAAGAAGAGAACTTTTGAGAAAGTTTTGCAAAGAGGCCGTGTTACCATTTGCCTTATGTGTGTTCACATACTAATAGGCACGAATAAATCTCATCCCCAATCAACTTATAACATGAACAGTGTGATATCTCATATTTCTCTGTTTGTAAGAATGGAATCGCCTTCTTAAAAGTAGAAATTATGTTGATTAAATCATTTCCTACACACAATTTGAAATGACGAACTCTTTCCACAGGAACGAAATCAGTTGTTCTTTTTCTTTGAAAAAGAATCAACTCTTGGAATTGTGAATAATATTTCCGTCTGTTCCCCATCAACACCAATTGGAATTATCCATGAAGAAAAATCAAATATCAATAACATTCCAGAATTCTTACAGGGTTCGTTTAGGGGAGCTCTCTTTTTTTCGGATAGATGGATAGATTTATAGTTACACATAATTGTAGATGAAAAAAATACTGAAAAAATAACTGCACGCTTCTGGAAGAAAACAATTATAATAAAAAAAGAATTGCACTTATTTTTTCTCTTTATTATAGTTCCGATGTTATATTCTTCGTTAATTACAAAAGGTTTAAATCAACACAGAAATTTCATGTTTGTTATTCACCCATCTATTCGATGCATATCGTCCATCTTCAAATATTTGTGTGCTTTGCCCTGCAGTTAATTCTTTCCCATAATAATCGATAAATTCTACTTCGTATACTTCCTATTTTTAATGGACACCATATAAAAAAGAAATGGGTTCCTGTTCGTTTTATCATTCCCCAAAGACTAGCAATGACGATTTAGCACTACATTCTCAAAGTCTGTTCTCAAACATCGGATCTAAACATGTTAATAGATATTTTTGTTCTTTTCATTTTGTATGAGACGAATAAAAATTTTCTTTTTGAAAAAAAAAAAACTATTTCAAAGCAAACACTAACACTGCAATGGAGACATTATTGAAGAAACGCTGCCTTCCTGCCAATATTATTGACATGGAATATTTAAGAGAGAACATATCATGTTTAGCAGATCTGGTGAGACAGAGATACTGGTTCGTTTCTCATCAGGAACAATACAAGTACAATAACAAAAAGAAAAGGAAAACATTATATAGGCTGGCACAAAAATTTCTCTTCGGAAACCTCATTAATTTTATTTTTATGAAAAAGTGAAAGAATTTTACGTTCATATATATTTTTGACCTTCAAGATCACTTCCAATTTTAGCAGCACAAATAACTTTGCGCAGATCAGGAAATACCTCACTGCCAGTTACACTGAATTTGAGCACATTTTTTTCATATTACCTTCAAGAAAGTGTTTACGTAAACAAGCCGCCGAACACTCTTAAGATTAAATAATATTATAGGACAAGAAATGGAGTGCTGCAGTCAGATGCATTATGGGCTGCCATAGAAGATTGTCTAGATAAGGTTTAACTCTGCAAAGCTGAAGATAGAAGGCTCCTACAATATGATATATTACACAATTAGTTCAATGTAATTTCCATGGAGTAGAATTTTAGATTCACCCGTCTTATCATTATTCGCTATTGTAAAAGCTCAAAGCACATACATATTGTATGAGCCTTTGCCTGATATCATATGGGTAATATGAAGGAAAAGAAAGCTTAATTTAAACAATGTAACACCTTATCATTAAGCCGCGACGTCTAACTGGTTAGTTACCATGCGGTACAGATTTGAATTGAATTTATTCAAATGTATTATCGAGGGTAGCTTCTTTGCTAGGATTAAAAATTCAGGGAAATGGCCGTGAGCCAGAGAGGCGGATGAGTAAAAATAGATTAACATAAAACAAAATATACACACATAAAGGATAAGGACGTAGCGTATGAATAAAGTCCCAAACAAAACAGAATGTATGAAAAATCAATAAATTCCACCGGGGAGATGGTTGTACATTTGTTGGAGATTTAGTCAGATGATACGAAGAGCGGCTAACAACATTCTTCTTCCAGTAACATTAGTGACGGGAAGGCAAAAAGTCGAGAGCGCGTGGTGAGGTAGTTGGGACATGTTTGGGGTTTATACAGTGGCATGTTAACCGTTGGGCTACATTGGTTTGGACCCAAGAGGGAGTTGGGATCTTGAGAGATAAGAAAAAGTGTAAAACAATAATGCGTAATCTGGAAGATACTTCAGTACTCCTGCATGTTTTCCTCTCATCTTGAATAATACTTATGTCTTTTTTTTTTCTAAATTAGGCTCCAATCAAATAAATAATTACAAGTAATTGTTTTGAGATTTTGCACTGCAGCATGTGGTGTACTATGCATAATACAACCATACAAATTATTTCAAAACCTACTTTAACGTCATTTAATTCTATACAAGGAAGGGTTGGATGGCCAGCGTAAGGTAAGAAGACTTTTACTTAAGTTCAGCCCAGGGGTCCTGGTATTAGATAATCTGTTACTGGTTAGGAGAAATTAATTTACATGTAAAATAAAATTATGCAAATAATTCAGTCGCAATCTCGTTTGTTGTCTTTTGTAATTGTAAATTTATTTTAATACACGGCAGATGTTTTCATAACGTTAGAGGCTAGGGATATAGTTTTTCTTGTTAATCGCTGGCCTGTTGAGTCTGTGCTCGTGAGACGAGCAGCTTGAAATAGTTTGTTAGTAACTGTCAATCAATACTGTCACAAGAACTGTCAATATAGGTTTCTTCAGTTTTCAAGTCTACTTGCCTCCTTGCTGGTTGGCTACGTATGTACGTATCGTGAGTGCAGGTCGCACGGACGGCTGAATATTCAAGCACTCACCTATTCTTATGTATATTAAAATCATTTGGGGGGGGTCATAATGATTCCCCTTGAATAAGTATTTCGTACGGGTCAGTTTGCAATATCAGTTTATGCTAAATTGACCCCCTTAATAACGTCAGCAACATTCCTGTCATTTTTATTTTTGTTGTTGTTGTTTTCAATTTTTAATTCAGATTGTTTCCAGAGATCATTGCCTTATAAAAGGCAAGAGAAGTTACTCATTTATTGATCACACTCTTCCCTTATCGTTTAACTGATCATCCCCAACACGACATGCAGCCAACTCACATTAGTCACGCGACGGTTTCTATTGAGTGACAGACTAGACCTGTCTCGTTTGATCATTTAATTATCTCCTTTGTTACACTTAGGTTATTAGATTTTTACTACATTTTATTCTTGATTTGAAGGCAGAACATACGATCAACTGCGAGATAAAAATGGATTTGATAAATAATGTCTACAAAATTTCGATGACTGAAGAATTGGTCAATAGGAAAGATTGCAGAAGTTGTTTTATGTTTTACAAAACATACGAAGGTGAGACAATGAGTCTGTTGCCAAATGAATGAAATACCATTTATTCAAAGAAACATAATTATTCTTTGAAATAATGTTCTACTTTGAACCCGATCAAATTATTCTCCATTATTCCGATAGACTGAGATGAGTTTCCAGCAAATAACTGAGCTAGACTATAGACTCATTGGTCGGCCCTTTTGTAACTAAGATATTTTTCTATAACTTATTCCTAAATATCAGAATTGGGAGATGTTCAAAATCATCTGTCTCAACAATATATTAGGAAAATGAGAATGAAGTAGCAATTTCCAAGATCTACACTGTACGGGTTACCGTTCAAATCAAATGCTGTTTTCTTGTGTAGCTAAATCGCTTTGAAAGTGTGAATCCTACACAAATTTACTGACTATGCATGAATTTTACTTACGAGACCGAAGACACCTGTACAATTTTCAATGAAGGCTCCATAGCTAACAGATGGATATTTCTATATCTATTTTTATCAAAAAAAACAACAAAAAAAAACAACGAATTGTCATTACAGCACCAGTAAAAAAAAAAGCCAAAAATGCACAAAGCCTATAGAAACTGGTTCTTTGAAGATCTGTCCAAAAAGAATCTCAGTTTTACAAAACCCTTCTGTCAATCCCATTTTCTGGGATACACTTTGTAAAAAAATACCAGAATACACATATATATATATATATATATATATACATATATATATATATATATATATATATATATATATATATATATATATATATATATATATCGATGATGTCCATCGGACAGTAAAAGAAATAGAAGTTTTAAAAAAAACAAGATGCAGGGATGGGATGGAATGGTTTGCAAGGAAGCCATGGCAAATTGTGGTTTTCATTGTCGGGAATGGGAGAGGCCTCTTTCAAACAGTGGACTCTGTCGTTGATAATGCTATGTATGTGAGTGTGTGCGTGCTCATATATATGTGTGCGTGTGTGTGTG
The DNA here is from genome assembly GCA_963457665.1 of Thysanoteuthis rhombus. Taxonomy (NCBI): domain Eukaryota; kingdom Metazoa; phylum Mollusca; class Cephalopoda; order Oegopsida; family Thysanoteuthidae; genus Thysanoteuthis; species Thysanoteuthis major. Next base: position 49,813,631 of record OY735226.1, on the reverse strand, counting down.
TATGTGTCAATACCTGCGTCTGCATCGGTATATACATGTGTGTGTATACATATATATATATATATATATATATATATATATATATATATATATATATATATATATATATATATGAAATGACGGGTGGGGTGTATGTGATCATCACAATATGAATCAATTTCAAATCAAATGACCACTTGACCATCACAGTAGGAATTTAATTAAGGAATAATATTGGACGAAAAAATGAACTTATATCGAAAACTTATTTATATTTATTGGTGAACAAGAGAGATATTGGAAAATTGAACTGAAAATTACGATAAAATTTTCTCTTCGTAGAAAATAATGGTAGTTATTGGATCTCAACATTTTAGCTCTAAGCTCTGAAGATGTAATCCAAAATATATACACCAAATTAATTATTTGATATTCTCTCGGGCAAGTCCCGTATTGGAAAAAAAATATTCTACTCAAACGCACCAAGGCACACACAAATATACCCGCTCTTACGCTCACATATGCGCGCGTGCGTGTGTGTGTGTGTGTGTCTCTATGTTTTAGTGGTAGGATATATATGTTAACACACATATTTATACAAAGAAACTCAACTGCGCGCATTCACTAATATAGATAGATAACACTCATATAAATATGTATGTATGGGTATTGAAATACTTATCGACCACTTGACAGAGCACCTGCATATTCCGGCGACAATTTCAGACACATTGATCTTCTAAGAAGAAAAAAAATCTATTTTAGCAAAAAAGCAGTAGCTATTGATACAAAGATATTGGAAACTTCTGTTCACTGTGCTTCATGGGCCAGTGAGATAGAATAAACGATTATTCAAGTAATGTTTACTTTTTATTCTATTTTATTTTTTTCATCTGATACTTCTAGGATCAATCTAAGTTCTCCGCCACTGATATGATAACCCCAAATCATTTTTCACAAAGTATGTTGCTGCTGTTACCATTGTTTGAAGCATTGTATTTTCTTCAGGACAGCATTGTGTTCTTTATGTGGTTTAATATCTCTTTGTAACATTCTACAATATTAGTATATCTATCATGAATGTTCACACAATTATTAGCCGGCCTTTACTGGAGATCTAAGGGCGCCAACTCCCTTCAGTACTTTAGCATTGTTCTCAATTCTTTTATCGATTTCAATAATGGCATTGTCAGTATTGTCTGAATTCTTCCGCAGATTTCCAATTAATTCGTGTGGTTTTAGAATGCTCTTCAAGACTGTTGCCAGCACCCCAATAAAAACGCCATCTATTGTCATCATCAGATCTGACGATTTTCTGTTCTCAGGTAATGTAATATTTGAATGGCCTTTCTTTCTCTTTTCCAGTGTCCTGTTAAAATCGTAGAAACCACAATCTGACAGATTCTATTGTCGTTGTTCTAGTTATACCTTTTGGCCTAGATAGAACGGTCCGTCGGACATCCAAAGTTCGAAATTCTCTCTTTTCTAACCTCCAAGACAACCCCATGTCAGTGCGTGGACTCTTCTCTAATAATATCTATTCCATTTACCTGCATGGTTGAGTAGACGTTGTTTACACAATTTCCAGAGAATAACTGCCCTCACCCTGATTGGCCAAGTTTTTCAATCTCTATTCAATTATTAGTCATCTTTATCTTTAGGCAACTTGCAGTGGGCACTGGGGATCGAGAGACAGCAAGTCTCGAATCTCGAGAACTGATCCCACTGTTCCTACAGATTTTAGGAATGCAGTGGTTTGCGTTATTTCAACACTCTTTCGGAGATCCATCTTCTATTGAGTTCTTTACAATGATTCGTAGGACTGTTCAAAGAGAAGGAGCGTGGTTGTAAGCATGAGCTTCCCTCTCAAGTTTCATTACCTTTGCAGTCCAACTACTATTATTTTCTCTTCTTTACTACTACTACTACTACTACTACTACTACTACTGCTGCTGCCACTGTTGCTGCTACTACTACTAACCCTGCTACCACTGTTATCATAGCATGTTGACGTATTAAACCATCAATAAGACATGTGTGTAAGGAAAACACACACACTAAAAATATGAGTGAAGGAGAATTGAGAGAGAGAGAAAAAAAGAGAAAGGGAGAGAGGGGTCAAAATAATATTATTTTGGGAAAAATCAGTTAAATATAGTTGGATGTAGGGAATTGTATGATTTTTTAAATTTTTTTTTTGTGAAAAGTTAAGTTGCCCTTGGTAAGGTAAACGCAGTAGAAAGAGGCCAGGCACAAGTTTGAGGGGTGAGATATGAAGGTTTACCGATACGACTGGATATAGGCTAGCGTAATTGCAGGTCATTGCGGAAGGGAAAGGGGAGGCCTTATCAAGCAGTAGATATAATGGCTGCTGCTGCTGCTGATGATTATGATAAAAATAGAAAGAATGGGTTCAAGTACGGGAGAAAACGGAAAGAAAATAGGAGAGTTAAAAAGAGAAAGGAGAGAAAGATAGATAAACAATAAGCATGGGCAATACAACGAGAGAGAGAGAGAGAGAGAGCATGAAATATATTCAAGGGTTACGAGAACAAGTAAAGAGAGGAGGGATGAAGTCCTTTGAGACGCACACTTTTGAAGTCACTGTAATGAGAGATGAATTTGGTGAAGTGATACCTGGAATTAAATTGATTTTCAAAGTTGAGAACCACAGAGGAACTGGAATGTTGAAAACAGAGAATGAAAGCAAAAGGAACGAATATATTGTCGGGAGAGAATGAATAACCTGTAGAATAAGGTAAAGAATGAAGGATAAATGAAAGAGAAAATTAAATAACAAATAAAAAAGAAAAGAAAAGAAAAGGACACCGTGCGTAAACGAATAATATTCGCACGCGGGCAAGAAGAAGTACTTGCAAGAAATTAATTTGAGAAAGCTGATATCCCAAAGATAATTAGAAAAAAAAAATTATGTTGAAGTTAATGAGGAGCGAAACGAAATGAGATTAATAGTTGAGGTAAGAATCGCCGTTTAAAATGAATAATACGAACCCATGTGAGAGAAATTAACTTTTGATGTCAGTGATGATGATGATGGTGGTGGTGGTGGTGATGATGATGCCGAAAATACTCTATTCTTTCCAATGACGACAAAATAGATTGGAAGGACGAATTAAAAATGGTTACGGTGATGGTGATGGTGATTTGATAGATTAAAACCAAACGAAATTGGCAAATTTAGCAGAAGCAGTTGATTACTTCAATCGGCAACGGCTTATCTGAGCAAAGTCTTCATGAAATGATTTTGATCGATCCATCAGTGTTGCGTTTGCAATCGGGATATGGGGAGGATCGGAGTAGAGACTCCAAGTGTGAAAAAAAAAAAAGAGCGATGGGGATGGAATAATGTAACGTTGGAATGGGGGAGAAGTGACGTTGCAATTTGAAGCACCTATTCCGGAAAGCACTGCGTCATTTCTTTTTTTCTTTTTGGAAACCGTCAACGGAAACTGTAAACGAAACTGTCACTATAGGTTATTTTTTCAATTTCCAAATTAGTTAGGCTGGCTGGCTTGCTGGCTTGCTATGTATGTATGTATGTATGTATATATATATATATATATATATATATATATATATATATATATATATATATATATATATATATATATATATATATATCAATCCCATGAAACTAGATGCCTAAAATCTTCAATATTCACTCCGTATTATGTTCAGATTTATTTGTTCCTAAGCTTTTCTCAGGAGGTTTAACGTAAGTTCATGCTAGATTGATCACTTAAACAGACTTTCGCAGCATCAAGACTTTTTTTTAGTGAACACAGCCCAAAAGAAGGCGGGATAAGTAACTTATTCATTGATCTCTCTTTTTATCTCAATGTATAAATCAATCAACTAAAACACTGCTTGCTATCAAAGGACGTTGGTCTATTGAAGGTTTCCATTAACTGATTAACCAGACCGGTTCTCATATTTTTTTTCAAATGTTCTCAAATTGATTATTGTTTATCGTAATCTTTACACCCAAACTCTGAATCCGTTTATAATGGAGATGGAATGAGAATTCTGATACCAAATGTCAAGAACTCCATGAATGTCGAGGATATCTGGCACATTGACACCTTCAGAGGTAATGTGGTGTTAAGCAGTTTTTAAAAATCAAAAAATTCATTAATAAACACGGCAATCTTTTTGTTGCATTCTTTATAGACATGCAGCTCACTAGATAAAGCAGCAGTTCCAAACTACCGAGCTGTTGAACCATACAAGGTTTCAAAGGATGTGCTACCGGGGCGATATTCGTTAGATAAATCCGTTTAGAAACGGAATTGTATGCATTAGCCACCAATTAGTGACTTAGTCGGTTGATCCATCTGGTTGACTTGTCTGTAAGGATATTCTCATTATTGAACCGGTTTGCAGCACGAAATAGTGTCGAAACACCTGATTTGAGATATGTTTGCATGATAAAAAATGTATCTCGAGTAATATTTCAACATTTATGAGGTTATTCTGCATCATTTGCATCTAATAAGAAAGTTGAAAAATGCACAAAATTATTCTGGCACATTTTCACAAAAAAATAATCGAAAAATTAACTGATTTTCTCGATGTGCACTCAAGTCTTTTTCTCAACGTTAAAAACAATCAAAGAACTTTGCATTATTAATGTCAGAACTTTTGCAATATGAAACATTTACACTTTTTAGAATTACATTTGCATGTAAATTTCTATTCTAATAATGTTTCTCTATTGATTCTCAACTTTCGCAAGCAAGATGAGCCCGTCTTTGTGTCTTAGTTACCTGTTAAGGAATTTCTTCGAAATGCATCTGACATTTTAGTCATTTTCTGTTATGAACAGGCAGATTGCAAAAAGACGCCTTTACTTTTCTATGAATAGTTCTAGAGAGATAAGTTAGATTCCTTGACTTTAAGTATTGATTCAACACTGTCTTCTTACTTCGATATTTCTCCATTTAGTTTTGTGTGGTATTAAACCAAGCCTGATAGATACCATGAACATTATTACGTTAACAATATATTTTTCTTCTTTTCTGGTCATATTCATATTCTACTTGATCATTCTAACAAAGAAAGTCTTTAATGGATGTCTTACATCAGAATCGACTTTTTGCCACTGGGTGTTTTGCTCCAAAAGTCGCGTACACACCTCACTTGACGAAATCTAACGGTATCGTCATGTACATCGTCTTCACAGGCTTTCCTGATGTTCAAGATAGGCGGGTTTTTCACACCACGTGAGCCATGCGCAAATAAACGTATGTATTTGCTTCTTTTAGAGGAATTCAATGGATGACTCAGCGATGAAAAATTGGACTGTTTTGTGGATTCGTGGTGACAATAGGTTGGAAAAGCTTTATTTTTTCCCTAAAGTTTTTTCTTATTCCGTACATAGCCAGGAAATTCCTCAAACCTTGATTCTTTTTTATGAGAACAACGATCAATTTGATTTGTCTGATGAGGATGTAAATACTATTGCCAAAATGGAAAAGTTCGTGTAATATATCCGGTTCCTGTTTCAAGATTTGAAATAAGACTTTGCTCAGGGTAATAGACGTGCATACCTACAAAGTAAGAATTTTATAAAACATGATCAAGCTAGAATGCGTTTATATCCCTTTGTAAAGTTTGCCGTACAAATATTGAGATAGTTTTCTGGTTAGCTATTTTAATCTTTCAGCTTTTTTCTCTCCCAATCCGACTTCACTTTCCTTCCCATAACTTAGCCTTCATCTCTTTCCTTCTTATCAGTTAGCCTTCTCCTCTTTCCTTTTTATTTCTTAGCCTTCTTCTCTTTCATCCCTACATCCATTCAGTTAATTCTGACCTTCTCCTTTCTTCTTCTTGCTCGTATTTTTTTAATCAGATCATCTTGGCAACAAATCTATAGGTAGTCTGTCTGAAGCAGATTAAGTCACGTAGTTTATAGCCGTCCCCGCTGCCCCCAAATATCAACAGGTCATGAAACGGGGCATAGGAGGTAGATTAGTACGACGAATCAATTAATCGTTCGCCCTTGACCTTAGAATCAGTAGAATTAGTTCTGAACCAAAACACGTTAATTCATTCATCAGTGCAACAGAGCATGAAACATCCTAGCCGAGAAAACTCCTGATTACACAGGCATGTTCAACTAAGCGTATGACAGTTGTGTTGAAACGTACAAACTGTCTGGGGAAAAAAAATATAATCCCAAGAGGACTTCCATATATAGAAGGCTAGATTAACCTGGTAGGCTTATTGGGAAATAACCAATAGAGGAGATAAGAGCTGATTACTGAAGTTATCCAAACGCTTTAATGAAGTTTCATTGAAGAGGTAAAAATACTGCGGAGGACGCTGAGTTATAAAAAAACAAACAAACACAAAACAAGCGGAACTAATAAAACGATCAAATGATATAGATGCAATAATTCAAAAATCAAATTGAGGAAATTAGATACAATATATATTTCAGTGCAAGCCATAAAATATCACGGAGAGAAAAACGGCAGATGTTACCGAGAGCACTTTATCTTTTGGAAGGTATCTATAAATACATTGTAAGAAAAGATCCATGAGGATAAGAAAAGATTAGAAACAAAAATTCAAAAGCCAACCATTTTCTATCATTTTCAAATATATGCTATTAATGAAAGTTTACTACTAAATTATACATCATGTACACACATACACAAATAGAGAGTTACCACACACACACACACACACACACACATATATATATATATATATATATATATATATATATATATATATATATATGCACTCGTGAGTGCGTGCGCGTGTGGGTGTGTGCGTGTGTGTGTCTGGTCTAAATACTGCGACCTCTCAGGAATCCTCTTTCTTGATTTCCATTTTTGCTTTCAAAGCAAAACATTTGATGCTAATTTTGTTTTTTATAGAAACCTTTGAACCATCGAAATGTGCAAACTTACAACCGACAATGAGAACCCTAACTGAAACATTTATAGAATACTAATCAATTTATGAATTAATTGATTAATAAAAATATCTCCGTATACTTTTACTCCTAGACCTGTCTTATTCCCTATAGTCCACACACACGTGCTAACACACACACACACACACACACACACACACACACACAAACATATATATATAGAGAGAGAGAGTGAGATACAGATATATATATATAGAGAGAGAGAGGAAGACAGGAGAGATATTTTTGAAATTGTTATTCTATTCTGATAAGTAGACGAGATTAATTGTTCAAATAATCTTGAATATTGATATATGCTTTAAATATAAAAAGAAATCCTTTAATTGAAACATAGTAAAGTGCACGAAGATAAACTCCTTTCTACGTGATCTTCGTAGGCTTTCATTCATGAAAATTGATTTTGATCAGTGCAATTATCATTTGAATAAGTATTCGTACGTAAAAGTAAGAGAATTTTACAACGACTACCACGTATTTTTCAATTCTTCTTTCGAAATTGGATCATGTAAGGTAAAAGCAAAAGTCTGCACAGCACTTGGTTCGTATCCTATTCACCCTTCCCCTAATTTTTTGATAGCATCCCGTGTGATCACTAATTGAACAAGTAGCAATTCTATTTTGGAATTGTCATAGACTCGTCACGTTCCCTTAGATCTTGTCCACGGTCTTGAATCTTGTTTTCGATGGCAAAAGGCAAGAAGGTATAGGGAGCAAATTTTGTCAGTCCAAATTGATCCGATTTTTTTTCCTAGAAAGAATTGCATCAAACTTTAAAATAGGCAGGCTCGGCCACTGTGAATGTAACAATCACATTGTTCACAAACTTGCTAGGTACCGTCTCACTGCAAACCAAGTTATCCATCAGGAGAGTATGAGTATGCTCAATTGCAATGACTATACAACTGATGGGTTTTCAAGTTAGTTCAAGGCTGTGCATAGGGAAAAGGATGCAGACAGACAGACAGATAAACAGATAGACAGGCAGACAGACGGACATAAAAAGGGGGAGTAGTTGGGAGTAAAATTCGACCCAGATTAGTTAGGTCAATTACAACGTAGTCGTTTTATGGAAAACAGCATTGCACACAAAATCTTTTGGGAGAGAAGGCACACACAAGCAACGTCTGTTTGAAGATGGAGACAGGCGGCAATCGGTTCAACAGTGCTCGATGACATAAAAGCAACCTTTAAAAGTTAACGCTGAGAAAACGCCCAACGGGCGTATTTTTAACTCCAATAGAATTCAAAGATAAAGAAGAATTGTTCCTAAGGTGAGGAAGTAAAAAACAAAACCAAAAAACATCAGTGTAAAAACAAACGGAAGTTGGATGAAAAGAACAATTAAAAAGAACGGAAGTGAAAGAAACGAAGAGAAAAAAAGGAAAAAGAAAAGGAAGGAAGAACAACCAAGCAGTGGAAATAGTGAAAATAACCATAGAATGATCTTAGGAGACAAAGGTCTATGTTGATATCTTTCTCGCCGTATTAACAGACATACATCAATTTTAGAGACCGTCAACCATAACCATCTCCAAAACATTAACTTCTGTTTTCGTATTAGTCTGATTTACTAACTATGTATGTATGTATGTATGTATGTACGTATGTATGTATATATGCATGTACGTAGGTACATAGGTATGTATCCCCGGTGCGCGCCACAACAATTGTGATTATTAGGGGGTTGTCGTATCAAATGGGATAAAGTCACTAGTCTTATATACATATAGATCGACAGAAAATGTAAACATTTATTCATTTTGCCTTAATATTTTTTTTGTTTTTAGAACGGATTTTCGACATTCATCAGATATCATTAAAAAAAAAACAGTCACCAAAACAATTAACACAACTTTCTTTGGTCTTCCAATTAGTCTGGCTGGCTGGCAGGCTGACTATCTGGCTGGCTACATATGTATGTATGTATGTATGCATGTATGTATGTAAACATGAATTACCCAAACAAGTCGCACTGAATGAGGTAGGGGCAGAAAATATAACTTAAACATGAATTACCCAAACAAGTCGCACTGAATGAGGTAGGGGGTAGAAAATATAACTTCTACGTATTACTTGTCTAAAAAAAAAGTATTTTTTTGTTTTTCGAATTTTCTTTTTGTGAAAGGTTTAATTTACGATGTATATTTTACTATTTCCTAGTTTGTATCTTTTTTATTTCTTTCTTAAGAGTTACCTTTTTTAACGTTCACTGCCGATGCAAAACCATCCACTCATTCATTGATCACCTTTTTTTCCTTATTCCTTAATTGATCACCCCCAAAATTCTGCCAAAAGACGTTAGTCACATGACGGTTTCTATTAAGTGACTGTTTCTATTTTCAACACATTCACTTTCCATCGATTATTGCCAGTTTTTCGCGAATGAATAGAATAATTGCCAAGAGGCGCCATTGCAATTCTGGACTCAACCAAGCAGAGATTTGTTATTTATTTATTTATCGCTTATGTCGGGTCTTCCCAACTGGATTCCAGTTTATCTTTTTCTAAATACTACTCTCCCCTCTCTCGTTCTCTCATTCCTGTGTCAGCCCCTTTCTCTATTTCTCTGTCATTTTAATGCCACCCTCTATCTTCTTCCCTCCTTCCCGTCCTCACGTCACTTCTCTCTTTTTCTCTCATCCAAATTCTCTCTGTGCACGAAAAGCAATTGTCTGTTAATCTTTGTCCATATTGGACGCCTTTTGTCCATTCCACTGGACCGCCATTGTCGAGTACCTTTATTTGATCACATACAAATCCCCATCATGAACACCTTGGGAAACACTTCGCATATCTTCTCTTACCTGGCTTCTCTTGTGACCTGAGGCCTTGATTGCTTCCATTCCAACCCACACCTTTTTCATTTTAAACTTCTTTTATATCGCACAACCCTTAAGAAAACCTCCCTATCTACTTGGGGTTTCAATAATGTTTCGTCGATTTATTTTCATCATTTTGTTTCACATTTTTCTGTCCGATATTGCTCGCTCACTCAAGCTGCTGATCAATCGTTAGGTTTCTTTGCATCGCTTCATAACACAATTTACATTCATCTGGTATCATCACTATCATCATCATCATCATTGCTTTATCAAATTCCCTTGATCTGCTGTTAATACAACCATTTACCAAGTCTTTCACTTGTGCAACTGTTTGAAATGGTATAATAGCTTTTAGGGGTTGAGTTCACAGCTTCAATTACAACTGGCAAGACTCTCACTTGAAGATATCGCAGCATTAATTATGAGCCCCCCCCCTCTCTCTCTCTCTCTCTCTCTCTCTCATCTCGTCTCGTATCGTCTCTTGTCTCAAGTAAAATGGTTTCTAGTCCACAAGGTTCAAGTACCCTATCCGTCCGTATGTAAATGTCCCCCATAATCTTTGGTTTACAAGTGTCATTTAGAATATTCTCTGGTATATGATATCACTATCATCATCCGTCTCTAAATGTCTATCGTTGGACATAAACCATCCCAAGAATCCGCCAAACCTTTTCATCATGGATGTCGCGGAACCAGTACATTCTGAATGTTTTGTTTGTCTCTCCATATCTGCCGGCCCTAATGTCGCATGTGATCGCTGGGGATCGATGTCGTGAGTCGTGATGTCAACCAGTTATCCGTCATTCTTACAACATAGCAAGCCCATTGCCAATTGTTTGGGTTTCTTATGGATTCTATGGTGTTCGGACTCTAGTTTTCTCCTGGATATGTTGTGCCGTCTTGTGGCCTCTCTATGTGAGTTTGAGCATAACTATCCTGTAAGCACGTTGTATGGTTTTCAGTTGGCAGGTCTGTCTCTTGGCTAAGTTCCATGTTTCTGTTCCATTAATGACTTTTGGGAGGATGCAGTGGTTGTATACCCTTCTTTTTAGGATTAATCGGGATGTATTGGAAACTGAGTGACATCTAGTCTCTTCAAGTCTCCAGCCTTTTCTCAATACTCTCTCTGTCCACAGCAGTGCAGTGGTTATCAGTCTCAAACCAGTTGCCCAGTGAGCTTGAGTGACAGCAAGTCCCCTCAAGTCTCAATTTTCCCTCTACACACTCTCACAGTCCACACCAGAGCTGTGGTTTACAGTTTTTCACCAGTTGCCCGTTGGTTATCTACATGGGCAGAGTGATAGTAAATCTCCTCAGTCCTCCAGGCCCCCTCCTATCTCCTTCACTTATCACAGCAACTTTCACAATGCCTTTTCTTTTGAGTGTTAGGTTGGATATTATTGCTGTTGTATTAGTAATGGTTGCCGCTGTTGTTGTCGTTCAGGTAATATTACCCACAGTTTAATCCTGTTCGTCTTTTATTGATACCTTTATCAATATTTTCATTACTTCCCATTCACGATTTTTTTTCTCGGGTTTCTCCTCATCAACTTCCGACCAATCCTCAATCTTTCTTTCATGTCCTCAAATCGACGCCTTACATTAAACTGAGATGAACTCCCACACATCCTAAGTAGTTATCTCTGCGCCCACGACTTGACCTTTCCAGGCGTTTCACTTTGTAATCAACGTTGTTGTTTGTTTGTTTGTTTGTTTTTCCGGCCAGTGAATCAGATTAGCAAGATTAAACTAACAATATCAAGAAATGAGCATATCGAACAGAGGAAACGTTTCCTATCAACTTAGTACCACCTGCTGTTATAGGTTTTACTCGGCGTTAAATGCGTGGATCTAGAGGAGTAGTTAAAGAGGTTGCTATTTGAAAACGACCCCCACCGAGTTCCATACCAAAAAAAGCCCTAAAAAGCTTTGTAGAGAATCGTTCACCCGTAGCATTTCTACTGACATTACACAATAATGTATTTGTACATTGCAAAAGAATACTTCAACCTCGAGGGCTGTTTCCATGACTTGTATGGGTATACATATCTATTTACTCCAGAGTTATCATCATCATCATCATCATCATCATCATCATCATCAGTCTTTTAACGTCCGTCGTTGGGCATCGACCTTCCCCAGGATTCGCCACAATTCTCTATCAAGGGCGTTGCAGAGCCAGTATATCCTGAATTTGTATAGTTCATATCTCCATCTTGTGTTTTGTCGTCCTCGGTTTCTCATGTAATCTCTGGAGATCCATGTTGATGTCCAACGGTTGTCTTTCATTCTTGCAACATGGCCTGCCCATTGCCACTTTAGTTTTTTAATAGTTTTTTTTATTATGTCTCGAACTCTCGTTTTCTTCCTTATGTACTGTGCTGTCTCATGATCTCTCCATGTAAGATTGAGCATGATCCTCTCATGTGCACGTTTCATACTTCTCAGTTTGAAGGTCTGTCTTTTGGTTAGGCTCCATGTTTAAGCTCCATAAGTGACTATCAGAACTATGCATTGGTTGTATACTCTTCTTTTTAGGATTATTGGGATCGTCTGGTTTTTGAAAGTTGAGCTTGCTCTGCCGAAGGCTTGCCACCCTAGCATGATTCTTCGCTTTATTTCCTTCTCTTTTGAGGATCTCATGGAAATTTGTTGTCCTAGGTAGATGTAGTAGTCTACCTTGCCCAGTTTTTCATCTTCTATCTTGACAGTTATGTTTTTATTCTCAACATGATTGTTGCACATGAGCATCGTACTTCAAAAAAAAAAAAAAAAAAAAAAAATATATATATATATATATATATATATATATATATATATATACATATATATATATATATATATATATATATATATATATATATATATATATATAACTACACGATCGAGATGTTTGAGCTAAGTCCCTGATGTTTAAACTTAGTTCCCGGGTCCCCAAAGCCCTTGCTATTGCTAGCTACGCAACTGCCTGAATCGCGAGTTTGTTTCTCCTATATCAGGTTTTGCGGTAGCGAAATATAATCAGCAAAGGAGATAAATCATTTACTCTATTCAATATTCTACACGTTCATTTCTTTCGATAAATAAACCAAAAAAATTTGAAATGCCTCATCTATATATTTTATGAAACCCTGCTGGATAGCATCTCTGATTGCAAACTATTGGTTATTTTCTCTTATGAAGATTCCTGGATAGAGCTTTTTGTTGGACGTAATCTTTGCGTTTACAAATAATATAGTGGCGGTTGTTTTCGCCAGTTTGCGAAAAACTACATTTAAACCGATGTTCGTTGATATTGGTATTTCTTGGTTACCGTAAAATTCTAAATCGTATGAAAGATTAAACATTAAATAAGATTGATGATTGTTACTGTTAATAGTCTTTAGGAAGATTTTTTGAAAATAAGCAACTTTTCATCATCATTATCATCATCATCATGAAGCCCGTTGTTGGGCATAGACCCTTTCCAAGATTTGCCTGATCTCTCAATGTTTCTTTGTATATCTTTTGAATCAGTTTTAATCGTCACGTCATTTTACTTTCTTATTTTACGGTTTCGAATACTGCATAGGATATGAGAGATAAAACAAGAGTCACAGATGTCATAAAACCCGACGGAAAACTTGAGTGGTATTCGGCAGGTCATGTTGCAAGAATGTCAGGCAACTACTACACACCACGACTTTCACATTAAGAGAATGTAAAATTCTTTGTATTGTTATGAATTATTAGAGATTTTTTTTAGCAATGCCGACTATAGATATAAACTATCCACTGCAGAAAACAAACTGGGTAAAAATAGTTAATTCAAGAGAGATTCCAAACGTCGCTCCCTGCAATTGAAAATGTATGAATCTACTCTGATATAAAGCTTAAATTTAGCTTTATATAAGAGTAGATTCAAACATTATGTCAGGAAAATCAGCACGGAGAGGACACCTGGGATAGACTAAGATAGACAGAGCCATATCAATCCAGTATTAGCTTGTGAAACATTGCAAGTTGTTTGTGTTTGCCGCCAGTATGGTTTCGTGTTTTAAGAACACAAGATGTCCCTCGGTTGGTACACAGAATTAACAAAAATTTGTTGATCTACGTTTAAGTTGCTTGTTTAGGCAAGGGTGTAAGACAGGGTCGATCAGCAGTTTCATGACGTGTCTTTCGTCTACGGTCGTTTTTCCAGGAATAACTTCTTTCTGAAGTTTCAACACAGTCTGGTATCAGCGAAACTGACAACAGAATTCGATTCGACATAAACCTGCGCTTTGATACCGTTAGCACAATACTATCAATGCATCAAAGCATTAAATAAGAAATTCAGGCCCTCAATACAACAAACTGATCTCTCATCATAATGCGCACACAATGTTTATTCCCTAAGCCCAGCTTAGTTATGGCGCATAGCCACAAGTATAGATTGAATTGCCTCTATTCTATCTCTATAGACAATGGGACGACACTGCCTTTTCCTGGGTGCATGCCTGGCTGAAGCATATGGAGAGAGTGGGATGGCTAGACGTCAAAATCCTCCATCTCAGCCTCGCTGATTTAGTCCCGAGTAGAGCAGTTCACCCTAAGTTTGGCATCAGCTTGGCTACTGGGGTCACAGGATGAATGTCAAATTGAGCGTTATACAGACTTGAATATGAGTTACCCCTTGAACATCGACCCCACAATTCAGTTATAATGATCAATAAGACTTGCTTGTTAACAATTATCCAACAAAGATGGCCTGGAAAATTAAGTAACTTCGGGACAATGCCATAAGTGTGAAGTAATCACTGAAGATTGAACCCACTATATAGAAGAAGAAGAAGAAGAAGAAGAAGAAGAAGAAGAAGAAGAAGAACAACAACAACAACAACAACAATAACAACAACAACAACAATAACAACAACAACAACAACAACAAGATGATGAGCAGGAACGAAAAGATGCAATTGATGGTAAATGACAGGTCTGGTTAGTCCCTCAATAACAACCGACACTGTATGTTTGTGAGTGGGGGGATCTAATTTGTTTAAAAATCAGAGAAAAAGATGATCAATGAATAAGTTACTCCTTTAGTGTCATGCTTGAAAAACTTAATTTGAAATTAAACTAGTTTCAATAGTACTGGGCACAAATTAAGGGATCAATTCGACTAATTTTAGATTGAAAATCGAAAAATATAAGATGACGTGACCAACTAAACAAATCCAGGAAGTACTGTCTCAGTAACTACCATGAGAGGTCAGGCGAATCCTGTAGAGGGTCAATGTCCAAGAAAAAAAGCTAAAAGTCTGATGACGATTATAAGCTGATTTAAATAGTTTTATTTCTAAAAAAAAGAAAAGACACGGAATTTGCGTCATGAAAAAAGGGAGAAAAAAATAATTCCCAAAGTATTTATGAAAATTATCTCTCGATCAACGTTTTGTCCGTCTTTTTCTTCCCTGAGCGTGCTATTCATCCATACCCTTTTCAGATCTCGTTTTT
The DNA here is from genome assembly GCA_963457665.1 of Thysanoteuthis rhombus. Classification (NCBI taxonomy): domain Eukaryota; kingdom Metazoa; phylum Mollusca; class Cephalopoda; order Oegopsida; family Thysanoteuthidae; genus Thysanoteuthis; species Thysanoteuthis major. The sequence continues at coordinate 49,798,385 of OY735226.1, read as the reverse complement.
CTCTCTGGTCTCTCATTCCCTTCGATCTGGAGCAACGCCAGATGAAACTGATCTTCGTTTCAACGCTCCGTCTCAATATTAGGCCACCAACTAGGATCCAACAAAGCATCAAATCATCGAACAATCTTTGCTAACGATCTCTTTTTGCAAACATCAAAGGGTCTATATTGTCGCCTTGCAAATATCATGGGAGGAAACAGTGTGAGGAAAATAGGAGTGATAGGAATCCGTATATGATAAAAGACGATGTTTGAGAGCGACTTAGGAATAGAAGATCCAGGAGTCAGGGGGACGATACATGAAAAAGAAAAACGGATCTGGTGAGTCAATCAATAAAAACCGTCATATAGGCAACATTTCGGAGGATCATGTTTAAATCATGTTGAATGGTCGATTGAAAAGAAATAAAGAAAAAAAAGTAATTAAGGATACGTCTCTTGCATTTTATTGGACAGAAGTCATTAAAGAGGTTTGCTTAAGAATGAAAAAGAATTATCTAGAAAAAACAAGCATGGATGTTCCCAGACAGAAACTAAAGGATAAATTTGACTTAAACTTACATTGTGAATTGAAAACCCCACTAAAAACCTATCCGATCGAAAATTTGGAAAAAAAAAAGTTTTTTTGCAACTCAATAAGGAGTAAATGAATACATTTCTGACCTCTACTCCCAATGGCTCGATTTGTGCAAGTTATACATCCAGTGCCAAACATCCAAACCAACGTGAAAACTGGAGAAACCTGTGTTGACAGTTCGGCTTGACGGTTTTTTCAAACAATTCCTTGATATGAGTAAGACAATCAAGGTATAAGTCGGGGACAATGTGAGAATGGTTGAACTAGCGATCGCAATAATGAAAGTGAAAAGTGAAGCAAGGAGAACTGACGCAGAAATCAAAAGAATGAAACAGAAAAAAGTAAGAATGGTGGAGAAGAAACAGAAGAAAAAAAATTGCGAAAAATTCGGAAGGGAAGACAAGAAAAAAAAAGATGTGACCAAAAAATAAACAGGAATGAAATGATCTAAGGGTCACTGCTTTAGGGGGAAAATATAATGGTAGACAATCTGCCGACCTCCTGTAGTTCTGTGTTCTCATTCTCTCTCTCTCTCTCTCTCTCTCTCTCTCTCTCTCTCTCTCTCTCTCTGCAAGGAGGAAATCGTTCCAGTTCATACCCCTTCTTCTTGTTTGTCTAAAAATACCCGAATAATCAGTTAATGTGGCGCAGGGGCGTCGTCTGACTCCGAGGAACGAACGAAGAGAAAATTGAATTCACGGAGAAGAAATAAAAAGTTAAGATAGAGAGAAGGAAGATCATGGAGATATGAATGTAAATATCTACATAACAGGAAGATATTGATAGATCTGGTTAGTTTATCGATAGACACTGTTTCGTGACCAATGCCTCTTGCCAGCATACTGTGTTGGGGATGATTAATTAGAAAGGAATGGAAAAATAAGGGTGATCAATGAATGTTACTTGATCAATGAATGTCACACTTTTTTAAGCATCAGTAACTGAAGGAAAGATTTGTGAAAAGAAGGGTAAATTCTGGTGGACACTAACCAGGGGACCAATTAAAGTAAGCATTTAATTACAAATTGAATTTTCCATGGAAAAAACTGAAGGGCGCTGGAGATAACAAAAACATATCTTTTTTCAGACATAATAAGAGTGAGCGTTGAAATTTTCAGCCCCTTTAATTTGTCCACGCAGCCTGTATGCTCGATACAAACAAACCAGTCAACCAACCAGCCAGATCAGCGAAAAAAAAAGAAACCTGTTGATGCTGACTGTGTTTGATGTTGACAGTTCTGGTTGACAGTTTCTAATAAGTTCATAAAATGAAATGAAGTGGGTATTATGAAGGTACAAAAATTTTAGATTGATTTGCCAAATTCAGTTAAGCTTTGTAAACACTTAATATGAGTTGATCGTTTATGCAAGACTAATACGCATATGTCTGTCCTTAAGAGACAAAAAGAAGTTAGGAAAAATGGCATATATATATATATATATATATATATATATATATATATATATATATATATATATATATATATATATATGTATGTGTGTGTGTGTGTGTGTGTGTGTGTGTGTTTGTATGTGTACATATATATATGTATGTGTGTGTGTGTGTGTGAATGCAAGTAAATATTGCATTTAGAATTAAAAGGATGTAACAGGGTCGAAGTTGGTATGGGCCCTTCAATGTCTACATATCCTTCTATAATCATTCACTTGCTTTAATCCTTAGTCAATAACAACATGCAAAAAGTCTATATATACAAATATCTAGGTGTCTATAGGTGCGTAATATAATTTCCATCAATTCACATGTATGAGTGTTTATGTATGCCAGTAAGTTTCTTTTCATGACCCGGATTACCTTTCTATATTTTTCCCTGTATAGATTCAATTGTCGATCAATCAAACAATTTCCATCGCTTGACCCATTCTGAACGACTGTCTAATAAGATAGAATAATGAGTTACAATGGAAACTTGCAGGCGTACACACCGATTCACCGGGAGCTGAACAAAAAGGAATTTGCTTGTGTGGCACCAAAACTGCTTGGCACCATCTGAAAAGCTTTTTGCCATCTCCATGACTACATCCAGCTATTAGGTTTTCAGCGGAAGTAACTCAGTCAGTACGGACACTTTCTTTCAGGTTTCAAATCGGCTGCTTCCGCATTACAAGAAAAAATGAGCGAATTTCGACTTACACACAAGCATGTATATTGGTGTGCATGTATGTATATATACATGTAAGTAAATATATACATAGCACATATATGTATATATTTGTATGTGTTTAAACAGACATATTTATATACACATAGGTACATGAATAAATCGGCAGCATATTGACAGAAAAAAGCATTGATTTTAGAGAAGATTTATTTTTCAACATAGTTTTCTTCTTTTCTAAAGAATTTAATTCAATCACATTGCTCGAACATTGTGAAGAGAGAATTTCAGATAAAAATTTAGCTGATTACCATATGTGCGTTTACTGACTTTGTGATCGACTTATATATATATATATATATATATATATATATATATATATATATATATATATATATATATATATATGCAAATTTCTCTTCTGCTCGTCAGTTAGGGTTCAGACAGGATGCACCAATTTGTTAATTTACCTCATTTTAATGACATGATGTAAATTACGTCATAGAAACTCTTAAGACCGCTTATCATCACACATTGAAGCACCTAAGATGAGTTGAGACTTGAAAAAAAAAAGTTACTCGAATAAATACTGAAAATAAATCGTCTAATATCCAATGCAGACAAAAAAAGCAAGACAGCCATTTGGCATAAAAACCCTCTCAATCTAATGCAATATTTTTTCCAGTATAGCAAAGCAAATATACTTTTTACATTTTATATATTTCTTCTCGGTGGTCGAGGAAATTCAGAGAACAAAATTCTCCGGTAAATTGATGCATTCTAAGTTCATAACAACAAAGTACTCGGTACAAATACCTTAACCTTTGTACTTACTGTATCTCATGTTTGTCACAAATTGGAATTGTTCGATTTAATCGTGTTTTGTTTTGAGAGACAAAGCGTCGTTTCAAAATTTCCACACATACATTGTTTTTCAGCGATCTATAAAAATGATGAATTCCCTTCCATAATTTGGCTCATTATTCGTATTTACAGTTATTATCATTTATTAGGGATGAGTACAATGTTTGTTTGTTTTTTTACAAAAAAACACATTTTTATATCCCCTAAGTAATTTACACCACTCTACTTATCTGGCTCTATCATTACTGAGCAAAAAAATGAAGACTTTAAAGTGTGGTAGGTCAAAAAGCCCTGATTGAAATGTCATGATATCTATGATCTGAATAAGTAATAAAAACGGTCTGCAGACATGAATTCCAAACATCCACAATGAAATTTAGAGAATTAAGAAAACAGACCGGGTCTCGTCAATGAGTAAATACTCTGGAAAAGGCTGGTCAATGAATGTTACTTCTAACACTTTACGTTAAGCATCAATAACTGAAGGAAAGATTCATAAAGATAAGTGTTAATGCTGCTGGGCACTAACTAAGGAATCAATTAAAGTAAGCTTAAACTTATAAACAGAATTTTCCATTGAAAAACATTTGGGGTGCTTAAGATAACAAAAAATCATTTTCTAGACATAATGAGAGTAAACGTTAAAATTTTCAGTCCCCTTGATTTGTCCATGTCGCTTGTATGCACGATACATACAAATCAGTCAACCAACCAGCCAGACCAGTGTAGAAAGAAGAAACCTGTCGATTCTGACTGCGTTTGATGATGACAGTTCTGGTTGACAGTTTTTTGTAAGATCATGGAATGAAATCGTCTTTATTTTACAGATAGTTATTTACTTTTCAACCTAAACCCCTTCCCATATCTGAACACAAGACAAAAGATATCTACATTATTCTTATATACCAAAAATTAAATAGTGAACATTTAAGACACAAGATCAACTGATAGATTCGTCTTATTGATGCATTCTTCTCTGACCAAAATATTAACCACCATAAAAAGAGTTTTCAAATAGAGTCTTGACTGTAACTCGAATGCAGCCTTGAGAATTAAAACAAGATACCCCAATTGTAAATTACTATGCTAATACAAAACTTCACTTTGAAGTTTTTGCTTAGAATAGAAGTCTTTTGTTTGACACCCAAGGTAAACTGTTTAGAATTAGACCAATATCTTATAGCTACATGCCATGTAGAGGGTGATCAATTGTAAAGAAAGAGGTTATACATCCATAAATACACGGCCGACTAGCCAGATAGACTTAAGAACTGAAGAAACATATGGAGATAATTTTGGTTAACGTTTCGGTATACGGTTTATAGTAAACTATACATGAAATACATCTTATCGAGATTTTGCAGGTAGAAAATTGTACTCTTAAGTTTTTCTGAGATTGGAATGCTTCTTCTTTCACACACTGAGTGTTTGAAACAATTTTGCAATAAAATAATGATTTAACGAGGTATGCTAAATCAGCTGCCTATTTTGCTTCTTTACAAATATAATTGAATAAGTGTCCATTTTGTAACATTCATCTTATCAAAATCATTTATTTCATTTTAATTACACTGAAATTTCTATTGTGCAAAGCTAATTTTCACGAAAAAAAAAAACCGTAGACAATGATTTTTTTTTTTTTGATTATTTGGATTTTTATTCCGTCCTGTTTCATTTTCAGGTTTTTTCATGTTTATTTGTTGTTTCTATATTTTTCAAACGAACAATTCTAAACAATTGTTCCTCTGTATTTTTCTTCTTCATCTTCTTTTTCTTCCAAGACAGAGGTTCAAATCTGGCTTTGGGGAAATAAAGTGAACAGTTCTTTGCTCATCTCTTTATATATTTAATCTCATTTTTTTTTTTTTTGTTGAAAAAAAAATCAATCACCTTTTCGCTCGTCTGTGTTTTCACATGCAGCTGTTCAGCCATTGAGTTGGGTTCGATCTTTTCTGGTAAATTTTATTGATCTGTTCATGGAAACCACGAACAGATTGAAATATTAAGAGGCGAATTCCAAAAGCAAAACTGATTCCTTCATTGCAGGTGTGCTTTTGTCTACCTCCGTTTGTGCCTATTCGTTCAAATAATTCTATGCCTACATATGTATGCAAATCGAAAACTATGTTGCCGACGATATAGAAATGTATTTATAATCTGCAAGATTAGTTTTTACAAGTCTTTCTAACATCTTACTGGTATCTCTTTCATCTTATTCTTGTTTTCCAGGGTAGTTACATTACAGATTAGCCCAGAAATACCATGGCTGACAAAAGCTCAAATCTAACCATGTAGCATTCATCCTTCTTTGTTTGTCTGTCTGTTAGTCTGTCTGTCCGTGTCCGTCTGTCTGTCTGTTTGTCTCTCTCTCCCCCCCTCTCTCTCTTTATATATATATATATATATATATATATATATATATATATATATATATATGTTTGCATAGAGAATCTAATTTCTGCCATATTTCGAGCTCTACTCTAAACTAACTTAACACTTATAGTCTGAAGTTGAATGTTTTGAGCACTCTATGAAATAAATCCATCACATATCAGATATTTATATCATATTGTTATATTATATTGCAAACATTGTTTGTATTAAATATATATATATATATATATATATATATATATATATATATATATATATATAGAGAGAGAGAGAGAGAGAGAGAGAGAGAGATGTAGATATAGATATAGATATAGATATAGATTATCATCATCATCAACCTTTTAGTGTCTGACGTCGGACGTAGACCTTCCCCAACATATGTAAGACCTCTCTATTGTTGGCTTCTCGGAGCCGGTAATTTAGGATGATCATTTGTCACGCCATCTCTTATGTTTTGTCAGCCCTGGTTCTGCATGTGATCTCTTGGGATCTCCACTGTGAATCGTGAAATTCAGCACTCCTATGACATTCATGCCACATGACCATTTAAGTCTCCTTACTGGTTTTATCAAATCTCGGACTCCTCTTTTTATATAATGTGCAGTCTAATGATCTCTCTCTAAGTGAGGTTGAGCATGATTTTCTCTAGTGCACCTTGCATACTTCTCAGTTTAAGGATTTATCAAACAAAATGTTACTGAGGAAAAGCAGGAACTGTCAGTTTTAGTGTTTATGTTTTAGCTTCACTCGGATTTTGTGTTTTATGCCAGTTCAAATTTGCAGTGACATTTGGATAGATGTATATTAGTGATTTTCAGCAACAGAAAATGAGTAAGACGACGTTGATAAAAATCGAATATCAAATTATTGAGATTGAATTATAAATTGATAATTTTGTAATCGTAGCCCATTGCATGCTTTTTCCGTCCATCTTTTGTTTACTTGTCAGAATGTTCTATGATTTCCAGTGACATTTCCGTTTTGGTGTAGTTTTTTTTTCTTTTTTCTTTTCTTTAATTATCTACCTAGCGTCTTTCCTTGCCTCGATTGCCGCACCCCCTTACCTAATCTGACAAGCTAAGCTGACGCTTGAAAACTTGTTCCATTCTGTAGCGGAAGCTCATGAGTTTACTAATGTTCATGTCAGGCGATCAATCCAAGCGTCCTCCCGATAGTCACCTAAACATGAGACTGACCGCAGACTGAGGAACATGCAACGTGCACTCGAGAGAATTATGTTCAATCCCACTTGGAGAGATCACAAGATAGCACAGTATATTAGGTAGAAAGCAGGAGTCTGTGACATTATAGAATCCACTAGAGAACTCAAATAGCAATGGGCTGGTCATGTTGCAAGAATGACAAACAACTGATTGACATCACGATTTACAACATGGATCCCCAGAGATCACATGCGCAACCGAAGCTGGCAAAATACAAGATTGAGTGACTAACTGGACAAAATCAGAAAGTACTGGCTCTGTGACGTCCACGATAGAGAGGTGTTGCAGATCCTGGGGAAGGTCTATGCCTATACTACAGATGATAAAAGACTGATGATGATGATGATGATTATGGTGTCAGGTGATTGAAATGCAGTTGCAATAGTATTTCTTGATTTTATGAACCTGTTCCGAATAGCGAGGTAGACGATCAAATAACTGCATAGAAAACTGTGACAACTGTATGTACATAGTTATTCAAATTTTTTCCAGACTTTTCCAACCTTATATATCAATGAGTAGAAATATATCATCTTTTAATATGCATAAAAATCTATGTATGGAATTCTGACCTTAATTAAAGCAAGATTCTATTAATTCATCTACAACAACACTCAGTAGGTAAATCAGGGGAAAATGTTTATTTGGCGTCAATTATATTTTACTTCAAAAGTTGCGTTCATTTGAAGCGGACGGTTTTCGGGTAACTTGATACAGTAGAACTTCATATCCATCACAACGATAACATCAATTGTATTGTTTATTGGTCAACTGAACAGTACATAAAAAGAAAGTAACAAAGAGAGGAAAAAAGAGGGACAAGAGGGAACAAAAGAGGTTGAAAAGAGAGAAAACAGGACGAAGAGAGAGAGAAAGAGTTAGGATATGAGATGAGAGAGATAGAAGAGCGGAGTTAGATATATCAAGAGTAATTTTTTTACCCCAGCCATACCTGATACCTGAAATGAAATGTCATATGTTTGATTTTACAACTCTATAGACAAGTATATTTGTTTCAAGAAAATAAAGCAGTGCCAACGAAAGATTTATAGACAATTTATAAGTTTAATTCTTACCCATCCCATATATATATATATATATATATATATATATATATATATATATATATATATATAATTGCAACTGTCCGTCTATAACCAGTCCAATTGACTTTTAACAATCAAAAATGTTTCTTGCAAGACTCAGAGAAACACGTGCGCATATTTATGCAAACAGGCGAATGAGTCTGTTTACATAAATGCATGAATTAACATAGCTTATATACTCAATTCAGAAATGGATCGCAAATTCAATTCACTTTATAACATCTGACAGAGTGAATGTGCTTTAAACCCAGTCAGAAAAAATTCGAAGTGAAATAAGTAAGAGCATCCAGATATGAACTAAAACTCTGTTGTCCAGACAAAACAAGTTAATCAGAGAAGCAGACGTTAGAAATTATCTTTCGAGCAGAGCTAATGGAAAAAAATCCTTTTAGACAGCTTCTGACATTCTATCAGCAATATCGAGAACTACGAGTGCCGGCTGCAGTCACTTTCGACTAGAATGACAATAAATCTCTTTTATGCTAACTCAAGCGAATCCGTTCGGCTTTTATCTGTTTTCTTATCAATTTAAAAGTGAGACTGTATGTGAGACTTTATCCGTGATATATATATATATATATATATATATATATATATATATATATATATATGTACGTACGTGTGTGTGTGTGTGTGTATGTGTGCGCGTATATGTGTGTGTTTTCGTGTGTATGTGTGCTTATACGTGTGCGTGTGTGTATGTGCATCAGAGTGAAATGACGATTCGGAAGACCTTATGTACAAAAGAAAATTCTAAGATCATTTTGATGTTTCGTCCGTTCATTCTTCCTGGTTTTTTTTTTCAAGAAAAAAAGTGATGCACATACAGTTATTTGTCTTTTGAATATTGTCATTCAACTCTGATATTGTCGAATAAGTTATTATCCACATCAATACACGGGGTATCTATCTATCTATCTATCTATCTATCTATCTATCTGTCTATATATATATATATATATATATATATATATATATATATATATATATATGTGTGTGTGTGTGTGTGTGTGTGTGTGTTGAGATTGTAAAGAATTAAAGGAGGATTTGGTTTGTTTGGTTTGGTATTCAAATTCGGAAGAGTCCGCATTTCTTGATAGGGATCTTAGATTTACCAAAGCAGAAATATTTGATATACGCTCTGAAGGAAAACGTTCAACTATCTCACACATCTCTTCGGATTTCTGGGAGGAGGAAGAGAAATAAAACAAAGCAGTGTATAAAAATGTGTGGGAGAGAGAAAAGAGAGTGAGAGTTAGATAAAATACGAATTTATCACGCATGTTGTACTTAGCTAAAATTATTGCCATGGAACAAGATGATTTTTTTCTCAGAAATAAACTCGCATACATAAAACAAAAGACTGAAAAACAATCGTGTATTTCCTGAAAGTTTTCTGAAAACAGGTAAATACTGTTTCTTGTAATATATTTCTACGTGTTTAATATCACATGACAGCACAGTATATCACAAAACATACAAGCAGTCAAAGATATGGAAACCACTCAAAAACTCTAATGGTAATGGGCTGGTCACATTGCAAAGCTGTCAGACAACCGTTGGAAATCACGACTTGAGACATGGATATCCAGAGACCGTATGCCAAACTGTAACCGGCAAAAATAAGCTGACGTCGCGAATGAGACGATTTCAGACGATTGCAGCGCCCATGATTTTGCGAATCTTGAATAAGTTTTAAGTCAACAACAGACATAAGAAGACGGTCAATAGTTTTTCTGGCTTTTTTCTTATAACCACTATATAGATATGTTGTTACTTAAGTTCAGTTTACAATTGTACAAGATATTGTTGATATCTGAACGATAGAGAGAGAGTTGCTTTTCCTACAGGTGCAAAGTTTTTCCTATCACCTTGTTTCAAACCAAACATAAAGAGGAGCCTTACAATATGAGCGTTTTTTTTTTGTGAGGTTTCCACTATCATAATATAGACTTTGTAGTGGAGTGGTAATTCAACTTTTTCACTATTTTTTGTTTTCTCATAACAAAGTTCAGACAGGATCTTCACTCCAAAATTATGTGCCATAAGGAGGGAAGTCAGCTGTTTCTCTCTTGGGAGAGAAAGAAAAGAATATGAATAAATAAATTGAAGCTAATCATATTTAGATCAATTTTTTTTCCAAAAGAATCAAAGACCTGGCTTTTTAAGACTAGACATTACATTGACTCTCTTTACCAATCGTTCAATAAATATCTGAGGAACTTGAGACTACAGATGGAAAAAGATATGTTCTATAGGAAGAGGGCACAATATATATATATATATATATATATATATATATATATATATATATATATATATATATATATATATATATATATATATATAATATATATATATATATATATATATTACATAAATATCGAAGGTTTTACAAGGATACAATCGTATCGACTCAAGATGAAAAAAGTGATCTTGCTGACCCAATTTTTATATGAAGAGAGGTCAATCAGTTGAAAATAATCATTTGAGATCCTGGTTTATTTCGGATTCAACAATGAACAATGACATGATGTGAAAACCACTTGATTCAACCAATATATATATATATGTGTATATATATAAAGAGACAGACAGACGGACAGGCAGACAGAGACAGGCAGACAGACAGAGGCAGAGAGAAACGGACAGACAGAGAATGGCTTTTGTTCCGTTTCTTATCATTTGACATCCTCTTTTATTTCGGCTTGAACAATGAACGCAGATATATGATGTGAACACCACTCGATTCAACCGATATATTCATATATATATATAAAGAGAAGAACATACAGACGGACAGGCAGAGAAAGAGAGAGAGAGAGTCTGACAGTCAGAGAGGGAGAGAGAGTCAGACAGAGTGAGAGAGAGAGAGAGAGAGGGAGAATGGCTTTCGTTCTGTTTTTAAAGACAACGGAACGACACTGGGATTTTCCCTCTGAGGCACATCCCTAGCAGAGATTCTTGGATGTCTATTCGTCAGGATCCCTCTCTCAGCCCTGTTGATGTCGTCAAGAGGAAAGCATGAATCGATATAGGAGCTGCTGAATGGAAGACAATCTGATCATAAAAAGGACTAAAAGGGGCTTGAATCACTTGTTTGGGATCAGGTCTTTCTCTGAGGCCGGTTACTTTTAGAAAGACAGAGACTTTACTGTATCAATCTGTTTCGGTGTATGGTCAAAAAGAAACAAGACAAAAGGACGTCAGTGTAGTACAGATTTCAAGTTGTAACAATAACTAGTTTGGGATCAAGTCTTTCTCCCTGATCTGTTACCTCCCGAAAGCTACAGAGCCCACCCTGTCCAACTGTTCTGGTGTTTAGTCAAAGAGCACCAAGACAAAAAGACAGCAGTTCAGTAGGGGCCGCAAGTTTCAACCACGCATGGTCAGAAGGGTACAGTGAAATGGACAACATGTGGTACGGATTTTTAACTGAATTCGTACTAATCAATTAATTTGACATGGCATTTTTTAAAAGTATAAACGAATAAAAGTTAACTGTTGTTTTATTGCATTACTTAGTACAAATTCAGTGGAAATATTCGTACTTCAAAATTGTAATTCCAACCTATGCATTTAGCTGAACGCAATCGTGACTATCAGTAGTCTGTTCTATCCTGTTGTCTTTCTGACTGATACTATTTGTTTTGATACCTTTTGACCTGAATTTACTGATTTACCCTAAGCTGGGGAAGAAAGAAAGACAGACGGACAAAAAATAAATAAATAGATATTGTTAACTGCTATTGCTAATCAAACATCCAAAAGAAAAAGAAGCTTTTATGTATGCTTTTAGTTAGCTGCCTGGTTGTTAAATTAATAATTTCTTCAGTGAAAGTTTTAGTCTAAGTGCCCTTGATGGCACGTGCCTTCACTTTGTCGGTCCATCTGCTTTTGTTCGCAATAACCTGTCTACCTAAATGTGTTTTGCCTTCTTTTTCTAACTTGTGTATACGCATGCTCTTGCTTGTGTCTGTGTGTGTTCCCAGGCACATGCGTATATGTAGCTGATCTCGCATTTTTTTCTTTTTTTTTTTATCATTATTATATTTTTTTTTTGTTTATATTTTGGCTTCGGGCTCGGATTAAAAAAAAGTAATGCACACGATGATCGCTACCAGATAAGAAGATGACTAAACAACGGTTTTGAAAGATTAAAAATATAAGTCTCTCACCACTGTTTCCTGTTTGTTTCTATTTTATAGCTTACCCTCCCCACCTCTCTAGTTCTTACATCCACCAGAGGCTGCACCTCGGCAACGCACCGCTTACAGACTTGCATGCAACCTGATCAATATTTGCTTGTTGATATTCATATCGGCAAATTCATATCGATGTCAAAATGGGAATAAAGAAGTCAATCCTAACTCGTAAAATATTCATGAAGATTGATTGACAGACAGGTGCCCATCCAGACTTACAGACGTATATCTACACTGCTAACGATAGGTTCTAATCGATACTGCTGGCTTTTTTTTCTCTCTCTTTCGACGATGCAGGCTTTCATTAGTGAACACCAAACCCCCGAATTCCATCCCTACTGACAGGTCAAGGACATAAATCAGTAAGAGTTTACATTGGAAGGGAAGACGAGGTAAATAGCACATCAGGTAGACGTTCTGTTTATTCCTAACGCAAACTCGTCTGTTGAGATCCGAGATAACTTCTTTGTGTCAGCATCTATTCGGTTAATACGAACATAATTTCAGGTTTTCACCATCAACTTTTAAACAGTGTATATCAGCTTAGAGTAAAGTTATCAAGATGATAACCTTCACAATGTACTCGTGTGTGCAAACTGGAAAGTCCATTTATCCCCGGGTTATAGATTTTTGGGGTCCTGGAACCAGTAAATTCTCCGAAGGCATTTAGAGCTGCTGCTTGGTTTTTGATGACTACCCCTTGCAGGAAGTTGTCGAAATGCTTGAAAAGTGATGGTCACTCGGAAAGACGTCTGGTGAGTAATCTAGAGTAAGGTAGAGTTCCTAAGTCTCGTTCGTTCAATTTTCGCATGGTTATCCATGCAACGTGAGTTCGTCTTGTCATGAGGAAGAATTGGTGTTTCCCGATTGACCAATATTGGCGGTAAACATTTCAGTTCTTGGTGCATTTTTACATGGATTTTTGCTGATATATCTTTCAATGTTCAACATTACATGCATGTGTCTAAACTTACCAGTAGGTTGATAGCCAGGATCAAAAGGAGGGAAAAAATGAAAAATTAAATGTTCAAGTCGTTTGATATCAAAAAAGATAATTCTTTAAACTTTTTTCCTCATTACTTACGGAAATGTATACCTGGTATTCATTTGGAGCGGTTTTGTATTTATGATTAGATTTAACATACGCATGGGCGAGTCTGTTTTTGTATCTCCCTTGTTATTTGATAAAACCTGCTAGTTTGGGCAGGTGCTCAAATCAAGGAAAAGTTTCGAAAGCGGATTTTCGAGACATATTCACACAATAAAGACATTGATGGTACACAATTATTCTATTACTTTGCAGTAAGTATATTAAAGTGCTTGTGAAATAAGTAGATTAAAAACATATTTATTGATACAACTAAGTGTACATATATTGAGTGAAATGATTTGGACAGCTAGTTTCATCAGGAGTTGTTCGGTTAGTTGGCAAATCACAGATTCCCATTCGGAGTATTTTGGTTTGCCTGGCGAATCTGCATATAGCTCAAGAGTAACTCTCTCTCTCTCTCTCTCTATCTCTCTCTCTCTCTCTCTCTCTCTTCTCAGTCCACTCTTCAAGCAAGAAAGCGACGATGTATAGGCAGGAGAAGAGGTGGATTTGAATTGTTACGGAAGTTCAAATTTAGCAGTACACACAGAAAGGTGCAAGAGATGTTATACGGGGAAAAAAGAGAGAAAAAAGAGAATGAAGTTCGATTGCCTCTACTATCCTTTCAATTATTGTCACCATTTCAGAGTAAATAGAAATATATCTAAACATTTCAGATTTACAAGACAACAGTATTCGAAGTTCTTCAACAAAAACAAGAAATTGCTTTCTCCCTGGGAACGACAGCAACTTATCGTCACATGGGAGAAGTTCTCTTATGCGGACCAAAATAACCTTCTGATATATATATATATATATATATATATATATATATATATATATATATAAATATGTATGTATATGTGTGTAATGGGAGATATTTACATTTGAAAACTATAGATAAAAATGAGTGTTTGTGTATTATATTACATTAGAACACAATATACCCACACAAGCATTCACAAGCGTTGACTGACATACATGTGTATTTGGGGTTGTATAAGCTTATATGTTCTTGGGTGCTTATATGTATGTATGTGTTTGTACGTGTGTGTGTGTGTGTGTGTTTCGGCATGCTTATCAATCTGAAGCGTTGTTGATATTTTCTCTTTGACGTATCCAAACTAAGATGAAAAAACTACAATGAGGCACAGGAATTAGTTAAAGAGAAAATGATTTGAAGTCTCTCAAAAGATGTCGACTGTTTGAAGTGATCACTGACAACATAACAATGGACTTTGTGCTATAAATGGATCACTGATATGATAAATATTATTTCTCTCGGAGGGGAATGAGCTGTATTGAAGAGAAAATTCGATTAAATTGGCGCACACGCTTAGCCCCCAGCCCTACACACAGATTGGCGCATATGTTCGTCAACAAGATTATACGCTGGAGTCAAAGTGCGTCAATATCTGTATGTATACATTCTCAATTTGTATGTACACACACACACACACACACACACACACACACACACATATATATATATATATATATATATATATATATATATATATATATATATGTAAATAATCGTCAGCAATTACATATCCACTGATGAACAAAGGCCTCCTCATCTCCACCCATAACGACCACCATGACGGTAATCTATGTCATAACTTACCAACTAACCCTTCTACTTTGCCACCACTGATCTTGTGTCTGGTCATTTCCTACTCTTCCATAAACGCAAATCGATCAGCCTTTTGCTCTCTCTGCTGATATCTCTCCTTGTTATGTATCCAGCCCACCATCATTTAGTTATTATCATTTCTTTTTTATAATACCCTTCACTTTAATCTTCCACCTGATCCATGTAGTATCTCTCGGTCATCCCTTGAGTTACTCTTCCCATGGTCCACTGTGCCATTGTATAAGTGTTTTTTTTTCTTAATTTGTTGTGTTGATTCCCATGTTTTGTGTCTGTATGCATGCCTTATTGATTTCCCCAGAGATGCAACACGTGACATCTAATTCATTTTTAAGTAGATACACACATAGAAATAAAAATATGTATATTAGTTTCATGGGTTCAGTATTGATCTTCCTGTTCATGTTCTTTTCATTGAGTTTGCATTTGTTTCATTCCCAGCAAAAAAGTTTTCTCTCATCCTTACTAAACACTCTTCTTTTCTCCCAATCCGCGCACACACGGAGACACAATCACACAAACATGCACATACACACGTATCTGTAAGTACATCTATTTATCTATTTATCAGTATTCCCCAATGTTAAATAGTATTTTTTGCAAAAAATATTTGTCTTCCAGTACGATCTCATCTTTCTCAAACCAACGCATCGATTACGCAAATCGATCATTATAATCTGAATATATCAGATAAAAATTTAGTTAATAACATACCTGTATGCCAACACACACACACACACAGAGACACACAGAGACACACAGACACACACACACACACACAGATATATACATATATATATATATATACTCTGTCAAGAAATTATTAAAATTCTGAGAAGGATTATCAAGTATTTTCGGCATGTTGTTAAACTTTTTCTTTATTTTCTATTTAAAGGAACTATTTTTTCTTGAAAAAAAAAATCATGGAAGAACAGATGTCTATTACATATAAAATTTGTCCCAAACAAATGATAACATTTTTTTTATCATCACCAAAACATCATTTAGCAAGAGGTTGATTCTTTATGGTTGGACATTCTGCCTTCAAAGCCTGAATGGCACAATCTGTCACAGAGTTTGCCAATTCACGCACCTGATGGCATCTTTTTCATAGCCGGTGTCGCTAATGTACAGACCTCTTGCAATCATTTCCTGAACATATTCTTCGGGATTGAAGTCTGAAGACAAGGCAGGGCACTTCACCACAGATACAACGCCATCACTGAGGTACGAAACAGTTATTTTTACAGAATGGCGACGTGTATTTTCAAGTTAAAAGATCAACGTTTCTGCTTCTTTATTTGTTGGCAGCTTTGGGATCAAGCTCTGTTCTAGCATATCTCGGTACTTCGGTGCTGTCAAATTTCTGTTAACAGTAACTATACGTCGTAGTCCACAGATAGTACAGCTGACCATACCATAATTCCTCCATCACAAAACCAACAAGCTCTCTATTTCTAATCGCAGATCATGTACCTGCTGTATTCAGGCCCGTCCAAGTGAAAATATGTTTCATCAGTCGAGATCACATTCTGCAGACCACGATGTTCTTTAAGAAGCGTATCTGCCCACTGGCATCAATGTTCTTTTTGGCACTTATGCCAACATTCTTTGGGTTTAGGGTTCAGGCGTGCACGACCCAACACACCCATCCGCACACACAAACATACAACAGTACTACATAAGAGTTACTGGCCAAGATGCTGTGAACGGGAGGTTCAGATATTTAGGGTACCTGACTTATTGATTCTACATTTTTTCGAGGGTTTTCTATAGCATCTCTTACAATTTATCATAAGCATAAGGTCTTTTCAAAAAGTTGCAAATGACAGTGATGGGCCGAGATATTTTGTAGAAAAAGCTTTGGAGCATCATCAGGATTTTTGAAGTACCATCTTCACCTGGTTTTGCTCCAAGTAAGAATACTTCATTTGCTGGTGCAAGCAAAGAAGCATACTGCGTTTAAGAGAGCTCTTCAGCATTAGAATCACAGAGAGCATGACATTCATTATTGGTTGCTGGATACTGCAAATATATATATATATATATACATAAGACAAACAAATGTATATGCTTATATTTCTCCGTATTCATTTTTTGAACATATAGTGTAGACACACCGTTTTTACTCAGTACACATATATTGATCAATATGCCTGCCTGAATTTATTCCTGCTTATATATTTATCGGTGTAATTATGTAACACAAGCAATCATTTTTCAAGAATAAACATATCCAGATAATCATCTTTTCCTGATTAGTAATTATCACATATCATTCTAAGCGGAAACAAGAGTAAAAATAATTCCCCTGGTTGCCTCCTGATCAGTCCTTTCATTTTCATCTGAAATTTGATATTATCGATCATCTTAAATGATTCCACAATTTTCCCCTTGGGGTCTTACATCCTTGCAATTGACTTCTGTTCATCGTCTTCCATCTTACTTCCGCCTATTAATATATCTAACTCATTACGTGTTCAACTGTACATGTCAGTTGAAACTACCTAACGAGTATGTTTCAATCTACTGATCACAAGTTGCATCTGCATGAGGTACTCAAAAATCTTGTTTCGTACCAAATTAAACCTCGTCTTGAGTCTATCAAAAGAAATCTTTCCTTTTCTGACCAACCATAGATATTAAGGATGCCAAGGGTTCGACTCTAATCTTTTATATTTGCATGTGCCTGTGTGATCATGTGTGTTTTTCTTTTATGCTTGTCCACGGATTTGAGAATCGGCATCGGTACTCCATTACACCCCTTTAAAAAAAATGTTTCTCCTAAATTTGTAAACAAAAAGAAGTTTGTTTTTTGTTGTTTTTTTCTACCTTTCCTGGGCCTTATTTTGGTGGGTTTATTATTTACACCTAGCTTCTCTGGAATCTTGATGTTTCTAGATGTTTTAACTCTACTTTACATGTTTTCCAGTTGAAAATACCGATGATGACTAAATCGAATTTATTCAAGCCATATTCTTCAAAGACATTTATTATATAATTTCAAGTTTTGACGCTACGGTAGGTCAATATTATTATTTGGCTAAAACGTTCAATCAAAAAAGTTGTGTCGCTTATCCATATCCTACATGATTATTATCATACATATTTTCGATTAGTCGCATAATCTCAAGTATCAACGATTCTAATCTTACAATGGAGGTCAAGTTAGAGAGAGTTCACTAAATAATCCAGCCCTCTCCACAGTATTTCTGTTTATTTCAGCGATTCTATTTTCTCCGAGATCTTTGCAAGGTTCTTTGGGACCGTTCCAGGCCATCAAACAACCATAGAAACAAATGCAAAAACAATGTAGCATATATTCTTTTCAGCCTTCTGTCAACTTCAATATATTACTTAGCTTTTCAGTTCCCCTAAAGCTGAACCCAGTGGTCTGCTGGAAGCGCGAAATCCTATATCTGACACTTTCTTTCCTTCATGACGACGACAACAGTCTGACTGTTTGCCTGATAACGTATGTGTTACGGATTCGAGCTTTTGCAAAAATTGTCCGCAGAATAGGTTTTTAGTCAGTCTTCAATTTCTTCTGTGTCCTGTCATGATCGTGCTTCTTCTTTGGAAATATGTTTTTTTACAAACAAAACGCAGGGGAAGTAATTCATCCATTGATCGCTCATTCCATCTATTCAAAAGGAAATTCAACCTCAACATGGTATACCACCAACAAACATTGGTGACATGATTGGTTTTGTTGCGTGACCAGTCAGACATATTATTATTATTATTATTATTATTATTATTATACGTAGTAGTAGTAGTAGTAGTAGTAGTAGTAGTAGTAGTAGTAGTAGTATCTGCAGCCTCACACCAGTTGCCTAGTGGCTGCCCCTGGAGGTTGAGAGACAGTAAATCTCAAGTCTCTTATTCTCTTCTCCACATTCTCATGGACCACAGCAATATGGTAGTTTACAGCTCCACACCAGTTGGCTGGGGTCATTGCTGAAGGCTGAGTTACAGTAAGTCTCCTCGGGTTTTCAGAGTACATTTCTTCTCTCCCTCACCTATCACACCAGTGCTGCAGTTCATATTTCTGCTTCCATTGTCCACCCCTCTTGGGCCACCGGTAATATTTAGTGTTACAGTCCTTATATTTCTATCACTTTCGTCAGTATCTGTGCAGTTCCCAGCAGTGATGTGGTCTCTACAGTCTCAATCTTTCATTATTATTATTATTATTATTATTATTATTATTATTATTATTATTATTATTATTATTATTGATGTTGTTGTTATTATTATTATTATTATTATTATTTATAGCCGATTAGAGCGACTGTTAGACTGTAGTTTTATTATTTCATTATTATTGTTATTAATATCACTTATCAATATTGTTGTTTCTCAAATGGTGGCTATTCTATTATCTTCATCAACGTCATCCCAATCATCACAATTATCATTTAATTTCCTTGTTTATTCTAGCTGCATAAATTCCCACCTTTACTTCTTTCAAGAGCCATTCATTTGAAATCAATACCAGAAAATCCATCTGTTTTCATATGCAGGTTTTTCTAAAAGTCTTTTCATTTATGTACGTTTCTTTCAGTCGTTTTCCTTTCCATTTCGGTTTTTGGAGATTTTTTATATTCTGTCTTCTAGACCAATTGACAATGATTTCCCTCAAAATAATAAAAGATAAAACCCAAAATATCTATAGAACAAGGGAAATAACTCCATACACTAGAAGTAAATAGAGGAACAAAAACAGGATCTATTGGCTAGACTAGTACGAGACATAAGTTCTCGGCCAACATTTCTGATTTCTTTTTCTATAAAATTTTGAATCCTTCAGCGTTCTTGTTTGTTATCTCATGTGTCTCTCTGTGTGTATGAGTATGTACTTGTCTCTGATTGTATGCGTTTGTTTACATGTGCATGAGTGTATGTTCAGTTTCTTCACTCCGATGTGTTCTATTATTTAGCTGTTTTCAACCAAAGCTTCTCTACATAATCAAATACATAGTTTATGTACTATTGTATTGGTTTGAAGATACATTTGTTTGGTATTCCACAAATGAGAGGACCAACTTTATCATGAATGCGTATACACATGGATTTATGGTAACAAAAGTAGATATATCCATATGTCCGAGAAAAAAAAAGTGAGAATGATACGGAGACGTTGATAGGTCATTTAAGTTCTACTGAATTTTCAAGCATGAAAATGTACTCAATCGTGTAGAGAACAAATGTGATTAAAATCAGATGAATAACAGAGTAATGTATGAAGTCAGAATCTTAGCTCGTTTTAAAAACCCATAATCTCCTCTAAAGTAGCTTTATTGAATCCAAAATCTGGTCAGTAACGCCTGCTGACGGAGGAGGGTTTCATATTTATCAATGTATTCTGGACACATTTTTTTCGACAAAAAACGAAATTAAAACACTAAAATTCTTCCTCCAAAAGCCATTTAGGGTTATACAGTCTGAGGACTGCTAGGTACAAGGTTATGATAATTCCTGCATGTATTACAGTGTTGTAGCATGAAAGTCTACGTATAACAACGGATAATGAAAGGATGATCACGATAATGATGTGAGTAGATATTCTGTCAAAAATTTCCTCGAGCTAAAATAAAATCAGGAATCATCGTAGGCTTCTGACTCCGATTCAGAGATGAAAAGGAAAAATTTATCGAACATACTTTCAAGATCCTTCAGTAACCCCACCCTCTTATGCACAACGCAAAGAGAGAACCATATAAAATCCACAAAACCATTAATGAGAACAGCAATAAAAACAACACTGAAGAAAATAGGCGAATCAAATTGCCGAAAAGCTTAGCCCAGAAACAATTTTAAAGAATCTGGGTAAAAGCATCATTGTAAGATATATAATTGTTAGAAATATCATCAATAAATCACTTGGTGAAACTATATTTATATGATGCGTCTATGCAATACCCTGCAAAAACATCCAAAAACACGATATCATTGAAACCTCCAGACATTTCGAGGAGAGAGTTTCTGAAGATCGAACAACATAAAAAAGAAAATTCAAAGTCCTTACATATCACTGCGGCAGAATGATCCACTACTTCGATTTAGGAAATTTCCAAGGAATCAGTAAGCAGCACGATAGAACTAAAAAGAATTGCATTGAATAAGAAATAATCTCTCAATGCAATACGATTGAACAAAGGCAAGGTTCCTTCAATATGTCCCTGCATTCAACAAAATAACAATTACATGATGCTAAATCTTTTGACCAATGGAAAAGTTGTGAATTGAATTGAAGATCAAATTAAAGAATCAGAGGTTTAAGCCTGAGTAAGTTGAACACATCACAACAAACTTTTTTCCTTGCACTCAAGTCAGGCACGAATAAATTTCCGACTAACGATAACACGATTGTAATTTGACAAAGAAAACTAACCACAGGCATTCAGAGAAGAATGTGACGTTTTTGCCCCCATAAAACCATTCTTGGATGATCAAAATTGATGGACCCTTCAAATTGATAAAATCTTGACTTTCTCAAATAGATTCCTATGTAAACACATACACATCTATTTTGCCAACCACAGAGATTGAGATTAGGATGTGATGTAGATTTTCATGGATACCCATAAAACAGTTATTGGGAAACTTTCACAAATCAGTTATCCACGCTGATTACATCTCGATAGATTGAGCATCTTTTAAGATGTCCTTTGATTGTAAGGTTTTTACATCCTGATGAAGTCGTCAACGCGTCGGAACATGTTGATTTAATGAAT
Organism: Thysanoteuthis rhombus; assembly: GCA_963457665.1. Taxonomy (NCBI): domain Eukaryota; kingdom Metazoa; phylum Mollusca; class Cephalopoda; order Oegopsida; family Thysanoteuthidae; genus Thysanoteuthis; species Thysanoteuthis major. Next base: position 49,776,413 of record OY735226.1, on the reverse strand, counting down.
AGATTCGTTTTAACGACTAAATTTCATTTGCACATCGTCTTTTTGACACTCACTTGCCGGATGATTTATATCATATTCAAACACCAAGTACAAGTGTGCGTGTGTGTGTGTGCTTAGATATATATAAAACAATTGGAGTAAGGAGTACTGGTTAAGATAACTATTCAACTATACACCCAATACAACAACGCACTTCAGTGTTTCTACCTTGGAGCCAAGATTAACACGATTGCGAAAGACTTCAAAAACCTAGACTCAACAACAAATAGACACAAAGATGCATTCTGTTTTTCATTGTAGTTCACCAAGCCTGACTTTGAAATAAAACTGAACCTAAGAAAACGACGGGAAAAACATTACATCAGTATGCTTTATAATACAGGTGTCATATAGGCTACCGAGTTTTCATTGCTTTCTGTTTTGTAGTTGACTAGCATTGAAATATGAATGAACTAAAAAGCAGGTGTTAACTTGCTGACACGTGTAAGACAAGACAAAAAGCATCCGTGAATGTCTTTGCCAAACAATGAACGGATATAGCGACTAAAATAACAATGTTCACAATAAAGTATCTTCTCGCTTACAATACAAGACGGAACGCTGACATGACGATCATAATAATGATAATTGCAATATTGGATCTTACAATGAAGTCAACGGTGCTAGAACAAGGATTATTTGAAATGGGCTTTGGAAACGAGGATAAAGAACAGGAAATCATCTGAATCGAGAAACTAATAGTGCGAAAAAAGAATAATGATAATGATAATGATAATGACGCTAAGGATAATAACTTATTCAAGCAGTCTGAAAGACAGCTAAACACAAAGGCAGATATATTTATATCTTATGAATGGTAAACTTTTGAAAAACTATCGTTGAAACAATGATAGAACAACGGATAGATGCTGAAACAGTACGGCTAAAAATACTATTACAATTATTATCATTACTATTAATATTATTGTTATCAGTGTTGTTGTTGTTGTTGATGATGATGATGATGATGATGATGATGATTATAATAATGATGATACTACTACTACTACTACTACTACTACTACTAATAATAATAATAATAAAAAAACTGTGAAAATGAAATGTCTTTTTTATGATTATTACTGGTGCTTTTGTTGTCATGACCCAGATACTATTCTCCAGTGTGTCCGCCATGATTCTATAGAGCTTTCTTTTATTCTTAGCGGAGTGAATGAGTAGTTTTCTGCCTAGAATAGCAAGAGCCTTGAGAATAAGATAGCAAAATTGAGGAAGGGTAGAAGAATGAAGGATGAGAGAAAGAGAATAAACATACATATATATATATATATATATATATATATATATATATATATATATATATATATATATATATATATATATATATATATATAGGGGGGTAAATCAGTGAGTCCATGGCCAGATACTTCGATATTAGCTGGAATTCGATTCGATTTTCCTTTTTACTATATGAAGTTTGATCTCAGGGATTTGTATTCACCACTGAATTAATAATGGAAGAAGATTATGTTAAAAGATGAATGAATGTTTTTGTTTAGTTTTTTTTAATTCTCAGGCTATACAGTTATTGATTTAGCTACTTGCAGGAATATATCGTCGATGATGATGATGATGATGATGATGATGATGATGATGATGATGATGATGATGATGATGATGAAGATTATGATGAAGATTATGATGCCAGATCTCGCAGTTTTCTCAAGGTCGACAGAAAAGCAGCAAAATGAAGAACTATGTTAACGAAATGACATTGTGGATTTGGGTGAGAGAAAGCCCAACATAGTATATCTAATTTGACAGAGCAACAGGTAACATTATTCATGACAATTGATATAGACCTTTATTTGTTCTCTGGAGTACTCCAGCGAAGTTCCACTTGAATTAAACCATCACTATACGCATTCGAATAGCTCTATTTTTGGAAGGCTTTGTGTGACCAGGTACAATTGCATACACTTGGAGGTAAAATCTTCCGACAATCTTAATTTTTTCTTATTTCTGTAATTTTAGAAAGACTTCTAAACTGTAATTTCTGAGTCCATTAGAATATCTTTGGCAGATATTGACAAACTTTGATTAATCGCAAAAATGTAGTCCACTTGTAAATTACCATACGCTAAGTTATAGGATTTAAAATCTCCCCTTTGCTTAGAATGAAACAGTGAGGAATATTTCAGTGGCAAACCCCCAGTTCAGATCGGACAAATTTCGAAGAAGCTAATTTGAATTTAAAAATCAGCTCATGGCAAAGAAAACAACACTAGAAAATAACGAAGATGGCATTTCAGAGATCTTTGATGTTTATGCTTGCCCCAATCTCAAGACATGAAGTGAGATACTGGAAAAAGTAAAAGATCAATTTGGAATTCGAACCATGATTTCGATTATGTTTTAACCCAATGGTAGAAATATGCCGGACTGCAATCCCCATTTTTCTAAATTAGGTTTAGTTTTTAGATTTGTTAACATAATTCTTTCGGTTTTTTAAGACATTTTGGGGGGCTGGAGGGCAGGTTCTCATTGATATTTTGCATTCCTGAAGCTCTGGGTCCCTGTATTTGCAGGGAATGCGGGTACCCATGCACCATCTCAGTTTAACGACGGGTGATGATGATACGTTCTCTCGGGTTTATCCAGTGATACCGTGCTTACTTAATATTCTATTGAAAGCAGAGATTCTCAAGAGAATTACCCTCGCCAGGAGATCCAATATATTTAGACAGAAATACATCACGTATTTAGATTTACATACAAGTATCGAACAACCGTAGACATCAGATATTGTGGAGGGTTCTTCTTTTTGTCTCTCTCTCTCTCTCTATATATATATATATATATATGTATGTGTGTGTGTGTGTGTGTGTGTGTGTGTGTGTGTGTGTGTTTCAGCGCTCCGGACCAAACTATTTTATCTAAAGCTAATTGGCATCGGTAAGTCCACCAGACGTCACCCAAAAATGTTTCTGATTTTGACCTTTTGGGGGTCTTATTCTGACAGATATCTAGATCTTTTTACTTCCGTGGGAAATGTCAAAAATGAGAATAAATAGAATTTATCCTAACGATATGTATATTTTCATATTTCCTTTACATGACTCCACAACCTTTGCTTATTGACTGCAATGCCGAATTTCCATCTGTTTTCTTCAATCCCCCAAAGAGACACATCCACATAACTCAAACATCACGATTCATCGAATGTGTTTCCTCAGCTATAAATTTTTAGATAACTCCAACTTTTGGGACTGACCTTGCACCTGCCGCGTTGGTCCATCTAAGGAGGGCTTGGCAATCCCCTGTCACGGGGGTGAGTTGTAAGTTATCTTCTGTGCAATGAATACCCGCGATAGTTACCTATGGAACTGAAACATGAAACCTATCCAAAAGATTGGCACTCAAACTAAAAACCATGCTACGTGCACAAATAAAGAACATGCTCAGCATCAAATTGAGAGATTTCAAGAAAGCACAGCATATAAGAAGAAAAGGCAGGATTAGGAGATATCATAAAATCAATCGGATAATTTAAATTGCAATAAGTAGGCCATGTCGCAATGACAGACAACCGCCTGACATCATAACTCGCAGCGCAGATTCCCATAGACCACATGCAAAATTCTAGTTGTCAAAAAAAGAAAGACGTCAGACGTTTTAGACAATTTCTGAAAAAATGGCACTGCAACGCCCACCATCAAGAGGTCGGGCGAATCTGGGGGGATATATGTCCAACAACTGACGTTAGATTGCTGGTGATAATGATGATGATGATGATGGTGATAAAATTGAAGATTATCCCAACCATTCAGCGTTACACAACTCATACCAATATCTACGTGTTAAAATCGATAAAGAAAAATCTGTTCCTAAGATGATAAATAAAAGTCGTACGGTTGTTATTTTTTCCTCAACTTTCAATATCCAATTTCGAAAGGAATTCGAATTACTACATCGGTTGAGAAGATAATGGCCTCAAGATAGGGGAAAATATATTAGTACAGTGATTTCCAAAGTTTGTGCATCGGTGACACACATTTCAGAAACACAATTTTGGGCGACACAATACTTAAATTTTGTTTGCTGAACCAAATATATAGCATCATTCCAGCAATTCAGCTGACTTAAGAAGAGTATCTTTAAGGAAAAATACAAAATTATACCTTTGCGACGCACCCTGAGATTATCAGAGATACAGTGTCACGAAGCAGAGTTTTGAATAATGGTTTTGATTTAATGTTGATTTTGTAGGATTTACTAACTTTTGGAACAAACATGATAAAGGATGAAGAGGAGAATTTTTAGTTCTATTTTTCAGGGTTTAATTATCAATAATTGACTTAATGATAGTTTTATTTTGTTTCTATGTGCATGTTTGTATGTACCCGTGACCAAGCAAAACTGCACTTGGTAGGTAAACTTTTTTTCCTTGCACAACACACTAGAAATGCTTTCACTTGAAGAATGAGTTGCATTATGGTTAAGAGAGGGGCAATTTACGATATAATTACAATGTGAAACCAGGCCCTGTGTGCATTGGGAATGACTTCAAAGGATATATCAAGATCATTGGAGAATTGACATGTTCTGATCACACGTTTTGGGGATGCGTTTTTTACCTAACCTCATTTTCTGATGATATGGTTTATTTGTTTCTTTACTACACACAAAATCCTAATCAAATATCTTTCGAAAGTTTTAACCCTTTTTCATAAAATTTGATTCGAAAGTGAAGGGACCATATTTTCCCTTTTAAGAGGTCAAGACATTTTTTCTTACTTTTGAGTGGTCAAATTTGGGGAAAACTATATTTGGATGGGACCAATATTCAGGAGAAACTTTCTTTCTCTTTCTGAGATCGAATATTAGGGGAACTTCCCTTCTTTGAGGAGAAATACCAATTATACAGTAATTCCTCTGAATCATTTTGAAAATGATTATTTATAAATGAACTGATATCGTATGTAATGGCTGGCGATGAAAAATGCAGGAGTTTTGGGCAGACTTGCTGTCACTTAATATCTGATAATAACCACCAGGTATCTGATATGAAGAAGCAAATCGATGAAAAAAATGATAATAATATTCTTGAAATTTTTTTATCAAGCTTATAGTAGTAAAAAGATTATTATGTAGATGTAATGATTATTAGGATGAACTATTTGACAGTGTATAGAATTGATAACAAAGATTTCAAGTTTGATGATAATTGTGACCAAATGACACTTCAACTTCAGTTAATTACTAAAGTAGCCAAAAGGCAGATTGAATCTAACAGCGATTAAATCATTTTTTCTCCGATTTCTTTCACTCTTCATTTATTCCCCGCTGCGATCTTCGACCTTGACGTTCCCTATCCCAAAGCAGCAGCTTTCTTTTAGATGATAGGATCGTTCATGTTGTTTGTAAAAGACACTTTTCAATGTTCATTTCTTTCTAAGGTTTCAATGCACTGGTATAAATTTCGCAAATTATTTGCACTAGTATCCAGCGCGAGTTGTAATAATGACAACGATTCCATCGATGTGTTCTACATCCTTCTTCAAAAACATGTTGCTAATTCTAATTTTCTCATAGTTCTCTCCTCTGTATCCCTATTTCCACCATAATGGCGAAATATACCCCCTTATAACCACGAAGCAACAAAAATAAGAATGCTCGTACCGATGATTAATTGAAAAATAATTTTTCGTTCCTGGATGTATATAACAGCATTATTGAAAGCATTCCTCAGAATATGCTCGCTAATTTACCGAATGCTATGCCTTGAGACACTCTCTGATACACACAAACAAGCAAAACATCTCAGAAGAGTCCATAGTCTTTTGAAGGCATAGGTGCTTCACTCATTTTAACAAATTCTTATAGCTTGTCCGCTCTTTCTAATACAAAATATCCTCAACTCACTCAAGCAAAGATTAAAAGAAGAAAATAATAATGATAGATTGTCAATGAAATTTTTCTCACAACCATCCTTTCTTTTCTTCAAAGTCATTTCTGTCTTCATTCTCCCTCTTCTTCGTTTCTAATTTGTTCACTCTTGTTTGGGTCCTTTGTTCGTTCCAACCGTCCCCTTTCACCCACTTAATCGTCCCAACTTCTCCCTAAATCCGATCTCTTTTCCTGCTCGCCTCTGCGCATGCTCGCTCTTATATACATCGATGATTTCTCTTTGCGAAAAGCTAGCAGATGCAGACCCTGAAGAATCTTGATTCATGCTACATTACAGCCCATCACAAAAACTATCTGAACCAGAAAGCAGAGTGGAATTCTCCTTTGAGGGCGGACAAAAGGAAAGAAAATATTGCGAAAGACAGAAACCTATATAAGAAAAAAAAAGCCAAGTAATGAGAAGAGAAAACCGAATGAACATCATTACACCGAATGAGTTCAGCAAAGAATACTTAGACCCAGTCTTGGGATTGAATTGTAAGACACCACAAAGGCAGGCCGACACATTGACAACATTTCAGCTCGTAATCGAAGTATTTTGCCCAAATCATCATTTAACAATGAAAGCCTCTTTTCTCAACCAGGAAGCGGCGAATAGGCTTGGCTGCAGCTATTTACTCGTTGATATGGGTTACTAGACTGTTGGCACTTATTATCATCCTCTCCACTGGACAATGCACCTGCCTTCGTTTGTCACAATGTGTATGAAGTAGTTGTAGCTGAATAACAAATAAGTAAAGGATGGTTACACGTTGAGCAGAGGAATAAGTGAGTATCAGCAACACTGCACATTCAGATTACAGATCACTCGCTGAAAAACGCGCCCAAAGTGGGGCTCCTTTTATTAGGGTTATATTCAATCAATATCAAATAGTACAATGCTCTGTTTTTGGCTAATTAGAGTTCACATTTAGGGAAAGAATAATCAGACCTTTTGTATTATATTGCTAGATAAATGGAAGAAATTAGAGGAGTATTAACAAGGTGAGAGAGAAAGCAAACCGGAGAATTATCATGTATTTTTTTTTTAATTTTCAAAAACGAACTTGCAAAGACATGCCTTAAGGCCACAATAGTACATGCAGAAAAGTTCATGGGGATATATTGGGGGGTTCCTGGGTTATTGCTATTATTGCTTTGTACTTCATGGAACTATATATGTGTGTGAGTGAGTGAGCTCATAATTTGTCAGTAACCCTATTTCTTCGATTTACATTGCACTTGAGGATTGAATGACAAAGGCTAATTCAAATTTTATGGCGGAAACAAAAAAATTGTTGAATGATAAAATTTCAGTTTTTAGCGGTAATTTGAGTGTGGTGATTTTTTTCTAACATACCTCAATGAAAGACCTAATCAAGAGTAGATAGTAATGAGTTCTTCTGTGAGACGTGTGGAATGAATTTTTTCTCACTGATCACGGCACTCAAGTTTCGAGGAAGATTTTTCCCAATTACGAATACTATATCTGCTATACCTTTCCTCACACAACATGGACTATTAAAACTTCTCTGTTCCTATATCTGCAGTATTATATATATATATATATATATATATATATATATATATATATATATATATATATATATATATATATATATATATATATATATATATATATATATATATATATATTTATTTATTATTTATTTATTTATAATCATAAATGTAAGTGAATGTTTCGACATACTGAATTTTTAGATTTGCTCTATTCATAAGCATCGATTAGAAATGTATTAGGTTTCATTTTAGGGGGGTTTGATTGTTAAAATACTGAAAAAAATATTATAAAATGTTCATCTACCTCTTCCGAACGACTTTTTAATTCAGTTGGTGCCTAAAAGAAAGAAAAAAAAATATAAATAAAAAAAAGTTCAAACGAAAACCAATCAGGTCTATGATAAGTTTCTCCATTTTTAATTTTTTTTTAATCCAGTTCTGCCCACTTAATTGTTGTTGTATATTTACTTGCACACACAAATACTCATCATTCAATCACATCAGATTTTGATTATAATACATGCGCTCAAACACAATATTTTATTTTTAGATTTCTGGATGTTTTATGTTAATTAACACATGCTTATTGATACAAGTATTCATTTATGGTGCATAAACATTTTAAATGGACAGTGTAAAAAAAAGTCAGCACTAAGATTAAAAGTTAAAACATAACTATAATGAAGGAACTTGGTGTAATTTTCCATCCTGTTTGATCATTGGTGGGAGCCACCAGTCAGTGCTGGTGCAAAAACTCAATGAGTAGAAATTATGATAAAGATCTTGCAAGAGAATTGAAAAAAAATAAAAATGTATTCAATTTTGGTACGTTTCGAGCGGTCAAAAAAGGCTTTGCCGAGAGTTTGTCAGAAATTGAGATACAGAGAAGAATCGAGACAATACCACTGTTGAAATGCCTAGGATACTGAGGGGAGTGTTGAGAAGAAGAAGAAGAAGAAGAAGAAGAAGAAGAAGAAGAAGAAGAAGAAGAAGAAGAAGAAGAAGAAGAAGAAGAAGAAGAAGAAGAAGAAGAAGAAAGGTCTGATTAGAGACCAAAGAAAGGTCTTTTGGCAGCACGCAGATTTGGGGAGATTCAATTAAAGCATTGTAAAACGGGATGACAAACGCGTTTTGTTGGGCAGTGATCTTCAAAAAATCTCAATTTTCAAAAACAAGCGGACACAAAGTAGAGGATCAATTTAGAATGAGCCCCCCCACACACACACACAAAATGTATTTACAGGGAGGTGGATTAAAACACACAAAAAGGTTTTCTGTACATAATAAGGGGATGATTTCTAGATATTCCACCCTCTAGCTCCATTGTTGCTGCCTATGCTTCCATTGGAGTTGCCAGCCAGACCATCGTTTAAACGAATGGAACCCTTATTGACAGTTTTGATCGACAGTATCTGATTTGTCCGGTATTGAATCTAGCTGTGGATGCAAACGATAGGAGGATATTGGAAGGGTGTAAAATGTTGGACAGATAGCTACACCTCGCAAAAAAAGTGGAAATAATATTTAAGATAAAGATAACTAACAAACCAATCATTATTGGAACTCTCAAAAAAAGGTTAAAAAAAACTACATACCAGTCACAAAGTAAATTACATGAATGTTGAAAGAACTAGAAATCCAAGGAAGAAAAAAGACCACCGAGGCGTAGGCATTTCAGAATAGAATATAATAGTTAGAATACCAAAGAGAATAATGGATTATCGAAGGAATGAGCTGACATTTCTATCTCCAACGTGAGTCATCGGTTAACACTGGTGTGAAAACTCAATTAGTACAAGAATAACAGAATGATACACGGAGGCGCTGAGAGGAAATTATAATGACAAAGGTAACCATATTTTCACGAAAGGGACATTAATGAATGACAGGAAAATGTCATTAATGAATCGAAATGTTATGGCGCCAATGATGTTCACGATCCTTGTCAGCTCTTGACCTTCCGTCATTGAACAGAATTCTTCAACAAGATTCATAGGACCTCCCTATAAAGGGCATCACAATGACAATATTTTTCTAAATCGACACGCCATCTTTTTTGTTTTTCTTTTGCCGGTCACAAAGAAAGTAAGAAAGTTTGATTTCAGTAAAATTGATGTCATGAATAACTAATGCGTACAGGACAAAGACAAAACGATCGAAATCAAAAACGCAGAGTTGAAGAAAGTAGACCACTACATTTTCCTGGGAGGAAAGAGTCTCTATTAAATCCTCGCAAGGATAGACCGAACGAAAAAAAATAATGATGATAGCGTTAAAAAGATCAGACGATGTCAAAATGATAAATTCTTTCGGAAAAACTGATATCCATTTAGTTATGATCGTTGTATAAAGGATAAAAGATTGCGACAGAAACGATCTGAAACTGTTCGTTCAGTGGGTTTTGATTGCAGAACTGGTCTCCTTATATAGAATCCTTTCGCACTGGTCTTACAAGGAACGTTGATGCCAATAAAGACACCGCCATTTTGATTTTTCACTTTCTTTTCTCATTTTCATAATTTCTCGTGCGCTTTAAATCTATTTCTTGCCTATCTGCGCATGCGCGATCGAAAACGTGTGCTCACTCGCGATCCAAGTCTACCTTTTGACGGGCGTGTGTTTGTATCATTCAATAAATATAAGCTAATCCTATTACAATACTCTTTTCTTGTCTTACCTGTTTTTATTATTTCGTTCTCTCTATCAATCTTTTCCGTGTCTTTTTCTACGCATACTATTTTACATAGTTTTTCCTCATTTATAGCTTACGGATTCTATCTTTTATTTCATTGATTTTCTTGCTTTTCGTAGATCTATCAAATTTTCATTCATTTTCCCTCCCTTTTTGATGATCATAACTATTATCAAACCATTAACAAAACGATCTCAGAACATCACAGAAAGCAATAGAAAGAACAATGATAGGAATAAATCGGCTATAGAAAAATATCAACATAGATCTGAGAGAGGACCGGATAACAAGATATCAAGCGACAAAATAGTGATGGACAGGGCAAGTGGCAAGAAAATTGGACAACAGATGCGACCAAGGGCTATTTAATGTATGCACGTGGGGCTTTAAACATTACAAAAAGGGGACAAGATGGAAATGTTTGTCGGAAAGATACCACCGAGACTTGTGCTATCAAGCTCATAATAGAAGGATACAAGGATGGCCTTTGTCCAGCCTTGGACTCATAACGTGGACTGATGATGAGGAAGAGGAGGAGGAAGAGGACAACGACGACGACGATGTTTATGCAAATAAATCATCAAAGTTCCCCATTTAATCTCGTGCTTTATGAGATTTGGGGGGTTTAAAACGGGAAAGTAATGGTTCTGTTTTTCTCGAAATCAAATATTTTTTCATCAATTATCAGAAATGCATCGTCTATCAAGAAAAAAAACTTATATAATGTCATATTTTATTGACTCTCATTGCAATCATTTTACGAGGGAAGTTGGAACTACTAAAAATAAATAGAGAGATAAGTGAATGTACAGAAAATGTTCAAAAGTATCTTTTGATGTTACAAATACACAAATACATACCCACACGTGCGTATATCTAGATATAATAAAGAGAACTGGGCCAGTCTGTAAGAGTTTCATATGACCTAACTGCTTGTTGCAGTTAGTGTTCAAGCCAAGATAAAAGTCAGAGTTTTTGAATGTTGGTGTTCTACTTAAAATATTTCCCTTCCATTTGTCCCTGTTTTCGGCAAATATTTGGTAAGTTAATCTATGATCTGACGAGGGTAGGATCTCTGTGCCTGCAGGAAATTTCCTGTTGGCTGATAAGGAAGGGTCTCATGGATATAAAGGTTACTGTCCAAAACCATGGAGACACCCAGTAGATATGCAAAGACACCACGAAAATTCTAAATAAGGCGGCACCAATTTGATTTATCAGTAGAAAATAGAGGCTTCTGGTGAGCTAAATATGTCAACGTTCCAAAATCCCCAAAATTTGATGTATACTTCTTTGGGGGGGATGCTCCATTCGTTCTGGCGTGAAAATGGATCAACACTAGTGACCTCTGCAGAACAAGGGCTTGGTAAAGCGTATGGAGATCCTTGGATACCAAGACGACAACTTCCCCTTAATCTCAGTCACTAAGGTATGTTCGTACCTTAGAATGTTTGCCAAAGCAAGCCAGAGAGTCCAGTTGCCCTCATACCCTGCATCGTACACATATAAAGACTGATAATGGATAGATCAATATATATATATATATATATATACATATATATATATATTGTGAATCGAGCATAAATAAATCCACGTGCTCGCTCTTACATGCATACTCTGATTCGCTTTATCGTTTTCATTCGTATCGACATACACACAAAGGGAAAATAGGTAGAGCAAATCAATTTATTGGAATTTGAAAGGTATACCATGTATTTGTAAATGACTTCCGCCCAATTTTACAATTAAATATGTTGGCCATTGTCATGGTTGACAATGGACGTATTTCAACACCTATTGCTGCCCAGGCTGCTGTCATTTGAGAGTTGTCTGCGAAGTTACTGGTGCGTAGCTGAAGGAATATGAAGGGGTGATTATAAATTGCCGTGCTGGCCCCAAATGTAGGGCACTCTAATAGTTAACACTACAGGATGTCCGTGACCGTAAGTTTAGGAATCATTGTACCAAATTTTGGACAAAGTGTCACATAAAAGGGCCAAAAATCCCCTGGCCAACAAATCTCCTGCTTAACACCTACCAAATTGTTCACTCATCAAATCTTTTCCCCGTCTTTCATCACATTCAATCATTTATGAGATTACAAAGCGAAAGAAGAAACGTTAAATCATATTATTACTCAAATTACGCGTAAATAAAAAGGGACAACGTTTTGTCTTCACTGAAGCAAATACTGGGAAAAATACACATAAACACGTGCGCACGTACGAACAAGAACACATACCAACAACCATGCACGCACCCACCCAGACACAAACGCACACATATGTACACACGCTTGAGTGTACACACACTCATATTCGCTTTTATTACAGGAGAAAAGCAAACGTGCGAATAATAGTCAACCCTTGGAATTTTGGTTGAACTTAGTATTTCCAAATTAATCCAGCAAACGTATACGCTAAGACATGCTTACACACATATACGATAGTCCATATATATACATACATACATACATACATACACACACACATACACACACACACACACACACACACATATATATATATATATATATATATATATATATATATATATATATATATAAAATCAAACCCGTGCAGTTACCTGTTTTCTTTATTGTTTATTCTAGTAACGGCATCTTGGCTAAATGATACATTCACCGTGTTATAACGAGGGATCCTTGATATAAGATAACTAATTTGTAATAATTCTTTCTGATACTATATCTATTTCCTGAAAAATATCTCTCTGAAAAAATGTAACATGGCTAACATCTTTTGTCAGTAAGATCAAATTTATGACGGAAGAAACCTATGTTGATAGTTTTAGTCAAAAGGTTTATAATATTAAGAATTTGAGGTTGGATTCAAGATTTGAGTATAAAATCACAGAACTAGGAATCCTTCTGTCTGTCTGTTAACCTATTGACAGTAAGTATGAACAGTTAGTGACAATTTTTCGTGCAGAATAGTGACAACAGAGTCTTACTTTAAAGCTCTTCTTAAAGAATTTACAATATTAGTTGTGACTTGATTATTGATTCAAGTTCCTTGGCTGCACCTCATATATAGAGGAAGTACATAAATGATACTCACTCACGTTAATTGCAACAGTTAATTGTACATTATGCCCGGAGGAAAGCCATCGCCTTCTTGAAAAAGATTTAAGATCTCTATTTTGCAACATTCCTGTTTCTCAGACATTTCACGTTTTCACATAACCATTGGTGGGTACTGGAGCTAGTTTGGCACAGGAAAAAGGTTGAATCACTCGTCTTAATCTCCCTTTTCACCTAAGCAGAAAAAATTCTTCTATATAGTTTGAGTCGTGTTGTAAGTACAATAGGTTTTGCATAAAGAATTTTTTTTTCATCCCGTCAAGTAACTTTTACACTTCAAGAAACGAGTATCTAATTTATGCTGTATGGTGTCGATAATTGTGATAAGTTTATATGGAGTGACAATAAACAGTACATATACTACGTTTCAACTACCCACGACAACGAATCTTTATGATAACTGCAAAGGAGAAATCAGGCGAAGAATCATCCTAGGACTGCCAGCCTTCGGCAGGGTAAGCTCAACTATCAAAAAATAGATGATCCTAATGATCCTAAAAAGGAGAGTATACAACCAATGCATTCTCCCAATAGTTACTTATTGAACTGAAACTTGGAATCTAACCAAGAGACGGGTTTGCAAACTGAGAAGCATGCAACGCACATGAAAGAATCATGTTCAACCGCACATGGAGAAATCACATAAAATATATCAGGAAGAAAACGGGAGTCAGAGACATCATAGAATCTATCAGATGGCAACGCGCTGGTCATGTTGAAATAATGGCAGACAACCAATGGACATCATGACTCAAAACTTAAATCCCCAGAGATCACATGCGAAATTAAGGCTGGTAGAACACTAGGTGGAGATGAACTAGACAAATTCAGGAAATACTGGCTCAACTCTTCTCATGATTGAGAAATGTGGCGGATCCTGGGGAAGGTCTACGTCCGACGGCGGACGATAAAAGACTGATGATGATGAAACAATTTTTGTCAAAGTTTTTCTTGGAATAGTGTAAAGAAAACCATGTGTTCGGGACTCCTTGGTACATTGTGAGCTTTGGTACTTGATGCTCTGTAATTCTATGCAATTAAGGTGTGGAAAACAATGAGCCTCGAAAAGGATAAAACGAACTTCAAAAGAAGTTTTCGATGCCGTTATTCTTTTCCTAATGTTCTTTTTTCCATCTTCCGTCTTATTACAATGTATCATTGAGGTCCACTCACGTATGATTCTATTCATCCAACTAGTTGGTCATTATATCCCTAAACTCATATTTACCCAAATATATACTATCGCAACAATATATCAATTATATTTCTACATACTTGTAAGATAATTAACTTGCCCAGTCAGATCGCACAACTGATGGGATAGGTTTGAACGCCTTTACCGAATGTTTAAATGAAGTTATGCTAGACTTGACAAATGATTCAGATTTAAACGACCCATCCAAAATAAATATCTTTTCTATAGTAACTCTTGGCCACATTTCGTTTTAATGGATGGATTTCATGGAGGTTACAATCATGTAAGTGAAAAACGTGCCGGCTGGCCCTTGTCTTATCTGTACATTCGTACCATGGCATCAAATTTGAAAGCTGTAGGAATAAATTGGCAATGGCTTAGTAAGATCTTGTTGCTCCAACCAAAGTGGGGAAGCAATCATCCCACTAATTTTGACTCAGGATCAATAATAGATAACATGAATAGGAAAACAATTGTTTCACTGAGCCATCTTACTCCAGAGAGTACAAAAATATACAATGAATAGAGAATTAAGTAATATGAATGTCTGCTTAGCCACTCAATAAAAACTATCCAGTGACCAATACATTCTGGTTGCACACCGTGTTTAGGTGATCAGTTAAAATTTTTTCCAAAATATAGCATGAATCCAGCCAGACAAAAACTAAGGGATCAATTCATCAGAAAAATACTTTGCAAATTTGAAAGACGGGTGATCAAATATTAACTTACTTATCCCGTTTTTTGTTGAACAGTGATCATCAAAAACCGTGAACACTGCCAAACACAAACTACTGATCATTTTAGCAGGAGATTACATAGCAAAAAGTGTTTTCTAGATATAATGAGGAGTATTTTCTTACATTTCGATCCCTTCATCTCCATTGGAGAGTGATACATAGTCAAGAAGCCAGATCAACTTAAAACCTGAAGAAACCTATATTGAAAGTTTTGGTGACAATTCTTGTCGGTGGTTTCTAACGTGAACATCAGTTGGAATACAACAATCGATTTACATGTCCGGATGAGTCGAAGTAGAGATGCTGAGATCGGCGCAATACAATCCTCTTGCCTCCATATCTTACCATCTAGCCTTCTGCTAGTTTTGGCTAAGATGATCGATTATCAAAAGACATGAGATCATGTGAGAAGCTGAGGACGTGATTGAAAAAGAACTATCTCTCTTGCACATATATGAATGAATGGTTTGGCTTAGCTTCCTTAGAGGAGATTGCTGAGGGGGATGTCCACAGAAATAGGACTGTACACAATGAGGCCTGTATGCAGTATGAGTATTGGCGTTTTATGACGGTCAGCTTATCCTGGGCAAACCGCACCCTTTAAACGAAATGTTTGCGTCCCATGGTCTACCAGTTTGGCACAGACAGGAGGAGCCCCAAGGTTTCAGATTTGATAGAACTTTACTTCACCCGGCTGATGCGAGCTAGCTATTAGAGACTGGCGCCCCTTTCTGGGAATATTCCAGATCGTTTGACTGTATGCAAATTTTAAACAAAGAAAGTCTGGATGGATAGGTTGTTTATAAAAATAGGATCAAAGACTCTGTAACAGAATAGATGTGCGCTGACTATCCTTTCAGAGTAATGTTCCGACGGTTTAGCAGCCCGAAGTCCAGGTCCGAGTCACATCACTGGAAAAAACAACAACCTGTGGACTGTTTGGGTCCAGACTCCATTTCTCAGCACACTTTTTCTTAACCAATGATAGACCCCTCACTCTCTCTCTCTCTCTCTGTCTCTCTCAAAATCTACATATACATATATATATATAGAGAGAGAGAGAGAGAAAGAGAGAAAGAGAGAGAGAGATGGGAGAGAGATACAGGAACAGAGTGTGAGAGAGAAAGAGAGGGTAAAAGAAATACAGGAACAGATTGCGAAAGAGAGACAGAGGGAGAAGAACAGACTGAGTTTGTGTGTTTGTGCGTATGTGTGTATGGATGTGAATAAAATTAAATGTTGATGAAAACATGAAAAGTCCGATTTAAAGATACACGCACACTCACACAGCTAAAGCTACACATATGATCCTAACATCACTGGATTTGGGTTATGATATGTATATGAGAGAGAGAGAGAAACGGAGACAGAGACAGAGAGAGAGCGGGGAGAGAGAGAAGAGTGGAATTAGTCACTTGTAGAGTAGATCAAATTTAATGGAAATCCTTTACATTGTATGGTGTCCACAATTAAAAGTCTTCGAAGTTCGAATAAGCATTTCTCTCTTTTATGACCATTCCAGTCATTCACAACGACCGTAGCCATCAAACATGGCGAATGGTATTATCTTTTATTCTATATATGTGAGTGTTCGTTAACGAGTTCTTTTATACATTCCCGAGGTCCTGGACATACTGTTTTGCCTACAGTCTTGGGAATCGACATAAGTACTCCATTAAACACCTTGTAGAAATGGCTTTCTTGATCTTTGGAAAATGTCATCTGTCTGTGGTGTCTTCGGGTCTTATTTTGACGGGTTCAATGATAACATCTAAACTTCTTTATAATCCACATGGAGAAGACTAGATATGTCAAAATGTAGTTCAATTTGTCCATATTCATTATTCAATGGAACCTTTCCACAAATTTGACGCTACTGTTGTCGTATTATTGACTGCAAGTTTTATACACGCACTCACATATACGTACACACACCTATATATATATATGCTCTTCCAACTCTGGAATGGAGCATTTTGGTGGATGGGAAATTGTGCGTAAGTAATCATAAAGCTAAAATTCAGTTTTACTGACCGTCCAGTATGGCAGGGTAAAATGCCATCCTCTGTGTCCGGAACGACGGTTTGGGAACTAGATGGGATTATAGATAGTCTATAGCCACATTGAAGAGTTGTAATACACCGAGACAGCTTTCTGTGGATGACTCAATTATTAAATATGGATATATATATATATATATATATATATATATATATATATATATATATATATATATATATATGGATCCAAGTGAGAAAAGACATTGTACAAGCAATTGAACAACGAAAATGGAAACGGGTAGAGAACACAGCAAGAAGAAAAGACAACAGATGGAGTAAAATATCATTCAACTGGTGCTTGTGCGATAATTCACTCAATAGGGAGACACCAGACATTGAATGGAGAGATGAGATAGAAAGGTTTGCCTGTACGAAAAGGCAGAAACCAAAGTTTCGTTATGGGAAGAGAGAAAGGGATAAAGATTAACAGAACAAAAAGAAAAAATAATGATCAAAGAAAAGTTTGAGAAAAACTTTGCGAATTGAGGCTTTCAAAGAAGTTGAGGAATGTATTTACCTAGGCCAGATAGTGCAGCAAGAAAGACCATGGAAACGAAATTAGACTTTGGTATAAGTAGAGACATATTGAAAAGCCATATTGTCAATATGTTTGAAACGTAAAGTATACGATAAATGTATAACAGCAGCTATTGTGTACGGTTGCAAAAACCTGGAACCACACGAAAACCAACTCAAAATAGCACAGAGAGCAATGGAAAGAACAGTGCTAGTAATAAATCGAGATAGAACAACATGGATCCAAGGGAGGGACCATCTTGAATGATGCCTCGCAAGTAATTAATCGAGAAAAATGACCATGGGCAGGGCATGAAGCCAGAAGAAATGAAAATAAACGCAGTAGGTAAAGACCAGACAAAATGGAGCGATGTGATAGGGAGGTTTGCCTGTAAGACATGGCGGGAATTGGTGCAACTGATGGAACGTTATGGAAGGAGATGGGAGAGGCTTTTGTCCAGCAGCGGACCTATGATAGATGAAGATGATAAATATGCTGACAGGGACTGCTCCACAGGCTCTATACTTGCATATTCACAACTGGCATCGGGGACCTGTGTTGGAGTCTAGGTAAGTAGCTCTAAAATTGATGCAACACTATCTTCCAACCTCATAATTTCCTCTACCCCGCCTGGTTGCAGACTAAGCCAAGCTTAATATATGTATGTATGTATATATATATATATATATATATATATATATATATATATATATATATATATATATATAGTTTTACCTTGGTGATATATTTATATATGCATAAGCAAGGTTTGCCACGTGCATCTGATAGTTTCTCTAATTAGCAATGGATCCTTTATAAACCGCAGGAAGGTTGGGGCAGATAATCAGAACGGGTTGAACAATTACAACTCCACCCATGGTTTAATAAGATTTGTCCATTCACCCGGAAGAGACGTGCTTATATATGGACACGCTATTAAGAACCAAGTAAACACACACACCCACTCACTCACCCCCCACACCCACCAAACACACATACACAAAACAGTTTGGATGCAAATCTGTGTGTGTATAGGTTCATATGTATACACTGATACGCACCCATAAACAAGGCTGCACATAGAAGATTAAATGTAAATGAAAATGAATATTCAAACATCCCTAAGGTGTCAAATGTAAATGGTCGACCGAAGTCAGAGGCGACCTGAAGGCTCCTCTTCCGTTCACTACTACCGTGTTTAATAGGGGCGTGTGTGACTTCTACCATTGAATGAGAAGTCCACCCTAATCAAACAGTTTAGAATGCACTCAGTTAGCTGCTGAGGGCAGGGGGAAATTTGTCTTAACAAGTTCTACACACTGAGAATCGAACCCAGTACCTTCTCCGTGTGAGGGGAAGGTACTAAACATTACATCATCTTAACGACATCCCTTATACGTATGTAGTGGTATAAACAGGTGAATCAAACACGTAGACCGGATGATATAAATATTTAGCAGTAGATTTCAAATATACATTTCTCGCACATGTTGAGTTCTTCTGTAGGGTGGAAATGAATGACAGTCCGAAAAAAGTTACGCTATGCACAGAAGTACGATTTCGACCCAAACACGAATACTTTAACCGTATTAAAACTACATTTCACGAAACTGGGAACAAAATAAAAAAGGATTTCAGATATTTACATGTACAAAAATACGATTGCATATCGGAAACATTAATGAAATTTACAAAGAAAACATATTAGCAGATGCATATGATAAAATGGACACGTGTTTTTACCCCCCCCCCCCACGCACACAAACGCACATGCATATACAAATATATGTGTGTGTACACACACACGCAAATACACACATATATATATATATATATATACATATATATATACATATATATATATATATATATATATATATATATATATATATATATATATATATATATATATATATATATGCATATAGATGTGTAGAAATCGCGTATTAAACGATGCACACACATTCTTTTGTTAAGGTATATCCAAAGGCATATATGCATACGTGTGTGAAGAAAAAAAAACAATGCCTTTAATCATTAAGTATATGCTTGTAAGAGCAAATGTCTGTCACTGTGTATCGTATAAGGTAAGGTTATTGATTGCCAGGGATTTCCAGTAGCAGGCTTTACCCGTCTAGATATATGACAGGTGCACGCGTTTGATAATTGGGGAAAAAAAAAGGTGTTAAGCTGATTACTTTTATCAGCTGTGGCATGTATTTAAGATCGACTTGTTGATAGCGACTGGGTAAAACAGTTCTCCCTTAACCGGTGTTCTTCACCGGCTATGCAAAACATACCAGCATATGTATTCGTATATGTGTGAGCGTATGCGCACGCGCATGCCAATATGCATGTCCCTGATAGAGCAGGTATCACTGGGAAGTCGATTGCTAATGATTTTCTCATGCCTTTGTCTTCAGGCTCTATTCAGGTGATTTAAAACCGTGGCCTGCAGATATACCTACCTATCTATCTATCCTTCCATCTATCTATCTATCTATCTATCTATCTCTCTCTCTTTCTCTCTCTCTGTCTGTCTGTCTCTCTCTCTCTCTCTCTCTCTCTCTCTCTCTCTCTATATATATATATATATATATATATATATATATATATATACATGCATATACACGTTGTGCGTGCGTATGTGTATGTGCATGTATGTAAGCGTGAATGCATAGTTAGAAGATCAAAAGAAATTGCTGGTAATTGAAGAGTGCGTGAGGCACGAAATGATGATATCCGCTGGGTATATATATCCTTATGAATCTCTGATGATTCTTAGATACATAGGTGTGAATACGTGCATAGAATCTATATATTCATACGTGTATGTGTGTGTGTGTGTGTTTTTTTCATATGAACACATTCATTCGTCTCTCCCAATCACTGATATACAATATTTTAAGGTTTTTTGCATTTTTAATGAAGGTTTTTTGTTAATGTATGGACGTTTGTACACGCACATACACGAGCACACATGAATATATTTCGGTACATTGATATCTACAAATGCTGAGAACAAATTTGTGCAATATTTGGACGTAACATATTTTACTAGTACACCAATGCAATATCCGTCAGGGAAATATGAACATTAGGTGACATAATTTTCGACCGAGAGTGAGTTTGGTTGCCTAGAAAATGAGCCTTCAAGCCCTGTTTACATTCACATAGCATAGATATATAACAGTGCAAGCCAAATCCCCCTCCCATCTAAATTTGGGCCAAATATGTTCCTAACAAATGAAATCAGTATAAATGGATGTTAAATCTCTGAGATCCATAGATATTGGCAATTTTATGCCAATCAAAGCTTTAATGTGTCTGTTACGGTTAAGAATGGCTATGAATTCAATGTGAAAAAAGTGAGCTGACCGTTTTAGGCGTTTCACTGTTGTACAGAGATTCGAACGCGAACACCGTCTGTTTATAACGTTTTGACTAGGTAATGAATAAGCGCTCTAACTAAATGAGCCACGATATCTAAAGTCGCACTCTCGGAGACACGCTTAGTCGAATGAACGAGGGCGGGGGCATCGGGGCGAATGACTTCCCTGGCAGAACTCAAGTAAAAGTGGGAAAAATTCAGGCAATTGATATCATGCTTATTATCATTATTATCATTTTTTTAATTGTTCAATGTTTTGTGATCTGCACTAAGCGTTGTTCGTCGATTTATAAAAAAAGTCTCTTTGTAGGAAATTTGATGATAATCTATGAAGAATTTCAATCAAATCAAACCTTCTACCCCTTACTTGTGTTTTTGATCTGTGTATAAGTTTGGCCAAATAAAGCACTCTACACCCCCCCCCCAAATCAAACGGGGGCAGAGCAGACGGGCGTATCAATATCCCCCTTTTACTCCTCCTTCTCTTTTACTTATTCTTTTTTTTTCACTACTTACAGGAGTGTGTGCGTGTGAACGTGCATCTGCCTGTTTTCATATGCGCTTATATCTATGTCTACATTGATGTGTGTGTGTGTATGCAAACGCCTGTTGGTGTCTGAAGATAATACGATGTACTAATCAACCAGCATGTGTAATGAGCAATAATCAGTAATAATTTATCAGCTCGAAATAAAAAGATTATTGATTAATATTGCTGTGGAATTACATTTTATCAGGAAAATTCTGCTTTGGTGGCCAGAGAACAATAAACAGCAAAGCTTCCTCTCAATCTGTGTTAGATTCTCTTGTTCAAATAAAAAGCACGCATTCACACGCAAATCTACACATACACATACACACATGCACACTCACAAATACTCACACACACACATATATATAGAGATGTTTTTATGCATATATATGTGTGTACGTGTGTATATATATGCATGTATATATATATATATATATATATATATATATATAGATATATAGATATATAGATATATACATATTTGTATATTCTGTCGGATCAGTTATATATATATGTATGTATATCATGAGTTCGTGCGAATCATCTGTATACCATGATCTTTATTTGTATAATGATGTCCTCACGATCATATGGATATAATGGTTAAAGGTGATTTTTTAACACCAAACTGCAAACTCGACACGTTTGAAGAGACTATGCAGTGCCAAATAACCCAAGATTATTTCCGTCCAAATAACGCCTGACAGGCACTGCAGGCGAGCTTTCAAAGACCTTTACGATAGATAGATAGATAGATAGATAGATGTTAGAGCTAGGATGTGACGAGAAACTGACCACCCCGAGTAACTTTTTTCTGGTGATTTCAAAGTAATTAGGGCCAGTCAAGCTTTCTTCTCCCTGCTCAATCAAACAGTTCCCACACGCCCATGAATAGATAGATAGATAGATGGATACATACATACATAGATGCATAGATAGATAGATGTGAACCGGCATGTATACGAAAAAAAAAAAAAAGGATTTCAACACATTAGTACCTGACGTGCCTGGCAGGTGACAAAGCCGATTTGCTAATCTTTGAATTTTTTTTTTTAAACTGTGTTCACATCATATAAACAACGCGTTTCTTTTATTCAAATGTTTTGCATTGAAACTGGCTTTCAGGTACATAAACTCTAAATGCAGTTTTTCAGCAGCAGTTCGCTTTGTTGTGCTTTATATCCTCCTAAGGGGATTACAACGACTTCTAAAACAATATCAAATTGTTTAACTATATACAAAGCTAATCCGCACTGGAGGCAATGATTTACGGCAGATCCGTGAAAGATTCAGTTAAATGAAAAATACGAACAAAGATGAGTGAGAATAGAGACAAGCACACACTCACGCGTGTGTGTATATATATATATATATATATATATATATATATATATATATATATATATAGAGAGAGAGAGAGAGAGAGAGAGCGGGAGAGAGATATGCACACACACACACTTACATATATATATATATATACGTAGAGAGAGAGAGAGAGAGCGGGAGAGAGATATGCACACACACACACTTACATATATATATATATATACGTAGAGAGAGAGAGAGAGAGCGGGAGAGAGAGATGCACACACACACACTTACATATATATATATATATATACGTAGAGAGAGAGAGAGCGGGAGAGAGAGATGCACACACTCACACACTTACATATATATATATATATATATATATATATATATATATATATATATATACACAGATATATATATATACATACATACATACATTCATACGTATGGGATGATCATTTTAATGTAAATTTATTAATGACAATAAATTGTAAATAAAGGCTGCATTTTGTCTATTAAAAACAAAAAAAGAGCCAGGTTTTCAAGGCCTGGTTTTGTCAGAATTCGATCACCGACTGTTGACAGCCAGCATTCGAACACCAACCGTTCGAGATGTTTCTCCTGATATATCGTATTAGATACGATAAGATAGTTGAGTGAAATTATGAGAATAAAGAGCACGCTCTGGACTGAAATGAACAGCCAGTGATATACACACATATATATTCCCGTGTCGGTATATGTAGGATTTTCTTTACATTGAGATGATAATTCTCTATTATGGGATACATAGGTGTACATAGACGAATACACTATACGTGTACGTGAGCACAGATACACACGTATTCATATCAACACAAAAATGATCACGATCATATTCACATATCCCTAGTAAAGGTTGATAGTTGCCCTAATATCTACCTAGGACAAATGTTTGAAACCTTTAATCGAAACCATCAGAAAAGCTGTAATCCTAGATATCTTCAGTGCTGAAGTTGGTCCAGCTGTCTAGTTGGCTGAGTGGCTGGTAGGCTATGTATATGTATATATATATATATATATGTATATATATATATATATATATATATATATATATATATATATATATATATATATATATATATATATATATATATATATATATATATGTTTCACGCATACTGACTACACCAGTGGGACTCGTCTTCTTTTTTTTTCTAATTCAGACTTTCTTTTTATTTGCCGATCACTGCCCAATAAAAGGCGAGAGAATTAGCATATTCGTTGATGACTCCTCTTTACATATATTTTCCTTAATTTATCACCCCAAATAGGACATGCTGGCAAAAGACGTTCATCACATGACGGTTACTATCGAGAATGACCAACCTGACCCGTTTCTTTAATATTAGTCAGTCTTTTCACTTTCATCTCTTTCATGTCGATCTTCCTGTCGCTAATTTGAATAGCGCAGCGTGTGCACGGACTCAAACGCACACAAATAAGCACGTGCAAACCCGTTTGTTTAAAAAACAAATACTCTAGCTCAATATACACAGATCAGTTTACAACTTGAATGGAAATTTTGAATTATCAAAGCTCTACTCCCTTTCAACTAGTTTGATCTCATATCATCCTTATTTATAAACAGACCTATTCACGCTTCTCCGAGGAGCTTTGATCATTTATTTCAAGCCCAGCGCAACAACATCAGTGATTTAAACAAAAATAAAGATGTTCATTATCGGGAGAAACAAGCATATGAATTATGTAGAACCTCAATCAACACTACGTCTGTTATTGGAATTGGTTACGTGGTGTGGTGTAAGCACATACTTTCACTATTTAGTAAGTTAAGCTTATCCCGACACAAGGCCACTTTAGTTGAGCACCATTGTGAATTGAAATCTATACAATAAGAATAGTCTGCAAAACTAGCGCTTAGATCAGCCGTACATGGCAATGTACATTTGCTTTTTTTCTCTTCAGATCTATGTCAAATTTTTTTTTCTTCTTTTCTTTGAAAATTATTTTCCATGTCTATTTTCTGGTCACACCCTGAAGTTGAACACTCAACAATCCAGATTATGCCAGCATATTTCCCACTACACACACACACACACACACACATGCACACACATACACAAACATACACATACACACGCACACACATGCATACACAGAGGCAAACATGAATACACATACTAACGTATACACATGGATAATATAAAATCAACTTAGAATCCGAGAGAGATTCATGGAAAGAGCAATGCTATAACATTTTGTTTTTTAAGATTAAAAAAATCAACATGGATCAAATTGTGGACTACAGTAAAATATATCATATACATAATTATGCAACAGAAATGGATGTGGGCTGGACACTTAGCAAGAAGTGACGACAGGAGATGGAACAAAGGAATAACTGAGTTGTTCCACCAGAACAGTGAATCCAGTAGGAAAAGATCAAACACAAGATGGGAGCTGGGACAGAAAGATTTAACTACACGGCATGACAAAGATTAGCTTGATTGCGGTCGTCATGGAAGTGGGTGGAAGAGGCTTTCGTTCACCAGTAGACTTATAATGGTTGATGATAATGATATACTTTATATGAACTCACATATATTTATAGATAGAGAGAGTGAGAGAGAGAAAGTGTGTGGGGGGGAACAGAGAGAGAGGGAGGAGAGAGGGAAAGCACTATGTCATTAGTATATCGTATATTGGTTACAAGTACAGTTCATGGGTAGGTTTTCCACTAAATGCTCAATTATTGTAGCCTTGTGCCAGTGTATGCTACGCTGCGTCTCCATGGAAAAGGACAATTTCAGAATACAGAGAATTAAGGATCTGATTTCTATCTGTTCGTAGAATATTGATTATCTATAATTAATGTCCATTAGTCACCTTCGCTAGAGAGAGAGAAAGAGAGAGAGAGAGAGAGAGAGAGAGAGAGAGATCTTTATATCTATCAGTCTACCTAGGATTGATATATAAATTCAAGTGTGCACGTGTGTGTATGTATGTGTGTTTGTGATCATGTTAGTAACTGTCAACCAAACTGGCATCAAAACTGTTACCACAGTTTTTTTTTTCAGTTTTCAAGTCGATCCGGTTGTCTGGCTATGTATGTATCATAGGTGTATGCTGCACTGGTGGAGCTAGAGGGATGAATTCTTTTTTATCTTTATTATACATAGAAAAAAAAAAGGTTTTACTACCCTCCCCGCCAAAAAAAAGGTCTTCTGTCAGTTCAATTAGTAACGTACGTCCATACGAAATTGATCCTCCAGTGTTTGTCATTCATGGTCGTTTTGTGAGAATTCAGATTTCTCTCGCTGATCACTGCCTAACAAAAGGTGAAAGGAGTGACTTATCCATTGATCACCCCTTTTTTCTAATTTTTCAGTTGACCACCCCCACCCTGCCTTAGGTTCTATGAATCGATTTCTTTGATTATCTGATTCGCAATTTCCTAACGGTTCTACCATTCATCCACACGCTATTTCGGTGAGCAAATTCAAATCTATTCATTTTCACATCCATATACACGTGCGCCTTTCCTTGTTGCCAAATACATCTTCCCAACAGTCTCCCAAGATTCTGTTTCCGTGATCCACAAAGGATTACCTCGGATAATACGGTTTTGATCACTGAGGATTTTGATGCATTATAATCAAGGCATTGCTTTACTAATTGATGTAACTTAGTTTAAGCTAGGAAAACAAAATAATCTCAAATAATAATAAGACCCTGCACAGTGCGGTTTTGAAGTAGCCGCCCTATTCAGTGTATACGTTAATTTTGGAAAGTTTTGTCTAAGAATTCTGGTGGATAGAATGCTTGGTTTAGTGACAGTGGGAATTTTAGATATGCTCAAAGAACACTTTATGTGATGAAAACTCTTTCACGGTAAGAAGAGAAAGTTGAGGTTCAGCGAATCAGGGGGATCACATTAAATAATTGCGTGACTATATGATAAGCATACATATACTTTTTTCTCACTCTTTCCATGAACTAGGAAAAAAGAATTCTCTCATACTCCGAAATCGTACGTGAATAATTCATTTTGGCTATGTACAACAATTGATTATCACTTCAGAACTTTGACTTATAAAAGTGATTCAAGGAAAGAAAGAAAGGGGAAAGAAAAGAAGGAAAAAGGAACCATATATGTGTGGGTGTACATACATGTGCCGGTGAATGCAAAACAGATAGTTGGAGAGAGAGAGAGAGAGAGAGAGAGGGAGAGAGAGAGAGAGAGACATACATAAATACATAGATGAATGAATGATAGATAGACGGATAGATAGATAGATAGATAGATAGATAGATAGATAGATAGATAGATAATAGATAGATATGAACAGACACATGGAGAGAAAAGATAGATAGATACAAAAATGGATATATAGATGGATAGATAGAAAGCTTCATTCATTATGACATACGCTACAAGCTTTTATGCATATGTTTTTATCTATATCTATGTATATTTCATGAGAGCATTCATAATTACACAAAATCAGCTTCGAATGATAAAAGATATACCACCTATACTCACAGACGCACACACGTATACGCGTATACATACATACATACATATATATATATATATATATATATATATATATATATATATATATATATATATATATATATATATATATATATATATATACATATATGTGTGTGTGTGTGTGCGTGCGTGTATGGTTCTGTGTGTATACATATATACATATATATATATACACATATATATATATACATACATGTGTATGTGTTTGCGTGTGTATGTTTGCATGCATGTGTGTCTGTTTCTGCTTGCGTATGCTTTTCTCGGTAAGTTGTGGTAAACCAGAGCATTGGTCTAGCAAATCATTCATTGGGAGGGGGGTGCATATCAAGCCCCCCCCCCCCCCGCCCCACAAGACGCAATTCTATTCTATACTCGTAAAATATGAAAGGTGCTCTTAATAAGAAATACGTTGTTACACAACTTGCAATAGAGTGGACTCAGACAGTAAATTCTTCACAGATAGATAGATAGATAGATAGATAGATAGATAGATAGATAGATAGATAGATAGATGGATAGAAAGGAAGAAAGAAAGAAAAAAAGATGAACTAATTTCGTTATACATAACACGTGTACAAGCAAAATTTTGAAATACAAGCACACACATAAATATACGTTCATTGGAAACATCTTTTTCGCTTGTATATTCTTATGTAATAATAATAATAATAATAATAATAATAATAATAATAATAATAATAATAATAATAATAATAATAATAATAATAATAATGATAATAATAATAATAATAATAATATGAAGATTTGTCTGCGTGTGATTGTAAAGAGAAAGGAAGTGTCCGTGGGAGATTGCAGGTAAGTTTACCCACATGGGTACCTTGTAGTGGAGTAATATTGAGTAATCTCGTTCCGAAAACCGATTCCCCTGTAGTGAGTTCGATCCTTACTAGGTTCACGCTTCAGTTTTCATGACCGTGTACTAGGACTATACTAAATTCAGTATATAACCACTCTTGGTGTCGAATACTTGTGACCTTGTGTCAGACTAAGCTGAGTTTTGGTAATACGGGCATACCTTGAAGAGTACAGTTTTAATGTGGAGCTGTTAAGGAATCGCTGTACAGATAAATGAAGATATGTTCTGGAAAACACATTCAACAGTTCGGTTTTGAACAGCGCGGAACATTTTCGAACCCATCAACCGCACTAATCAAGGTATACCTGCACTTCCACCCACACACACTTGCACCTGTATGCATGCAGGTACGTATGATTGTAGGTAAGTAATAACACAAGTTAGTGCTGTCAGTGAATGTAAGGAGAGAAATAAGAATATTTTTATAGATTTCTTCAAAAAACAAAGAAAGTATCCTTCATAACCCAACGGAGATGTAACTTATTTTTTTTCTTATAAATAGCTGATATTTTTCCATTGTTTTACACTCTTCTGCCCTTCTTGAAGCTTTCAAGAATTCTGATTGTTCTCAACGTGCTGAAGTTGTTCTGAGATAATTCATTTCTTTACCGATTCTTTCTTTATTCACTTTGTTCATTTTACAGAATCTTTCAATCATTTTTTTAAAAATTCATTCCTTTCTCTTTATAACTGTATAACTTTCGTCTTTTTTTCCTTCGAGAACCAAGAGACATTCGTAAAGCAGACGTTGCGCTCCTATATATCCATTCTTTCTCTCTTTTCTTTCTCTTTAACCGTCTTTTTTGTTTATCTTTTTTCACTCATCTTCCTTCTCTCTAATTCCTTCCTTTCTCTATCTCACCTCGTTCTTTTCTGTCTGTCTTTCTTTTTTTTTTTACCTTTCTTTCTTTCTTCGTGTTTTCTCTCGTTGCTTTTTTCTCTTAAATTTTCTTTCTTTTTTTTCTGTTTTTTATTCCCTGTCTTCCCGACTTCAGGGTAGGCCTTTACGTAATTACCCTCTCCCTCTTCTCTCTTTCTCCCTCTCTCTCTCTCTCTGTCTCTCTTTCTTTCTCTTTCCATCCATCTCTAAATCTGTCTTTCTCTCTCTCTCTCCCTCTTTATTTCTCTTTATCGC
The DNA here is from genome assembly GCA_963457665.1 of Thysanoteuthis rhombus. Classification (NCBI taxonomy): domain Eukaryota; kingdom Metazoa; phylum Mollusca; class Cephalopoda; order Oegopsida; family Thysanoteuthidae; genus Thysanoteuthis; species Thysanoteuthis major. The sequence goes on along the minus strand of OY735226.1, from coordinate 49,746,832 downwards.
TTCCCAATCCCTTACTGCAGTTTTTCTTTTTTTCTCCTTTTCCCCTCTTTTTTTTTTCTCTCTCCCATTTTTCGGATATCCATTTTTCCTTTCTCTTTTTTCCCTTTCTTTCTCCGCCCCCGACCCCTCTTAGTAAACAGAGAGTGTGTCTGTATATTTATCACGCGCTTTTTTCCTCTTTTCTTTTCTTTCTCGTCATCTCCTTCCCTCTTTCTCTCTCTCTCCCTCGCTCTCTCTTCTCACTCTCTCTTTCTTCTTTTTTCTTTTTTTTTTTTTTTGGTCATCTGTAGACTCTTTTTTTTTTTTTTTTCGCACAGCTGCCCCACCACAACCTTCACAAATAAACTTTTTTTTTTCTCTTACTTACCAAGCCATCCTCATTTGTAGCAATCACCTTCCGTACAAGGGCTCCACAAATAAATGCACAATGTAGTAACACTAGAAACTGGGTGAGTATACGTCCCATTCGTGGATAAAGCCATTCCATCGCTGCAAGGTAAAAGCGAAATAGCCGAATGAGACGAAAAACGAAATCGTGATCTCTTGTAGTAGTACTACTACGACTACTCGGGGTAGTTGCAGTAGTTGTAGTGTTAACACGAACTGAGGCTGGGGAAGAGTATCTGCTGAATCGGAGGACTAGCAAGACAGCAATTATTATTATTACTACTACTACTACTACTACTACTACAACTACTACAACTACCACCACCACAATTACCCAACCACAGCTACTACTACTACTAACACTCCTTCTATTTCTACCAGAGTAAGCTTCCTTTTAACAGTGGTAGCGGTAGTAAGCTTCTCAGCTGGGCGCTTACGCGGAGTTGACGAGTTAGATGCGTTGACGGTGGGTTGCTCCTAGTCAAAGTCTATATATATATATATTTTTTTTTTTCTCTTTCTACATCCTTTAGTAATTGAAGTAGTAGCTGTAATAGCTGCTGTGAAGAAATGACTTTTATTTTTCTAGCTGCAGCTATTAGTAACTAAAAAACTGGTACCGATGTTGTAAACCACTTTCTAAGGTGGTGTAGATGATGGCAACGTATGAACTGCTCTCTCACTCCCTGTGATGAATGTCAGGTTAGAGTTATAACAGTTGTAACCGTAGTAGTATCATTCGAGCAAATAGTATTTGTTATTGTTTTATCATAATTGTTACTGTTTTATTGTTGTTGTTGTGGTTGCTACTGTTTTATTGTTTTTCTTGTTGCTGCAGTAGTAGTAGCAGTAGTAGTAGTACTGTTAATTGTTGTAGTAGTTGTAGTACTGGTAATTGTTGTAGTAGTTGTAGTAGTAGTTGTGGTGTTGAAGAGTTGAAGTGTTGAAATTAGTTAGTTGCAATAACTTGATTCGAAAGTTGTGGCAAATTTTACGACCGGTTGCTGCTAACCACTTCAGGTTGATTACAAGTGATGATATAAATTATTCATTTCTGTTGCGGTATTGGAGAAAGAATAAGAAATATAACTATTAGTTGCTCTTTTCGTACTTCCTTGCGGAACAACTGTTGTTTTGTTGTGTAAGAATTTCCGTTACTCTGCCTCTTTGTGAAGTACTGTCTGTAGCAGTATGACTTATAGTAGTGGCTGCAAGATTGAAACTATCCAAGTTAGCGTATTCACTTCTGAGTAATGCAAGAAATCTAACATAAAAAATCAGATGAAAAATTGAGCGTTGTTTCATTTTAGAGTTCTAAGAGAATAAGATACATATGCAGTGATATATATATATATATATATATATATATATATATATATATATATATATATATATATATATATATATATATATATATATTACTGATTTATTAGCTCCATAAGAGGGGTTGCATTATAAGCGAGATTTTATCGTACTTGAGAGAGAATACTTTATTACGAAGAGCAAAAAAAAAAACAAAAAAAACAAAAAACAAACTTGATTTAAAAGAATATTTTTTTGTGTGTGAATGCTTTATTAACCCTTAACATATAAAGTGAATCTGGGAAATGTTCAACAATATTAATATTAGTAATGGTGAAGGGGATTACTGGGTGAGAATGGTGGTAGCAGCAGCGGCGGCGACAGAATCAACAACAACAATAACGTTATACAACAAACTTTACTTGAAAAGATATGATGCAAAATTACCAGTAGCAGTACCTAAAAGGTATTGAAGATGATGATGATAAAGCGGGGTGAGACTAGGCGGTGAAGTGAACAACAACAACAACAACAATAGCAGCAGCAACAGCAATAATAGTATAGCAACTCCTACATCGCCTTGGGGCCAGGATTTGGACCCGTCTCTACAGGATGTTAACCATCGCATTACAAACAGGGATTATGATGATAATAATAATTCAGTAGTCACCCGTTATTAGGGATTTGAGGGTGCAATGCAAAGAGATTGTAAAAAGTGGAATCTGGGGAAGAATCAAGACCAACCAGACGGCAACTTAACTTGAGTAAGCTGAAAAGAAGAAAAGAGAAGGCCACTAGCGTTGCAAGGAGACTTGCTATCACACGATCTCCGTGAAAGTCACCATTTTTGTTTATTGGTGTGAAAACTCAATGGATACATCTGGAGTACTGATGCATCTTTCAGTCACTTGATCTCCTGTGGTTATCACCAGACACTACTGGTGCAAAAAAACTCAACAGGTGCAATAATCTAGCCAAAAAGCTAGAGAAACTTGGAAGCCATGGTAGGGTTGAGACCAACGAGAGGAGGGCACTGCTGGAGTCAGCTAGAATACTGAAGAGACCGGCTGTCATTAGATCTGTAGTGAAAGCAACAAGCCACTATTGGTTTGAAAACTCCACAGCAGCAACAACAATAACTATTATTATTATTATTATTATTATTATTAGTAGTAGTAGTAGTAGTAGTAGTAGTAGTAATAGTAGTAGTAGTAGTAGTAGTATCATCATCATTATTATTATCATCATCATCAGCAGCATCATCATCATCATCATCATCATCATCATCATTATTATTATTATTATTATTATTATTATTATTATTATTCACACCAGTTGCCACTGGAGGTTGAGTGACAGCAAATCCCCTCAAGTCTCCAGCCCTCCTCCCAACACTCCCAAAGTCCACTGCAGCACTGTGGTTAATAGTTTCACACCAGCTGCCCGGTGGCTATCGCTTATGGCTGGGTTACAGTAAGTCTCCTCAGGTCTTTAGCCCTCATCTCATCACATCTCATCTCTCTCTCACCTATCACAGCAGTGCTGTGGTTTGAGTTATTATTATTATTATTATTATTATTATTATTATTATTATTATTATTATTATTATTATTATTATTATCATTATCATTATTATTATCATTATTATTAACAACAACAACAACAATAATAATAATAATAATAATAATGATAATAATAATAATAATAATAATAATAATAATAATAATAATAATAATAATAATAATAATAATAATAATAACAGAGTTGACACCCGTTATTACAGTATCTTTTGGAACATAATGTGCGATAATGGATTAGGCGGATGAATTGTATAGCAAGTGTATTAGTGATGAGAAAATCAAAAAGTACGGAGAAAAATTACTTTTTATCATCCCTCCACAGTGTAATGTCCCATGTTACTTAGAGCATTTTCATTTTAAGCATTGAGTAATTTTAGTTGTTGAAATAATGCACTGGAATCTCCATGCGCTGTTGCTGCATACTAATCTCCGACAGCAATCTTGCTAGAATTCGAAAAAAAACCCCAAACACGCTGTTAAAACGCGTCTGTCATTGAATGATGTTCTATGTCGAATAGTCACATAAGGAAAGTTTATTGCAGAAATAAAATAAATAATTGTAATGAAAAAAGATGCTACAAATATAGGGAAGTGATTGTGGCCGATTGGTTGACAGCGCGGAAAATGGACTGTGCAAACCAAGTTCAAACTCTGAAAGAGACTTTCACTAATGCCCTTGGGAAATATATCCATCCAACTCCTCTTTAGTCAGCTATGGGTACTATAGCGTATGGTTCAAGTAAGTGACGCCACTTCAGGGGTTTTCTGCCTCTGGACTATTTTCACCTTCCGCAAAAGAAAACTCGAAGAACTCCGAGGCGAGGAGAAACTTGTGATATGCAAAGCTTGCACAGGGCCAGCTGTTGCCAGCGCAAGGGCATTTGACATTTACCAAATATATTGAGGAAGGTTCTGCTGCTCTGCAAAGAACTCGCTCGTAGCAGTATCCGCGGGAGGACTGAAAAAAGAAATTATGGTTACAACGTGTCAGAACAGTTTAACTAATACGATAGTGAGTTATCAGCTGAGTGTTAAACAGTAGCCAGATGCCGATCTGCATTACTAATAACTGACTATTCTGTTAGTACAAGACTGACCGTCATGAGAATGGGATTCGTTAGTGAATGTTAGGAAGCTCTGTGACTCGAACCCGTGCAGTTTTCATTTACAGATCATCTGCATTTTTCAGACAAAGGCGGTACGACATTTTTCTCCTCTTTCCTCTTGTTTTATCATTATCATTATTATTATGATGATGATTATTGCAAGCATGTTCAACATCATTCCTCTTCCCTCTCTCATCATCATCACTTTTATTATAAGTGGTTGTTGATGGTTAGCAGTTATATTACTACTGCTTCTCGAATAGTCACAGTTGCGATAGAGATGGTAAAGTGAATCTGGATGTGTTGCACTTGTTTCAAAAGAATTATAAACAAAACCAGTATTTGCACTCAAGATAACACCGGCTACACGTGTCAATATTAGTACTATTAGGATTAGTAGTAATATAGGTATAAATTGGATGTGGTGGTAATTGTTGGAGTGTCTTTGAACGAGAATGAAGTTGATTGCGATTGTGGTAGCGGCGGAGCTAGTGAATACTTACAAATCCTTCAGTCGTACACAGGAGTCATGTTTTCAGGCACTTAGAGGTAGGTCATAAATTAGGAAGTGCGGGCTTGCAATTCTTGATAACTATGTGCATGCATAAAGTTGAGTTAAGTACGGAGAGGAAGAGAGAGAGGGGGGGAGAGGAGAGGTAGAGGGAGGGTAGGGATAGAGCAAGCTAGATAGATAGAGTAAAAGATTGAAAAAGCGTTTAACGTAAAAAGAGAGAACATCTAAAATCAAAAGAAGAAAAATGATTAAAATAACCGACTAATCCAAACAAACAAAAGAGAGGAAGGGGGTCAGAACAAAAGGGAAAGAAACAAAGAAAGACGGACAGGAAAGGAAGAAAGAAAAGCTGGAAGAATATTGAAATGAAAAAAAAAAGAAGTGATAAAAGAAAAGAACAAAGGCTATTCAGAGGGGGGAAAAGAAAGAAAGAACGAATGGAAGAAAGAACGAAAAAAAGAGAGAAAGAAAGAACGAAAAAAAGAGAGAAAGAAAGAAAGAAAGAAAGGAAGGAAGAAAAAAAGAAAGAAATAAAAAAGACAGAAAAAATAGAAAGAAAGAAGGGGGAAAAGGAATGAAAAAAATTGGGTTTAGACGGAGAAAGCTGGAAACGAACAACGTTGGAAGAATTTTACGGGGAGTTCAGTGGAACAAAACGTCAGATACTTACGTAATACTACTCAAAAGAAAGAAAAAAAAAAAGCAAAATGAAAGAAAATATTGAAAAGATGCTACAGCAAAGAGAACAGAAGAAAGAGAGAGTCTGCATGTCTGTCTCAGATCGTGTTTCGAACTTGGTCGAACACGTGCATTCGAACAATTGCTGACAAGCTTATAAATCTATGACTATCTCTTCTATCATTGTTTCACCTTTAGATGCACTGACTTAAGGAAAGTAGAAACGTGCAACCATAACGGCATCATGTGTACCAAGAAACAACAACAACAACAACAACAACAATAATAGATATGATGATGATGATAATAATAATAATAATAATAACAATAATAATAATGATAATAATAATAATAATGATAGTAATAGTAATAACAATAGAAATATAAAGACTGTAACACTAATTGTTAACAGTGACCTAACAAAGGATGGGAAATGAAAGCGGAAATGTGAACCACAGCACTGGCATGATAGGCGAAAGAGAGAAGAGATGTTGGCTGAAGACTTGAGGAGACTTATTGTCTCTTAACCTTCAGCAATGACCACTGGGCAACCGGTGTAAAACTGTAAACCGCAGTATTACTGTGGCTTATGAGAACTAGGAGAGAAGGGCTGGAAAATTGAGGAGACTTGCTGTCACTCAAACTCCAGCGGTAACCACCAAGCAACTGGTGTGAGATTGCAAACAATAATAATGATAATAATACCTGTGCCTGCAGACCATAGAGTAAAAAGGAAGGAGGGTGAAAAAAGGGAAAAATACCAGGACCTAGCAAGAGAGCTAAGGAAGATGTGGAACATGAAAACCAGGGTAGTACCGGTCATAGTGGGCGCACTAGGAACTGTCCCCAAAACGCTGAGGGTGAGACTGGAGGAGATCGGGATTAGGGGAAAGATAGAGCATACAGACCACAGCACTACTGGGAACTGCACGGATATTGAGGAAGGTGCTAGAGATATAAGTACTGCAACGAATCGTAACTCTGTCATGATATACGAAAGAGGGAGGAGACGTTAGCTGAAGACCTGAGGAGACTTATTGTCACTCAGCCTTCAGCGATAACCACTGGGCAACCGGTGTGAAACTGTAAATCACAGAATTACTGCGACCTATGAGTACTAGGAGTGGAGGGCTGGAGACTTGAGGAGACTTGCTGTCACTCAAACTCCAGCGGTTACCACCAGGCAACTGGTGTGAGATTCTAAATAATAATAATAATAATAATAATAATAATAATAATTGATGATCGAACAATATTGGTCACGCTTTTGATTTAATTGACTTGGAATTAAGATTAATTAATCGGTGATTTCTGTGATCCTGAAATATTTGCAGAAATCGATATTTCCCTCCATAGCAAGAAAGCCGGTAAAAATAAATTGGACCCTGCAATCGGCTATCCGTCCATCAGGTTGTACAGGCCTATTTCTCTAAAAGGGATATGATCAGCGACACCAATTTTGATTCTAGATAAGATGACTTTTATATAGTAGAAGATTTACTGAAAAAGAAGAAAAGTAAGAAAGAAAGCCGGGGAAGGAGAAAAAAGAAAGAAGGATGAATAAGAGGAAAGAAAAAGAAAAAAAAGAAAAGTTGTAAAAACTAAAACTGATGATGATGATGATGATGATGATGGGGAATGTTTGTGGTGGTGATGATGTTGATGGTGATGATGATGGTGGTGGTGGTAGTCGTAGTTGTGTTGCTACTGATGATGGTGGTGGTTGTAATGATGATGACGATGATGAAAAAGAATGTTGTCCAGAAAATGGAGAAGATAGAGAGAGAGAAAAATAAAACTGACAAGATCGTTGATTTATTGTGGAAGAACAAGAAACAGATTGATTGAATAATGAAGATAGCAAATATTGTTAACAAGCAGAAAAGAACCCACAAGGGAAGCAACAATTAGGTCCAGGCAAAGGCAACATATTATCCACGCCTCGGTTAGTATTCGCAGACACGGATCTTTTAACAGAGATGAAATTTTCCATGCATAAGTGTTTCACGATGTCGCTGTCCGCGCCTTCTGTTGTTACTCTTTGATATAAGCAATTATAAAAACAAAAAAATTCAACCAAAACAGTCAACATATGTTTCTCCAGTTTCCAAGTCTCTCCGGCTCGCTGCATACACATGTATGGTTGTGAATTCACCGCGTACGGGCCTCGTCAATGGTGATTGAGTGCTAACAATCTAAATATTTATTCATTGACTTTTTCTATAAAAGAGAAAACAATCTATCGGCTTTTAGTGGGTGGGGTTCAATTTACAATGTAAAGTTATGCCAAAATCTGCTCTTTTTGTGCTCGCCTTTTGGGTTCTTTTTTTCTCTAGTGGCGGGTAAGATTGCTTAGTGATCACTGCCCGACCAAAGGTGGAAGAAGTTACTCATTCATAGATAACCGTTCTCTCAATATTATTTTGTAATTCATCTTGCCGAACATGGTATGCTGCAAAAAAGATGTTGGTCACGTGACGATTTTTATTGAATGACTAACCAGACTAGTACACCTATATTTCAAAATACTTATACACTGTTCCTGGCACGTGACAAATAAAAGCCATCAAATTTAAGACTTATAATTTCTGTTTGGCAACCAATTACCTTTGACAAATAATAATAATAATAATAATAATAGTAATAATAATAATAATAATAATAATAAAATGCATCCCGAGTTGCTATATCATACACATCTATGTATGGCGACTGTACACACACGCATGTACACGGAAGATAGTATCTTCGGCCATTTTCAATATCAGGTTGGAGGTGTATTGTTCAAAGTTATGGTATTAAAACTGGCAGGAGATGCTGCCTAAAGCGATTCACCTTTTAGAAAGTATGTACAAACATCGGAAGCAGAGATCTGTCCATTTGTTCGAAAACATGAAAAGATAAGTAGATGAAAAGGACGCTCCTTGTCCTTAATTTTTAATGAAATATGTGTTAAAGGAAATATTCGACTCAATTATAAATATATATACATATATACATATATATATATATATATATATATATATATATATATACATATATATATATGTATATATATATATATATATGTATATATATGTATATATATATCGATACTGTATATTATATCATCTAAATTTCTTTACAGTTTTGAGAAAACACGAGACAGTACAGTATATTGGAGAACAAATAGGAGAATATATATATATATATATATATATATATATATATATATATATATATATATATATATATATATATATATATATATCAGTTTGTCACCACCACCAGGTGAAAGTTGCGCGGAGTTTCTCTTAGCTGGCAATATTTACTTTTAGGGTACTGCCGATTTATACACTGATGAGCAAATCTGGTCAAGCCAGACGGCTAATGTAACAGCTTCGTCGGGTCCCTCCTGACGCTGCCATGGGCCCTCTCAGAGTTTGTGAGCCTGAAGCCTGAAGCCTATGCCTCAACTACCACACGGTTAATATGGCCTTGGTTTTAGTTCATTATACTGTAACTTAATCTGATATAAGTATCTTCCAGGCCAAATAATGTTAGCTTGGAACCCTACTAGTTTCTGTACTAATGTGTACTATTTTCTCATCAAACGTGCAAAATAGGAGCTACGTTTATGAAAATCCACGTCTGACTTTGTTTGATTCCCTTATAATTCAGCACAACATACAGATACTTTTGTGGTTCACTAAATAAAATTGGACTTTGCAAGGGTTACTTATGCGTATATATTGCAAGAGTCTATTTCCATCAACTTCGAAGGAGCAACAAACTCACACACACACACACACACACATATATATATATATATATATATATGCGTGTGTGTGTGTGTGTGTGTATGTATGTATATAGTATATATAGTACAAATCAGGTTTTCAAACTAGCATAATATAATCTAAAGCAATATCTGATATGTGATGGATTGATTTCATAGTGCGCTCAATACAATCAACTTAAAACTCCAAGAGTTAAGTTAGTTTAAAGTAGACTTGAAAATATAGTAGAAAGTAGATTCACTACCCAAACACGTTTATTCATGAATTCCCATGAAGAGGCCCGAAGAGGGCAGAAACATAAACGTCTTTGTGTAGAGAACATGCCAGGTGAAATTCAAAGCAATTACTACGTAACTTATGAATTAACTTCTGTTCTTCTTTCCGTGAATTTCCCACACACTCATTCACTTAGGGTTAAAAGCACACAAATGTTGTGCACCGCTGTTTACAATGAGTTGGTGAGAATGTGGAACTTGTACAATTGATTGTCATTTTCAATACTATCAGTCATTTTTACAATTTCTGTCACAAGTCAATTCATTTTTGCTCATCTCTGCATGCATAGTCGCTTTCGACGATGGTCGAACTTTTTTGCTTTCACAAAAGAAAGGATTGTCATATATACTAAAGATTCAAGGAATTGTTTCAATAAATTTCATATCATTGGTTTTTTAAACCTCAACTTCCGCTTTCAAACATTTTTTTAATGGTCACAGGAAAAGCTGCGCGAAGTACAGTGACCTTTTTCAAGGGTTCACAACATGCCAGTCAGTACACTCAACGCACTCAGTGCATTTTGGGGCTAGCGTCACCATCACTCACTTGATTGTATTGTGTAAGAAGACAACCGCAAGGTTTCTAACTACTTCTATCTAATCACTCCACATTATGTCTAGTCTTTTCTTACTGAGTTTACTGTCAAAAGAGCATCAATCAGATAGCCTCTTGCTCTATCTGCTGTCATTAATCCTTGTTGACTACCCTACCTATCTCCATTTTTGTTGCTTGTCTTTTGTATAACATCTTTCACTCCCGTCTTTTACCTGATAACTCTAGTAGATTGAAAAATCAACATTTAATAATGATAACGATGTAACCTTTGACAATAACCGAATCTATTTAGACATTTCATAAAACCAAAACAACATAAACATTTCTCAATGCCACCTATTTTTAGAGTGCAGGCATTTGCTAATATCCAGAAGAAGAATATAGTTGATCGATTCCGTATTGGAGTGACTCAGTTGAATAACGTCGATATTTTTAAACTGTTAAACACGCGACTACATTATTTAATACTGGAAGGTTAAAAACAATAAATCTTTTGCTCAAGTAGACCATGGTCATGGAGAATGTCTTTGTGCGATGAAATAATATATCTAAAAAAAATCAGTCCCTTTTAGAATATTGTAGTTGTGTCAAAATAAGACCAACATGTTGTAATAACATATTCATTGGATAGGATTTTTGTGACAAAGTCATCATCATCATCATCATCATCATCATCATCATCATCAGTCTTTTAGCATCTGTCGTTGGACATAGTCCTTCCCCATGATTTGCCACACTTCCCTATCATGTGCGTCGCAGAGCCAGTACTTCCTGAACTTGTCTAGCTCGTCTCTCCATCTAATATTCTGCCGGCCTCTGTTGCACATGCAGTCTCAGAGGATCCATGCCGTGAGTCGAGATGTCCATCGATTGTCTGCCATTCTTGCAACATGGCCCGCCCACCTGCATTTGAGATCCCAAGAGTAAATACCTGTATAACATCGGAAATTCAAAAACAAAAAAAATGAATAATTGAGATGCAAGCCTGACAACTGGTGTTTCGCAACAGTTTTGAATAATCATCATTGGGTGTAGGTTTTAACAACAGTAGCATATGGGTCCCGACATTGTCCAAGCCGAAACTTTTTAGATCGTTATCATTACTAAATGCTGATTTTTTTTCTATTAGAGTTTAGTAAAAGACTAGATTGAAGGACATTATGCAAAAACCATTCACAAAAATGGAGACGGGCACGATACTTAACAAGGAGAGATAACAACAGATAGAGCAATACGCTAACTGATAGATGTTCACGGGACAGAGAATGCAGTAAGAGGGGATCGGTTTGAACCATCTGTGAAAGAAAATGGAAGATGACTGGCTTTTTAATTTGTTCCGGAGAGGAATAACGTGCACTCCTCGTTAAAATTTCGAATGCTCAAGAAAACAATCTAAGAAAAATAGATATCCATTTGGTACGTCTCTCGATAGACACAAACAGTTACTTGGACAGACCACGTATTTTTTTCATTGACAGATCTCTGTCATTTATTTTAATAAGAGGCCGAGACAGAATGACTAAAAAACTGATGAGAATGTCAAAGTTGGTCTCCCGATGTGAATCTTGGTGAACATGTTTTAGCGATGTTGGATGGAATATTTTCAGAAAAAGGAGATTTCCTTCTTGTTTTAAATCGAACCTGGTCATAAATCGTAGATCTTATATATGCCAAACTTTTGAGAATGTCCTGGCAGATTTCAAGTGATGATTTTCAAAGTAAACAAGCCCTGGCTGCTTGAATAATTAGCGCATGACATTTTACGATTTCCCTGAACTGACTTAGTAATGTACGAGTCTAAGTTCAGTGAATATTTATACATGCGTGCAACAAGTATATATTCAGATTATATATAACATTTGGTTATCATGCGTGTTATGCATACATCATCTATCTATCTATTTATTTATCTATCTATCCACCTCTGTCTGTCTGTCTGTCTGTCTGTCTGTCCGTCTGTCTGTCTGTCTGTCTGTCTCTCTCTCTCTCTCTCTCTCTATATATATATATATATATATATATATATATCCAATGCATGTTCTTCACAGATCTGCTTAACAAAACTTTGATGTTTTCTAGATGTCTGTGCATATTGATAATGAAAGTAGACAAGTATTTTTACCTGTTCCACTGACAAAAATACATTTTAGTCTGACTCACTCGTGAATATCTATATTTGTTTCAAGTAACTCTTCGTCTGACTTTGCCTCCTTAGCAACCAGCAGTGTTCGTGCGAAGACCATCATTTGAACGTTGGATTTTGAATTAAATATATTCTTCAATCGTCCCGATGTTGGCCTTTCACAGTTTTTTTTAATGTACCCACACATCTGTATGAGTTTCCCGTCAGTCGGCCCCTAATAAATCAAATATCAATTGTCCTAGCTCTATCATGTTGGATTGACTTGAAACTTGTTCCTGGCTTTTGGGTGAACCATCCTAATCTTTCTATTTCTCAGTCATCCTCGTCGTCCTCTTCATTCCCATGTTCCTCTTCCCCTTCCTTCTCTACTTCTTCCTCCCGCTAATACTTTCACGGATGGTGGACGTACAGTTGAACTTACAGTTCTTGTTTT
>OY735226.1:49619079-49731579 GCA_963457665.1 Thysanoteuthis rhombus | reverse complement strand
GGCTTATTTCTTTCCAAATAACATTCATAAATTTGAATATTTCCCTACTGTAATTTGAAATCATCGATCAAAAGATGGGTAGCCGGCTCTTGTACCAACAAAGCCAAACTGACATATCTTACATATCTACGAAAGTATATCTCACAGTTACGCAGTCAGACTAGATGTAGGACCGGATTCTATCCCTCTGCCTGTATTTCTCTCTCTATCTCTCTATCTCTCTCTCTCTTTATCTACCTATATAAGCTCTTTAGAATACACACACACACACACACACACACACACACATATATATATATATATATGTATACACACACACAGACACACACTCATATATATATATATATATATATATATATATATATATATATATATTGAGTATACACTTGTATATTTGTGATCAAGTTCCTTTCATGGTGCAGAGATCGTCATCATACACGAAGTTGTCCACCTGTATGCATATTTATCGAACACTATCATTTGATTCTTGCTTCAACGGAGTGTCCTACATTTTAAAAGCATACCTCTTCAGTAACAAAGAGGGTGTTAATGCAGTGAGCTCATCTTTCCATTTCATCAGACACGGAGCAATTCTTTAGGCAGCTGCAGCAAATCTGCCAGCAGACAGGAGATATGTTTCATCACAGTGATATACATATATAATCTTCCTTTATATTCCTTTCTGGACTCCAGAGAATCCACTATCACCATATTGACTTTTAACTCAATCTTTTTTTATTTTTATTTGATCTTACCTGTTATAAACGACAACCACTGATAGTGGTGTTTACCACTGTATCCTAACAACAAAAGCTGTATGTGTTAATATGTACATGTACGTGATAATAATGAATATAAAATAAAATCTACTATTTCAGTCGATAATTGAACGAATGCAGTCTCAAATGTTGATGTCATGTGAAATATGGCCGGAATAAATTCCATCTATGACATTACTAGAATAGAGGGAAAAAACTGATAGAAACATCAAAATTAAGAAGAAACTAGATGTTAATAATAAAGGTGTCAAAATGAGGATTTTCTCTAAAATCCAAGAATTATTTTAAGCAGGGGTTTATAGGAAAACTGATGCTAATTTTCAAGTTTGTAGACAGAACACTAAGGCCAGGAGCGTTTGACCTCCGAAACATATAAGTACGCACGCACGCACAAACACATAAACAAACGCATGCACACACGCACTCTCGAAAAAGAAAATAACCTTTTGCCGCCTTTGGTAGTTACGGCAGGTCAATGCCTTCTGTCTTGCTGATCGGCTTAATATTTCTGAGGCTAAAACTGAGAGACAGTTCGTCTCCTTACAACTTCATACTATTCAGAAGCCTCTTTTGTGGTGACTTCTTCAAAAATGCACTGAAAGAGGCCGCATTCAGTTTTTGACGAGATACCGTGTCGATGACGAGTATTTTCTTGCCTATTCCCCCAGATAATTATCATTGTTTCATCGTAAAACTCCAGTTCGAGTCTTGAGTTGATTTTTTCTACCGTAACAAAGATTATCCGTAATGTATCTAGGATAGTGAAAATTAGCAATCTCCTATTGGGAATCACGAACAAATAACTGGTAGGCATGTCCTTTACCGACTGAACTCATTTGACAGATATCACATATCTACCAAAATTTATATTATACGGAAGGGTTTATTTCATCCTAATAATTTAATACATCTATAAAACCAATATTTCACTTACGTTATTTGAAAAAAAAAAAAAACCACAAACTGATCAGTAGGTCGAGGTCTTACCGACTGAGCTGAACAGACAAAATTCATGTATCAGCAAAATATATCACACAGACACCAAGGCCTATTCCACTGTAGTGGAATAAATACATTTTTACAAGAAACATCCTCTTTTTTTCTTTATTTATTATATATATATATATATAGTTGCAGTAACCATTTTTCTGTCACAATAAAAGTAGGAATGGATTTTTGTCTTCGAAGTATCCAGGCTTGTTGTTTAATCGAAGCCATGCATATTAATCCTTGTGCAAAAATTGGCAAAACTGATGCTAACATTCTTTTCAGGCCTGAGTAAAATTAGCTCTGAATGTAATAATCTATATCCGACTATGTCTGTGTGATTTATGCTGATAGAAAGCAAGATTGGAACCAGCATCCAGTAGGAGGGAGAATAAATTTGCTAGATTGACCAAAATAGAAGTGCGGAAGAGAGAGAATCGTTACAAATGAAGCAACAAGTGGTAAGAGGCAAAAATCAATAATGTGTAGAGTGTCAATCACGCTCACACGAACACAAACGGGCGGCACTAGCCTAAACACCATTACTTACAGACTCCGAAAGTGATGAAAGATTATGAGAAATAAAGTTTATATACAAGTCTGGTTAGTCAATAAATAGAAACCGTCATCCCACGAACGTCTTTTAGAAGCATACTGTGTTAGGGTGGGTCAATTAACTGATTGGAAAAAGGGATAAATAATTACCCCCGCAGTTTACTGGGTACTGATCACTGAATCAAGTCCGAATTTCGGGAATGCGTGCATAAATGTAGAAGGAGAAAAACTGAAGGACCGGTTTAGCGTAAAATATCATTGCAAATTGCCCCCCCCCCCGAGAAATCTATTTTGAGAGGAATGTCCAAAAACAAAACAAAGACGTTTGTATATTTGTATAGACACTATTTGAGAAAATGATCAAATTTTCAGCCCTCTATCTCCATTGGGATGGCCTGTATGTGTGATCCCCACATAGTCAACTAGACAGACGGACAAACAGACAGACCAGTTTAAAAACTGAAGAAACCGATGCTTTGGTGACAATAGTGGCTGATGGTTTCTGATATATATATATATATATATATATATATATATATATATATATATATATATATATGTGTGTGTGTGTGTGTGTGTGTGTGTGTGAGAGAGAGAGTGTGCGTGTGTGTAATTTCACTGATTTTTGCTCATTTTGATTCAGGGACATTATTGTACACTCAGTGAAGAACAGACTCGATACAGGACTGATGGTCGATCTACTTCAAATTTCTATTCATATCTAGATAAAATTTCCCTGTGTACTCAGCAGCAAACCGAGTACTCTCTAAGCTATGTTCAATTCAGGTGGGGTAAATGGCAATGGAGTAGTGCCCTTATTCGAACAGGATTGCAAACGTGGAACTTTCCGGGTCGCTGATGATTTTTAGCACAATACAAGACTTGAGCTGACATGGGTCGACTTGTATGCATCCATATGTGAGTTCATGTGTGTGTGTGTGTATGTGTGTGTGTGTAAACATTCATTCCTCATTCTAGAACATGAAAACAGCATACATTTTCCTCTTTGAAATAAAGATGGCTGGTGTCCGTCAAAATGCATCGAGACATGACCATGTGATAATGAAAATTTCTGAGAAGTAACACCTGCTGTTCCCTAATGTTTTTTTCTTCGTCTTTCCAAATGTAATATTCATCAACAAATATATATATGTATATATATATATATATATGTGTGTGTGTGTGTGTGTGTGTGTGTGTGTGTGTGTGTGTGTGTGTGTTTGTGTGTGTGGGTTAATAAGAAACATTCACGCACAGACACACACACACTCACGCATACACGTATATTTGAAAAACGAAGGGAAATATTTTTTTCCCAAAATTCATCTTACTGACTAGTTTCTATTACCATAGTTATTTGATTCATATATACATATATATATATATATATATATATATATATATATATATATATATATATATATATATATATATATATATATATATATATATATATATATGGGTATCATATCAACATAACTGTGATATGCATTCGCATACCTCTCTATGGCGTGATTGGGATACATTACCACATCAATAGGACCATAGACAGCTAGGATTATTGTGCAGATTTTCCTTCCAGTCGAGGCAATGGATTTTCAAGGTGAGGCCAGCTGGCCCAGGGCTGACCCCACCCTGCAAACCAAGAGTTAGCATGCCATGGTCTCCCGAAGTGACACGGATAGGAGCAAGATTTAAAGGTCGTACATTTGACAGGAGTGTCTTTCACATGACAGATGCACGCTCGGTATAGGAGTCAGCTGCCTCTATGCAGCAGTATTCCGATAGTAGTACCTATCTGTGATAGGACCCTCGGACGTGAATACACCCTAGTTGGTAGATGCTAAGCTAGCTATAGAGTTCTGCTGTCCCTTTGAAGGAGAATCAAAGCAGTGGGGATGTCTGCAATTCTAAGTACAGAGCTTCCAATCAATAAAATAGATAAATAACCAATTATATATATATATATATATATATATATATATATATATATATATATATATATATATATATATATATATGTATGTATATGGAAAGAGAGAGAAAGACAGAGGCAGACAGACACAGAGAGACAGAGGCAGAGATAGACAGATACACTTCTAACTTCAAAGTTGTAACCAATATTCTTAATGGCTAATCTCACGTGTTCACGGATGCTAAAAACACACACGGTCTTTTCATTTGACAGAGAATAAGTGTGAAAAACGTGATCTATGAACTTCAGATTGTGGATTACTACTCTTCAGATGTTTGGATGCAGTGTCCATCTAATCATTTACCTATGCTTGAGAAATTATCTCATGGTGTTAAGTATGATTGGTATATCATTGCAAGAATTATGCCAGGGTAATATCAGTGGTTAACAAATTTATCTCACTGAAAACTGGTAGTATCGTAACTTTGATCCTCGTTGTATGATTAATTGTCTTGGTACTGTGTCGGACTGATTCTATCTCAGTAAAGTATTACAGCGACTAGGAAAAACGATAGAACCAATATTTTGATTTTTCTATCTGTATTCCTAATTCTTACCTACTTCCTTTATGCTGAATAATGAAGGTGATTTTGCTTTACATCAGAAACCTTTCGGAATATTTTTTAAGTTCTAATAATCTTAAGACAAAAGTTTAAGAATTAGAATATAAACGTTCAGTTTTTGCACAGCGTACTAATCTGGGGAAAATCAACCAAACGGTTTTATCATTTTTTACAACAACTGCTGGTAAAATATATTATATGATTATAAACGCAGTATTTGAACAATATATGTTTTAATACGGGATAGCTTTTTCCCCTTGTTTTTCTTTTAAAAAAAAAAAAAGAAAAGACCCAGATGTACGGCCAAACTGTTCGATTGTTGGTCACATTGCGCCGCTTTCAATAATCTATGACTGCATCCAACAGCTGATCAATGTTCTCAAATGTTCTCCCGACCAGATTGGCCTTATCATGCGCCAATACGTTCTTCACGATGCTAAAATCTTTTATATGATGGAAGTACTTTTTTGTCCAGGGTTGTATATTGACTGAGGATCAAAACGTTGTTACCCTTTCAATCATATTTGTTGTAGAAAAAAAGATAAAATAATGACAGCAAATAGCCAGACAAAAAAATAATGCTCTTTTTTATCCCTATATATAATAGTTGTTCGAAAAATGCATGGATCACAGTCTGCCGTAATGTTTTGATACGCGTCCATGTCCAAATAATTGCATGTGTCCAGATTGGGAATCTCAACCATTCTCCTTCATGTAACCAAAATTTATATTTGATTTTTCCTTGTGCCGTTCAAAACTTGTGATCGTAGATTTCGTCATTCAATTCATATAATCGAGCTGGTTTTGTTTTGAGTCAGGCAGCTGTTCTAGGATTTCTTGACGAACTGTAGTTTCCTTACAAACTGACAAATCTTTATGTGACATCGTTTTTTCAGAGTTTAGGATTACTACATACCTTCAAGTACGCATGACTGCATTCAACCATGGAAGGCTATTCATGACAAGTAGTTAAAAGATACTACCTGTCTGTGGCTGATCATGCAGTTGGTTACTCTAAGATAACCGACCGAAAATTCATGATTCATTTTTCTTCACGCAAGCCACATCAAATAGCACGGAAAAGAGGAGAAATTTCAACAAATATACCTGATTCGTTTTATATATATATATACATATATATGTATATATATATATATATATATATAAATATTTATATATATATATATATATATATGAATATATGCATATACACACACATGTATTTGTATATATATATATACATACATATTTATGTATCTCTCTACAACTATATAACTATAATTACGTATATATATAAATAAATATATACATATATATATATATACATATATATATATATATATATATATATATACATAATTCGAATTGACAAATTAGAACACTTATAAGTACTTCAATATATGTTTTCAAATTATGCTTGTAGTTGAATTGCAGCCAAATGAAATTGGAGTTGACTGTTAATTTCAAATTAATGTTGTTTTCATCGTTGACACAGGGATTGTTCAAAGTTGTCATGTTTTGGTGATGTTAAACGACAGTAATTGATATTGATTAGAGTCAATTAAGATAATGTATATCTTTTTGGAAAATATACCACAAATAGATAAATAACCCCCATATATATATATATATATATATATATATATATATATATATATATATATATATATATATATATGTGTGTGTGTATATTTCCAAAGGTTGCATGCATGAAAAATGTATTACTGATTTCAGATGGCAAATCACACGGAATGTGAAAGATTTTCACACTTTAGTGTGTCCCAGAGCCAGGGTGACTGATACAGAAAAGGTGGCCAACCAATTATTTTCTTCGATCTGGTGGTCGAGTTACAACTAAAAGAGCTGACTGGCAACTGATCTGATTTGTGCAGCAGAACCACTTTACCTCTACCGGACAACTTCAGGATTCTTGGATCGATAATCAACGGCATGTCAGGAAGTACGCGTACCTTTAACAGATGCTTCCGATCTGCTGGTTTTAGTGTCAAAATACCCGTCCAGACGCCACCGATAACCCGGAAGAACAGGCATGATATATTGACTAGGATAACGTGCAACTATCACCTGTATTTAGAGAAGAGTCATTTGCACCAACGAGTCCAGGTTAAACTTATTATGAAATGTCGGTCACATAATGGGATTCAGACGGGCAAATGAAGCTTTATGTCCAGACTGGCTAACCTCGTCTCCGATGATGTGTTTATTCTGTTATGCAGTGCAACGACTTCATTTATAACGGAAAATGGGGCCTTTCATTGTGAAAGGCCGACCGAGCGGAATTTGTCAGCGGGCTCGTCTTAAACCATAACATATCACACACGAAGCAAACCAAGACTGCAATACGATTCAAGAAAAGGACACGTGCTGAATGTATCATCATCATCAGTCTTTCAACGTCCGTCGTTGGACGTAGACCTTCCCCAGGATTTGCCACACTTCTCTATCATGGGCGTCGCTTTGGATAATACTGAGCCTTTGTAAGATATGATCGGACTAAGAATCAACGACTGCCAGCAAGTTGTTCAAACAATTCAGAAGTTTTTTTTTCTTTTTTTTTTCACGGAGGTTAGGAGGGGCTTCCCGACTCTCACTTTTAAGGTAGTTGTCGCTAGCAGTATCGCCTAACGCTTCTTGCGCTGAACGTGACACTTTACTTTTTGCCAGTGCGAAAATAGCTAAATTAGAGTGGAAATGCTCAAATATTTTGTCATTTTTTTCTACCATTTTTTGCATCTTTTTAGTGTGTTTCGGCTATTCTTAGCGTTTTCTTTTTCTATGTACCACTTTCTAGCACGAAAATATTTTGGGAGTCGTCAGCACTGGTCGCCAGTGCGGAACTGTCGTCGCAAACAGCGATGTTCAGTTATAATTCTAATATGTTCTTATTTGTAAAATTCCTCTTAATATTGATTCGCGTTTGACTGGAGTCAACTTTGAGCTTTATTTCTATTTAACTAGATTATGGGACACAGATTGGTGTCAAATCTTGCATAAATGTACCCACTGGTTCAATTATATATACATATGTTTATATACATATATATGTATATATATATATGTGTGTGTGTGTGTGTGTGTGTGTGTGTGTGTGTGTATGCATGTGTGTATGTGTATCTGTATACATATGTTTATGCATGTTTTTTTTGAATAAATATCCGTGAATGCATGAACGCGGGCGTACTTTTGACTATGTGCATATGTACTCGCTCACGAAATAGTTTGTTTCGTTTTTTTTTTGTTTTTTTTCGGAGAGGATAAATCTGTTGCACAAATTTTTACACACTATATATGGCTACCTAGCCGCTTATGCACACACACACACACACACACACACACACACACACACACACACATAGACATACACACACTCATACACCAACATCGAGCTAGCGATTCCTCTGATGACAGCTTGGCCAGAAGAGGACGTCAAATAACCTGCCTGACTTGGAAGGGTTCGACTCCCTAATTAAGAATAAGATCCAAGGCTACGATAGTTAGGAAGGGGTAGAGAAGATGGATGCTTGTCCTCTCCCAAAGGAATTTCTGTTAAGTGAAACTGAACAGCTTGACCGAAGTTTGAACTCGGGTCACCGATTCAAATGTCTACACCAATCGCACCTCCACACATAAGTACATTCATTTAGTGTGGTCACGACTCAGAATCCTCTGATTTTTTTTTTCATTTTTGTTTCGGATGAGTGATGAAATAATGAACGAAAATTGTAGAACGAACGTTATCTTCAATTTTAGCAGCAACAGTAAAAACTACGATGTTATTTGCTGTCCCGTAGTTGAGAAATTCTAGACCAGAAGAGGTTTTCTCATTTCAAATCATCTAACCACATCCGTCCTAACAAAAAAGAGCAAATGCAAAATGGTCGCTTTATACACATATTCTATGGTCAAAACTATATCAGTGGAATCACAGCATTTGTATCATACACCCAGTAGGTAAAATTAGTGATATTGTTGGCCACACTATTTCAACTTAGACGTAGACATTTTGCATATAGGTACATCCTCACGCAGCGAAATTTATAGGCAACATAAAGTTGATGCCAGAGGTCACAATAGGTCATCTGGGTTGATTTCTGGAAGGCACAATGGCAATATCTCAAAATTGCCGGCGTTTGCCTGATTTTCCGTTGCTTTCTTCATCGACAGTTCTATTTTGGTTACATAAAAGCCCTGTAAAATTATGCCACTACATCAATTGTTCTTCTCTGTACGACAAAACATGTCTTCATTACAGCTGCTTTTTCATGTATACATAATGTGAATAACCGTCTCCTTATTTGCTGTATCCGGTCAGGATATTATATCGAAGAACATATTTTCCTGTTTGGCTATATGGTAAGTCGGGTATCCCTGCTGGAATATATATATATATATATATATATATATATATATATATATACGTACATATATATATGTGTGTATGTGTGTGTGTGTTAACATCGTAGATGCAGAGTGATCTGGCAGAATGTAGTTGTATATGACAATTTGAAAGTCAAGAAATAAGCATTACATCTCGATTTTCTTTTAATATTTTGTGGGAGTTTTCGATGCATTTTGACGGGGATCAGCCATCTTTTTCAGACAGAAAATATTTGCGGCGTTCCATAGACAAAAAAAAATGTCGCGTACATATTTGATGCTGAAAAAGAAAATTGGAATATTTCTGTGTTCTTTGGTAGGAGCAAGAGGGGAGGGAAGGTGATTGCATTTGTGAAGATGAGGGTGGGATTGATTTGGTTAGGAATGAAATGGTCTGTGAGAGGTGGGGCAGAGGGTGTTTGTTTCCTGTTTCTGCGGGTGTTTGGCTAGTCTTAGATAAACAAAAGGGCAGGGAGGGACTAAAGTGATCATCGAAATACGCCCACAGGATTAGGATGATTTTGGGGTGTGAAATCTATTTCTTGAGTTTTTCTCTCAACCTTCCAATTGTCTTTTTAATCACTCACGCTTTCCTTCTCTCTCTCTCTCTCTCTCTCTCTCTCTCTCTCTCTCTCTCTCTCTCTCTTGCACTCTCTACACATACTAACACCAGGTATCCCTGCTGGTATGTACAGACATAT
This sequence comes from Thysanoteuthis rhombus, assembly GCA_963457665.1. Taxonomy (NCBI): domain Eukaryota; kingdom Metazoa; phylum Mollusca; class Cephalopoda; order Oegopsida; family Thysanoteuthidae; genus Thysanoteuthis; species Thysanoteuthis major. Next base: position 49,721,621 of record OY735226.1, on the reverse strand, counting down.
ATATATATGTATATATATATATATATATATATATATATGTTTGTGTGTGTGTGTGTGTGAGTGCGTGTGTGTGTGTGTGTGTGTGTGTGAGTGTGTATGTGCGTGTGCTCGTGTGTGTGTAAGTATGGAAGGTCGAGATGGGGGTACTAATGACGAAGCATTCAAGAATCTCCATACGCTTCGCTCAATGTCCTTCTATTGTCTTTTGAGACACAACAGAGACCATTCATTTATATATGTGCTGATGTGTAATATCGAATACTTCAAAGACATGTTGTCAAATACTATATATTTCAGAGCTGTATCATCCTCTGTCTAAAGTTATCTTCTGCTAAAATCAAGTATCCAACTCAACTTCTGTAGGAGGTTAATAATTTACGACATGCGCTCGTATATATGGATTTTCTTGGATAGCGATTTCACACCTTCAGTCACAAGAGAGGGAAGCAATCGATCCCCGGGGTTAGACGAAGTAGATGTGAGTCAGAGACTCATAAAATTCGCATGGATTGCCAGCAAACAAACTGTAGTGATCAATGTTGCGAAAGAGGGAATATGAGAGAGAAAATAGATGATATGTCACGCGTATCTCCGTCTTTCTTGGCATCAATTTTCAACAGTGGACAAAATGTTGCTGAATTAGAGACCAGGATGAAACTTGAAAAGAGTTTACAACAGAAAAGCAGCTTTATCTCTCATTTATAATAATTTGCTTTGGCCAACATCTTGACACGGATACAGCTGTCCATTATAGAAATAACTTATCATCAAATCAATGGTTTATTAGATAAGCTCAAATACAAGCTTGACCGAAGGTCTTGGAGGGGTTGAAACATTAATATCTTCATTGATTTAATATTTCTTTAAAAAGTCTTTCAATAAACGAACTATATAAACAAGGAAATCATTTCATTAACCTACAAACGGAAAACTTCTTTTTTTTTCTCTCTCTCTTCAAAAGCACACCATTATCAAAATCAGAAATTCCTGTTTTTTCAATAATATTCTGAATAACATTTTGAAGGACATCTGCTCCCCAGAACACTTACATAACTAATAGCGGTTCGGACTGAATTCGGTCTTGCTCTCAATGGCTGAAAACGGATCCCAATTCTCCAAAAAGCGTAAACATAAGACGAAGGTAGCGGTGTCCACATATTCAACTCAGGAGAATATCATCGTTTGATAAATATGGAAGGTATTTAAAAGAAGATTCTATTAGTTAGGTTTGTTGCTCAATTGTATACTTTTCTATGATGAATTCCACCAGAACTATTTACACACACACATATGCACACACGCACACGCACGCACTCATTTATATATGAGACAAGAGGAAAACTCCAAAATAATCAAAATATAAAAAAAAGTTGTGACTGTTTTCAATCCCTTTGTAAATGTAGCGCCGCCCTGTAGGCTTTAATGATTTCTAATTATCCTAATCCAATCCCATATTAAATTACGTTGCAAAATCTTGGGATTTTGATAAACGTTCCAAGCTATAACAATCTAAATGCATGCAGAGAACTAATATATTGTTAACCTCAGGAAACGTTCGGTGTACGCATTCATTTTCCTCTCAGATGGATCTTCTAGCATGTATATTCTTGAAGACGAGTGCATTTAGGTAAAGCTATCGTTTAATGTACTCAGTGTCCATGTTTTTTCCTGCGTTAGTATTTACAAATACATCTATAGAAGTGGGTTGACAAATTTTAGTTCTAATGGAACTGACGTTAGTATACGTTGCCAAAAACTGCAGACAGAATACGCGTGAGGACCTTATTATAATGGAGTTGACATAAGTATTTGTAACAAACCTACGATATATATATAAATATATTTATATATATATATATATATATATGCACACACACACACACACACACACACACACATATATATATATATATATATATATATATTTATATATATATATATATATATATATTGTTCATGTATTGCTTTAGACAACGCCAAGACCTCAACACGTACGCACACAGTAGGAAAAGAGCAAAAAATTATAGCCCTGAAAAAAAAATACCCACCAAGAAAACAACTCTCTAGTTGTAAATAAATGCAAAATGAGAAAAGGAAAAACAGTGGCCCCTTGATTGCAATGGCATGCAACTATTCAGTAGCAAAAAACACGCCCTCTCACTCAATATATATATATATATATATATATATATATATATATATATATATATATATATATATATATATATATATATATATATTTCTATATGTATTAATTAGAGAAAGCAGAGCCGCTGAAGGAATTGCTGCATTGCCGACGGGAGATCATTTCAAATGAGTTTTTTATATAATATAACACATTCTTATATAATTTTTATATATATGTGTGTGTGTGTGTGTGTGTGTGTGTGTGTGTGTGTGTGTGTGTGTGTTAGTGTTTGTGTGTGTGTGTGTGAAAATATCCTAGTAACAAATGTAAAGTAAAAGTAACACATAAGTAAAAATGTAAAGAAAAGTCAAACCTGTTGGATAATATCCAATATTTGATACAATTTATATTTTTGAAAAAGGGTTTGTACTAATAGTTGTATTTCGTAGATTACAGAAAATATTTCCATGATTGGTTTCAATAAAATTATTAAGAGAGAAAACAAAGACTTCACATTTTTTTCACATATATATATATATATATATATATATATATATATATATATATATGAAAATGAATAAATGTGCACATAACATGCATATGCACATACGTAAAATGTTCATATATTTATATATATATATATATATATATATATATATATATGAACATTTTACGTATGTGAATATGCATGTTATGTGCATATTTATTCATGTATGTGTGCAGATATGCTGAACAATATTGTTTTTCTGGAGATTTTCCTCTCATTGAATTCGAATTTCTCTCTTATTTCACGTACTGGATTGTGTGGCAACACAATAAAACAACTTTCACCTGGAAAAAACTTTAACTTAATTAGTTTTCTCAATATATGTTTATGTTAAAGAGGAAATGACAAAAAAGTGTGTCACGAAGTAAGATCTTCGTCAGAATGTAGGCTTCATTTCTGTTTTTCGTTAAAAAAATCGTTATTCTGACGTTGTTGTTTTCTGGGGTTTTTTTTACGTCCAAGTGCCTTAATTTGATTATTATTAAGTGCATCAGCTCTGTTTGCGTTTTCCTCTGTTTGCACACAGTAGGATTTTTTTTTTTTTTTGCTCTGACACATATTTATCCAGAAAATGATTCTCGAAAACTTCATCTATGAAATTTGTCTGGACTTCTGGTCCTTTCGCATTGCTTATGAATTATAAATATATGTTCTACAAATATATATATATATATAGAACTACTTTGAGCATAAAAATTACACATATATAGATATAGATATATATCTAAAAATATTTTGTTGAAAATAATAGACGAATAAATTTTTGCTTAATTTTTATATTTGTGAACAGAACCTTTCATCAACATTCCAAAGTTGGAAGTCCGAGATCTCCCTACCATCATCTATCATTAACAAGACGGTGTTATAGTGATTTTTAAATTGTAATCAATACTACTTCTTATTACAATATTATACTCATATTTCAGGCATTATCTCTCCCAACAAGAGTGATCATAAATAAATCTGTTTGAATGTTTAACTGAAACTAATGCAAATCACCGACGATTCCATCTGTGTTCCTGAACAACGCGTGCTCATAAGAACATCCCCGCCGATATCAAGAGATATTCTTTTGATAATCGGTTGTTTTACTTTAATCAGAGCCATCATTATTTGAAGTCTCTCCCTGGAGTTGGTATTGTAAAATCGTAAAATTGTAAAATCCCTGCATTGTCCACAAGGAGCTGACGAATTCTGGCTATGAGACTATGATTCTCCAAAATGTGCTGTTAGATGGCGCACACACACACACACACACATATATATATATATATATATATATATATATATATATATATAGAGAGAGAGAGAGAGAGAGAGAGAGATAGATAGATAGATAGATAGATAGGTATAATTTTGATAAAGTGTTGTCTCCATTGATAAAGTGAACGGTGTTTCTCGAAAAAATGTGTAATTAGTATACTAATTGATATGCACGATATACCTGTTTCACGTCTGTACGATCATTAGGTGGTTTTGTATTTTGATTTTTTTTTCAAAGATTATCCGTTGTTTAATATACTTAATACAATATAACTGGTTATTCTTGATGTTTATATAAATGTATACTACCGACCATTTTTCTTCAAAACAGTGCCTACCTACGTAGGTTACACAAAAAATGTATTCAACGATGAGGGATCAGTAATATTAACAACCACCGTGGCTCGCTCATCAAACCATTTCTTTAAATGATCATCCAAGTGAATTTTAAATCAGTTGTGTCGGTTTTAATCTCGGACTGCATTTAAACCAACGAATGATATCATCTGTACATAGAAGTAAATTTATAGTTTGCATTTTTATCTATGTATTTATGTGCACCATTGTAGTATTTGAAAATAATTTAAATGCACGTTACGCCAGATTGTCGAAATTGCTTAATTTCACCATGAATGGATAAGACCGTATTATCAATTTGATCGAAAGTTTATCCGTTGGAAAAAACGGTAAAGAATACTTTCAGAATCAAAAGTTCTCATAATTAGAATTAAATACAATCATTTATATCCAAAAAGTGTATACGTAGCTTGAACTTTTTACATGGAAAATGTTTGAATGCACTTGTTGAAAAAAAATTTTTTTTCAATAAAAAAAAAGTATACAACGACTATTTTATGACTAAAAGTTTATGTAATCAAAATTAAATCAAACTTTGTTCAATTACGCCGATTTGATATCTCATATAAAACCCAATACTCTTGACAACTGTACGGAAATCAGTTATATGATATCATTATCATCGTCAGTCTTTTAACGTCTGTCGTCGGACATAGACCTTTCCAAGGATCTGCTACATTTTTCTATCATGGGCGTTGCAGAGCCACTATTTCCTGGATTTGTCTATTTCATCTCTCTGTCTTGTGTTCTGTTGTCCTTGGTTTCTCATGTGATCTCTGGGGATCCATGTTGTGAGTCGTGATGTCCATCGGTTGTCTTTCATTCTTGCAATATGGCCTGCCCATAGCCATTTGAGTTTTTTAATACTTTCTATGATGTCTCAGACTCCCATTTTCTTCCTTATGTACTGCGCTGTCTTGTGATCTCTCTATGTAAGGTTGAGCATGGTTCTCTCATGTGTGCAATGCATGGTTCTCAGTTTGTAGGTCTGTCTCTTGGTTAAGTTCCATGTTTCAGCTCCATAAGTGACTATCGAGAGAATGCATTGGTTTTATACTCTTCTTTTCAGAATTATTGGGATTGTCTGGTTTTTGAAAGTTGAGCTTTCTCTGCCGAAGGCTTGCCATCCCAGAGTGATTCTTCGCTTGATTTCCTCCTCTTTTGAGGATCTCATAGAGATTCATTGTCATAGGGAGATGTAGTGGTCTACCTTGCCAAATTTTGCATCTTCTATCTTGACAGGTATGTTTCTAAACTCAACATGATTGTTGCACATGATTTTTGTTTTACTAAAGCTCATGTGTAGGCCAACTTTCTTGCTTTCTTCCTTTAGTTCATCAAGCATTAGTTGGGGATGGCGTACTAAATGCTTAAACTGATATATTAAAGATACAGCGTCAGAATAAACTGAAGCAAGATTGTAATCGAAGTAGCAGTAAATCTCATCTGACAATCAGCAGAATCAAAAGCGACAAAACGAATCATAGTCGTAACTGTTGAAGTAATATCGAAATCCAGGATTTTACAAAATCATTCATTCAGCAGGAGTAAAATTGATATGATCAATGATGAGAAGTCCATAGTCCAGTAACACAGAACGGAATGTTCAATCCCTTAAACCGTGTCGTAACGTAGTCCATATCTTCAAGTTTGTGTCTTTGGAGAGAAAAGCTTGTAGAAACCATCCTCTCTAGGCTTCCTCAATCCTACTATCGATGCTGATTGCTTAGCAGACAGGCATTGAGTACCATTTTAAAAATCTTCGGTTTTGCTCAGGCGTGTAATTCTTGTTTAGTTGTCGTCAACACAAGCAAGGTCTTTTGACCACTTTTGAAACCAAAGTGTTTGTAATATCGGAGTTATTTATTCCACGGAATCAAGAATGGTAAAAAAAAAAAATCAAAAAGAGTGAAATAGCTTATTATCACATTAAATGAAGACGAAAAATAATAAGATTGGTTAAAACATTTGTTCACTTCTTCATGTTGAGATTGAACCTCAACCAACAGAATTGGTGGTGAGCACTCTACCACTAGGTCAAGGTGATCGGTATGATCCATAGTAAGATTAGTCATTTCAGAAGCATGATTTCCATTGAAAAAAAAATGGTAACATTAGCACTCTTTGCTATGCTTGCCTTTGTATAGATGTTTTACTCGTAATAATAGCAAATTATTTTCTAAATCCGATTTACCAAGGGAACTGAATGAACAATGGGTTTGCGATTAGCTCTTCAGTGAATGGATCCAAAGAGACCATAACATTCCGAGCGCTATTATTGTGCACCAATCATCTGGGGTTGAGGACAAGAGGTCTTTAATCTTCCACGCCCAAAATAGTGCGTGCAATCACCCACACATGCAGCAACTCCCAACAATCTGTATATATTGCACCTGAAATAACCGTTTAGAGTTTTCGCATATTAAGTTCCTCGGTAAACTCAATTATAATCACCCGAGTGTATTAATACTTCCGGATGGCACAAAAAGTCGCGAAGGGATTCAGAACAATCATAACCTTTTCTTTCTAATTTAATGATTTTGGAGTTTTCGTCTTCCCATATATTTATAAAGGGTGCCTTGGGAATCCATCATGGAAAAGTACGCAACTGCGCAGCGAACTCAACTAATAGAATTTTTTTTTAATACTTTTGATATCCATCGAAAGAGAATATTCTCGTTTTTTTTTTAACGTGTGAACACTGCTATCTTTTGTCGTTTGTTTGCGCATTTTTGAGAGTAGAGCTTTGTCTGTGATCACCCATCAAGAGGGAGCCCCCTTCCAATCTAAAATGATGAAAGTCGTGTATGTGTTCTGGAGAGCAGATATCTTTTAAAATGTTATTCAGAATGTTTTTGAAAGAGCAAGAGTTTGTGAAATAGAAAATTGCATTTATTTGGAATAAACAATTTTCTTTACGTGGTTTAATGGAAAAACCCCCTTATTCATAAATTCCATTTGTAGGATATGATTAGGAAAAAAAATACAAAAAAAAACCAACAAAAGAACATATTAAAACTAAAATTGATATAAATGTTTCAATCCCTACAAGACCTTTGGTCCATTATTTTGCTCTTCTTCTCCTCAGATATATGAAGGAACCTTCATCATAGAAAATTGCATTACTAATCAACAAACTCAAATAATAGAATCTTACTTTGAAGGCTTTTCAAGTTAACCTGAAGAGCATAATACCGCTATTTGAACATGTCCACATCGCCATCTGAGTCCATGATTTGCCATTCATTCGCACGTCCTTGAAACCTATGTTCCTTTGTGATCACTCACAAACAGGGAAACCACGTTCAATCTGAAATGCTGAAAACCATATACGTATGCAGAGAATGTGATAACCTCCGAAATGTTATGTAGAATGTTACCGAAAGAGCAAAAATTTATGAAAATGCCTGGCATTTGTAAGAAACATTTTTCCATAAGTTGGTTAATTAAATCCCCCTCATTCATAAATTTAATTTGTTAAAAACATTTGTTTTTGAATAATCAGAACTAAAAAGAAATTAAATGCTTTAAAATCCTTAGCAACTTTTGCATCAGCTTGTGTTATTATGACACACAGAATGCAGATGCTGCCAAAAAGTCCAATATCCGACTGGGAGTAAATCATTGCTTCTAATTTCTACAGGAACCTACAACATATGAAACGATATTTCTGTTAATGATCCTGTCACATCAAAAGCAGACATTCTTGTAGTAAATAATTAGTCTTTCTGATATTGGAATAGTTAATGTTTAGCAAATAGCTTTTCAAGATTGATGCAGTCTTGTGTGAGTTTATGTTGGGTCATTTTTCTAGTCGGATTACAAAACGCTAGTTCGGAATGATCTATTAGATTTATACGTGAGACACAAATTAAACACAATCCCACAAATGTACGCATACGCACACAATGATAGACAATTCCTTATGCAATTGAAATATTTTATTTAGATTTTTTTTTTATTGTACTGTTCAAATTTTATTCCAATACAGAACTAAAAGAATTGGCTTCAACGGGGTCTGGCGTTTATCTGTGTTTCTTATCATTTACTAATTTACTCTTACCGTTAAAAAAAAGTCGTTGATATTCAAAAATTTTGAAATTATATTGTATTTATAAAATATCTACAAACAATATGTAACTATGCATTTTCTTGTTTTACTTCCTGAATACCAAACTATACAAAAAGTAAAAGTGAATAAATATAATTTTCATCAAGTTCACCGTAATATAAAATCCTATTTTGACGGAGTCACAACACCAGACGTCACTGATGAAGTATTTGTGACATAAGACAAATGCACATTGCGAATCGTTGTTGGTGTGCATTCTTTGCGAATGAATAAAGAAATGGACTTCTCGATAATAAGCTTTTTTACCGAAGAGTGAAATAAATTACCCCTTCCCTTTTGATCCCCCTGAAGATGGGGAATTCCCCCTTGCTTCTGACCCCCTAAAGGGTATTAATAATTTTCTAGGATTCTTGAGCATCATATGGGAAAATATTCCTTCCTTGACCTCAACTTTAAGAAAAAGTTGTATCAGTAGGAAGAAAACAACCCATGAAAAAAATTATCAGAGAGTTAGACATGGTGAAGAAAAACCCAATATTTTTCGAAAAAAGAGTGATCAGAATCGTTTTTGCTGAGTCGAAGGAAGGTAAATACATTCCTGGACACTGAAAAAAGTAATGAGCCAAACATTTTTCTTATAATATAAAAGATCTTAATACCAGAATGAGAATAAGAACATAAGGGTCAAGATAGAAAATACAAAACTCGTCAAGGTAGACCACTACATCTACGTAGGACAACGAATCTCTTTGAGACCCTCACAAGAAGAGGATATCAAGCGAAGAATTACCTTGGGATGGCGAACCTTCGGCAGAGAAAGCTCAACTTTCAAGAAACAGACAATCCCAATAATCCTAAAAAAAAGAATATACAACCGATGCATCCTCCCGATAGTCACTTAGGGAACTGAAACATGGAACTTAACCAAGAGACAGACCTGCAAACTGAGAATTATGCAACGTGCACATGAAAGAATCATGCTGAACCTTACGTAGAGAGATCAGAAGACAGTCCAGTATAAAAGGAAGAAAACGGGTGTCCGTGATATCATAGAAACTATTTAAAAAAACTCAAATGCCAATGGGCAGGCCATGTTGTGAAAATGGAAGACAATCGATTGACATCACAACTCTCAACATGGATCCCCAGAGATCACATAAGAAACTGAGGCCGACGGGAAACTCGATGGAGAGATGAAGTGGACAGATTCAGAAAATACTGGCTCTGCAACGCCCATGATAGAGAATTGTGGTGAATTTGAGGGAAGGTCAATGTCCAACGACGGACGTTAAAAGACTGATGATGATGAGTAGGGAGGAAATGAGGAGACACTGACCGGTTGTGTGAAATAGAATAAATGGCACAACATTGCCTAAAACTTTCAACTCTTCGAGGAGAGCTTAACCTCACGTTTCCAGTTTTTGAGAAAAAAATGGGAGAGTTACTTGATACTAAATTGTCCAATACTAAAATGTGATCTGCAAACAAATGGTGCATCCAATATCGTATAACATTGTCAAATGTTTAGCCTATACTTGTCAGAATAGAAGAAAAAACAGAGACCCTGATATATATCTATAGATTTACAATAATGATTAACTGCATTATTTTATTGATACGTCATGGCTAGGAGTCTTGTTGGTTATTGGAACATCATGCATTTTCGGTTAAGTAACACTTGAACACCAGGTGACGATAACTAAGTTTTCAAATGAGCCGAACTTTCTCGTAGAGCGCTGGTATTTCGTGCACTTGTGAGTCAGCAATGCTCTTTAAACCATATGGTTTGTCTCTCCAATTATCACATCTGTTGGACATAAAACCTTTCGAATACGACCATTGTTTCTTTTTCTCTTCCCATAATTAGGTGCGAGTCAATTCTATTCTATCACCAATAGATTTTTCCTTTCAAGGCAAATATTCGTATTCGTATTTTCGGTCGTTTATATCAGGCATATATGTATATGTGTGTGTGGGTATGTGTGTTTGTGTGAGTGTGTGTGTACTCGTGTGTGTGTCTGTGTGAATATATTGGTTAGTTTATGTCCGGAAGAATATGGGAATTGTGAAGACATTTCATTGCGAACCATAGTGCCAGACAGACTATGTTACCTAATGAAAATGACCCTACAAATATCACACATACACACATACGCACTCTTAAAAACAAACACACACACACACACACACATATATATATATATATACATATATATATATATATATATATATATATATATATATATATATATATATATATATATAAATGTGTGTATGTGTGTTAATGTGCGTTTGTGTCTTGTGTCTGTATGTCTATGTGTGCGTCACTGTGTGTGAAACTTACAGATAAATAGAAAGCTGGAGTAAGAAAAAGAAGGGGAAAAAAGAAAGGAAAGGTCGGGCAGTTTATACGCAGACGCTTACTTATTGATTATATTGATCAGTTTATGTCCAACAGATGTGATAATTGCAGAAACAATTGTATTAGGGACCACAGTGCCTAACAAAATATTTTCTCTAATAAAAAATGACCCAATAACTACCATACAAACAGACACATACGAACAATATATATATATATATATATGTGTGCGTGTGTGTGTGTTTATGAGTTAGTGTGTCTTACATCTGGACGTCTGCAGTTGGGCATGTGTGTGTAACGTACTCACTTACTGATGAATACATAGATAGATAGAGATAGTAAGACAGTAGATATGCACGTGCTCTTCCAACATGGAATGGAACACTCTGATGTATTAAGAATATATACGATTAATATATCACTTAAATTCAACCCCACTACCCGTCCAGTTCCGTGGAATAGAGAGAGATACTAGCCTCCGGGTTTGAAGCTAAGGTTTCGATCCTACCTCGTGGTATTGGATGGGATAATGGATTGTCCATAGCCACCACGAAGAGTTTTAATACAACAAATTTGTCAGTGGATTACACACACACACACACATATATATATATATATATATAATATATATATATATATATATATATATATATATATATATATATATATATATATATATATATACATATATGTATAAAATGGATACATTTGCCGCAATTTTTTAAATATACATTTCATTAAGAAAGACAGACAAGATAACAATATGGAGAAAACAAGAAATACTCCACCCTTTCAATTATTCAGTTAGCTAATACTACAAATGGAAGATCATTCTGCTGGGAACGCTCCATCTTCCGGTCAATATCTATATTCATCGAAACCAAAGGTCTGTTCACATGCACAAAACACGAGCCGATTACTAAAACACACATGTTTCACGTCTGTCATTTTCAGTAAAAGATATACATGTATATAAAAGACAGATTGATAGTATTGCGTCATTTTGTTCACAGACATTGAATCATATAATAAAAGTACTTATTTTTCCCAGCGTCCCTGCTCGCCCTGTCCAGCGGTGGCGAGAAGAATGTTATATAAAATCCATCGATACCATTTAATAGACAATAGCCATGTCGTATTTGTTAGTAATTCCATTTAATTTAATCTTACATTCTAATTGGATCGATGAGCTTGACTCAATCGTGGATGGTTTCAACATCCTCACTTAATATTACCAATCGACGGTAGTGCTGGCACCAGTGTTTTGTAACGGCCAGGGTAATTTTCAGCCAGAAATCTATGAGGGCATGCAATTTTTTTTTTTTTTCATATAAATAATAATATGAGTTTTATATAACACATCGAATCGAATGTCACTTCATGATGTGATTGCAAAGTTAGATTCCTACTGTGTCAGTGTTTTGCCGGAAGATGATGGACGATGTCTTCAAGGTCCAGGTTTTCAGTCCGTTGTCTATTCATGGCAATTATGCCTAAATTGTCCAGACAGTTTTGTGCAAACTTGGTTTTATACTGACCAGAGCATATGGTATAAAACGGCCAAACAAGTGCAAATATACGAGCCATCAATGGACGTTCGATTTCGTTAAATAACCGTTTTTGACTGACGCCTTGGTGTTGCCAACCGTTTATCAGGTCTCCGAGACTCTAGTTTATTTCGTTAGGATTTTTCTTAAATTCAAGGGTTTTTTTTTTCACAATTTTCGAGTACCTCAGTAATTCCCTCGTGTAGTCTTGTGTTATGCATGCCCAAGTTCATGAAAAACTTGTTATTAACCTTAAGTAGATTGAAAAATCGTATATGCTTTTTCAATTGATGTAAGAATGTAAAATAGCCCTTGGGCATCACGAATCATAATATTGATTTCCAGAGATCAAATGTGAAATTATGGTCGGCAGGAAATAAGATGTGACAATCTAGGTTCGAGAGACGTTGGTGACGCCTGCGATCGAGAGTTCTTAATTTTCCGGACGGAAAGCTGGTGGTAATAACGACCTAAGAATTAATAAGGAAGCACAAGCAAATGAAAAAAGGGGGAAAAATGAAAAATTGAAAGTACGGACACTAATGCCAAATAGAGTTACTGGTTTTTGAACAGACAGTATCACATTTACAGGCTATCAACGCAATGAGATATCTTACTTCTTCCAATGGGACATTTAACCAGCAGTTAATTGTATTAATCTAGTTAGCATTAAGGGAATATTTTTTCAGATGTTATTTTCAACCCTCTGTCATAGATTCCCGGTGGGGCAGAGGTCTGGTGATTGGGTCAGCCACATCAGTACTTCAATATTACCGTCTTCAGTGTTAGGCAGCTCAGTGTTCAGTTGCGTTATATTTCGAGTTGTTATCGAACTGCAAACCAACAATCCACCCATATGATGGGTGGGGATGAATCATGAAATTTTCCAATATCATAAGTTCTACTCTCTCTCTCTCTCTCTCTCTCTCTCTCTCTCTCTCTCTCTCTCTCTCTCTCTCTCTCTCTTCAAAGCTGATTGAAAAGAGGAATACTTGTGTGACTGTTCAGCCTGCAGAGAACGTGTTACTGACTGATATACCGGACACCCAGCCACACCAAACCTACTGAATGAAAGTAAGTTTTTTAGCGAAAAATAAGTTTTACCTACTTCCACTGTTTAAAGATGATCTGAATGAGGGACAGGGTGGGACTTATCTGACTAGAGTCGACGTTTAAAAATTAAAAAAAATAAGAAAAATTTCGTATACATTTTAACAGGTATTATGCTTGTTACCCATACCTTAATTCAATACAGCAGACTAACAGTCTTTCTAAACATGTAACCCCACACAACGACACTCCCCCTTCCGTATTTAACTGATGCTCTAATGCAGCCCAGGTGATGCTTCTCAACTACCGTTCTTTTAATGCACCCCCGACTGTCAGATACAAAGATGTTTCATTTCGATTCGTCGTTCCATATCACGTTCGACGATTTTTTCCAAGATCCAATCCTAATGCCCTTTGGCGAATTGGACAAGTGCTCACTTTTTCTCCAAGTAAACACGCATCTTTTTGCGGGTCACGCACTCCATGAATCCAAATGGCTTCAGGAGATTTTGTACGGTGGCTACAGCTATTCTAAAACCATACATCAGCTTAGATAATTCCTTATATCGACAACAGTCATTTTGCTAATACTCATCGGTCGTCGATGGAAATACCTACCGTAATTCTGCGCCTATGCCTTTATGACTGATTGCACTGGAATGTACGCAGAATTATTTTCATACGTTTCCAGAATTAAGCCCATTTGATGACAGAGTAAGGTATAAATATACACATAAATCTGAAGCATCAGAACAGAAAAACAGGCGGGTCTGCCAAATCAATACCCGTGTTATACAAGAGGCAACAATTTTAAGCTTTTACACCATAACAAGAGTCATCTTGTGCACAGAGACCACTCCGTGAATAAGTACCTTGACGTGGTAGAGCAGCTTGCATGTTCAAATGACTCGGAGAGGAATACCGGCAGAAATTCAAATCAAGTCCAACCAAATTAGACTGGTCGAAGGAGAGAAAATCGACCAAGATTTATTCAACACCACCTCCCCAAATAACACTATCCCTATTTTTAAGCAAAACAAATCTATATTCCCAATTTTTTTCTCGTATGAAAAAAAATATATTCCCAACATTATTTCAAAAACTGTGCTCTAAAAGTTATTTATCGTATAAACGAAAGAACACATACAAAAAAAGAAACTTCAAACATACGAACTTCTTACTTCACGACTGTTCCCAACGTTATATAACCGCTCAAGAGTTGATATGTCATTAACCCAACCAGCAAACAACAATATATACGTGAAGATTTACGATACATGCCTTTGGTATTGCTATCTCTTATCCAGATCTTGGCGTCTTGTCTCAACAACTACGACTATCAATATTTACATTTAATGGATCACCTTAGTTTCTGATGAACACAGCGCTTTTGGTCAACTTCAACAGCATGGATTCTAATACGGTGATTCTCCATAGGGGAATTCTTCACTAAGGAGATGATCTTTCAGTTGAAGGAGGTGAATGGAGGAGTAATTAGCAACGACAGAGGAGGTATTATGGAAAGTATAATAGAGGGAAGACTATAGAACTTGTGAGAGTGACTGAGGGGACCTTGGATCGTCAGGGGAGGAATGTGACCTTGCACTTCGAAAACTAGTGTACTTTCAACGAACTTGGGTCTAAGTTTGCTCCAACTTCTATTCCAACTGAAAATGATTACTGCAGCTTTTTACTGTATTAAAAATTGAATATAAAATAGTTTTCTAGTATAAATGTATTGATTTATTCGATTGTAAGATGAATCGAGTTGACGTGAAAAACTTATCGCTTTAGTTCAATTGGTGGGACACTAGAGTACCAATCACTTGGGAAATGATTTTTATGTATTTGTCCATTAGAAAAGAATAAGCGTTAGCGAATTTATAACATGGAGTTGGCAGATTTAAAGGACGTGCAAATACAGATCATAATGGGGTGTTTATTTCTACTCCCCCAAATTTGGTGTAAACTGTTCATGATATTCTTGTCCTAGTTCTTGTTGCAGTTGAACTACACACACACTCACATACATACACACACATTCACATATGCACTCACACACATGCACACGCACACACACACATACACATACACACACACACACATATATATATATATATATATATATATATAATACAAATCAGGAATATTATATAAATTGGTATGATACAGTATCTAATGTTTGATGGGTTTGTTTCATAAAGTGCTCGATACATTCAACATCAAACATCAAGTTGTTTCAGAGTAAAGCTTAAGTATGATGAAATAGAGATTCGATACTCAAACACGTTTATGTTTCTGCACTGTTTCAGTTTTTGCCAGTTGAATGATTTGGTTTATCTTAGATTCCTATTCAAGACAGTTCTGAAATGACGGCCCACAGATTGTACAGGAAAGCAACGCACAGAAATGCTATAAAATTAGAAAATACATAATGAAAGAAATGAAAAGAATAAATTTTTAAGTTGAAATCAAGTCCAATGTGAAAATTCTACATTATTTAATCGTCACTTTTAATTCGACTAATAACACTGGTAAACTATACGGAAAGTAAAATTCCGTCCGTACAATCAACAAATTTAACATAATCAACACAAGTTCATTAAATGATAAATAAATAACAATCATTAGAAATATTTCCAAATCGATAAAAACTAGTCAAATGTATAATTCCTCTCATGGAAGAATATTGAGCGATGGCAGATATAATCATATTCACCAAGGCTAGCTTTGAAGAAGTAAAATCCAACAGAGAAAGTCATAGCAACAACAAAAAGTCGAGCCAGGAAAAATAATCTGGTTTACAACTCCATTCAATCTACCAGCAACAACCAACTTAGAAAAACTATTCTCTCTATTAAGAGAAAAACGATCTCCCGAGCAACATATTGGGTAAAATATTCAGCAAGAACAAACCGAGAATTAGCTATAGTTGCACGAATAATTTTAATAGATTTTTAACAAAATATAACAATAGAGTACTTGAATTTATTACTAGTAGAGCAATATTTAATAAACCTTACTGCAATAGTAAACAGATTTCTTTTTGCAAAACAAATGTGTCAAATCGAATATTTGTATACTAAACTAAAACATTAAACTAATAGAAGTCCTTAGAAGTGAAATATTTCATAAACATATCGAAAATACTCTTTAAATTCTTATTAGCCAACCATGTATCATTTGCAAACGAAAAAAAAGCCAGGTTCAATGTTTCAGCTCCATAGGTGACTATTGGGAGGATGCATTGGTTGTATATTTTTCCATTAGGACTAATGTGATCTTCTTATTTTTGTAGACGGAACTTGCTCTACATAAATTCTGTCATCAATGAGTAATTTTTGATTTCTTCTTTTGAGATTTCTGATGGATTCTATGATTCTATGATGACTCATCTTTGTTTTTTTTCCACTGGTATACTGCGATATCTTGTGATCTCTCCAGATGATGTTTTCATCTACAAGGACATCGAGAGTCTTTTAATTTGACCCAGAAATCATAAAACTGATTCACCAATGTTTTCAAGTCGGTCATCATTTGTGCCAATTTGTAATGTATGTAAGTTTCCTGTGTATGTTTGCATGTGTGTGTGTGTGTGTGTGTGTGTGTGTTGTATGGGTTGTGCGTGAGCGTACGTGTGTCCATGTTGTGTGTCTGTGATATATATTGTCACATATTTATCCCTGATATAGATATTGAAAGAACAAAAGAGAAGAGAAATCGCGCTGAGGTTCACACTCTGTGGCCGTATAAGTTTATTCGTACGTGATTTGTCTTCGCAGAACAACATATCGTGTGTCCAAGTTATTGTCTACCTTTTATCTATTTGCTTTATTAGGATGCGTTGTTTTTCACCCCCAGAGGCAATGTGCACCTGATATCATATGAACACATATTCATCTTCACATGAAAAGTCTTCTTGATGGATGTTTCTTTCTACACTCACTTTGTTTTCTTTAGCTGGTCTCTCAGTGTCTATTGTTTGAATAACATTGAACTTACACATTGAGGAGGTGTGAGTGCCCTAGTGGTTGATGGCACGGAAACACCTTCTGTTCATTTGATACTAAAGCTAATGGGAGAGACATGAATCCATCTCTCTCTCCCTGTTTATCCCTCGTAACATCTGAGGGACCAGCGTGGTGTTTTCCCAATAAAAGCTCTACGTTCAAGAACAAAAAAAAAGAGATGTCATTTATTTTGAAGGGAATCTGTGTAAAACCAATGCATCCTCCCAATAGTAACCAGCAGAGCTGAAGCATGGAACCTCCTCAAATGAATGGCCCTCAAATTGAGATCTATACAACATGCACAAGAGAGGGACACGCTCGACATCAAGCAGAGAGTCCAAACGGTAGCACAGTTTATTAGAGGGAAACAAGGGTCAGAGATATCATAGGATCCATTAGAAAAACCACACCCTAAATGTCACATACAAACATACCTTGAGGAGGCCAACGTCCAACAACGGAGTCCGAAGGCTGATATTTGAAAAGAATGTATAGCAGAGGACTTTATAATCAAAAAACCTGACCAACATCGACAGAAAAATAAAGAAATACACTATGGTTCCAAAAGGATTACAACTCTGTTACCTTTATAGATAGCTGATTTTCTGGTATTATCTATGACAAAACTCTATAGCATTGAAATTCTGTTTAAAAAATATGCATTTGTAACCGTCCACATATGTATATACCCCACAGAGAAAATATTATTTACAACAAACTTTCAATGACGAGGAGTTTGGTCATGAACAACACCTCATAATGTCGGTTTTGATTGAGTATATTACTCTACGAATAATAAAATCCTGTTATATTTGGTAGGAACTCCAATTAAGTTTATATTTTAAAAGTTGTAAGGGTGTATTCATTCATGACCGCTACTACATGTTGTTTTTTTTCCGTTTTCTCTTAGCAGATGCTGTTTAAGGTATCCATTATTTGTACATATACGCATATCTGCAAATATACGTGTACGCACATACAAGAGAACAAAAAAAAGAAAAGAAAAAGGGAAACAATTTACCAACCCATTTTTTTTTAGTTTTAAATATCATGTTTGTGTAAGTATGTATGTGTGTCCGTATATACGGCCAAATGACTTTGAATGCAGTACTTTTTGTGCAATCACCGGAATTAAGCAAGATCAAGCCTGGTCATTACCCGCTTTAAATTTTACGTGCTATGTGTAAGAAGATGATTTTTCCGCTGCCTACCTTCCTCCACTTATCACCAGAACTTCCAAACAAGCAAGGACCAAACTGTGATCCCGATCCTTTTCATTCCAGTATGCTTTTCTGGGAGCTCCTATGCTCATATACAAGTGTCAGCAATCATCATGTGTGTCTGTGTAAATATATACCAACTGTAATAAATCTTATGGTCTATCCTTATATATATAAATGTATAAATAGTACTTAATGCAGGGAGTTGACATCTACTGAACTTCGATAAAAGTGGCACTGGCCAAATATCGAAGGAGATGTTCAAAAATAATTATTTGTTGTGTAAACGACATGATTTTTCTAATATCTAAAAACTATCTACAAATACTTTCGTATAGGAACAAGCTCTTCATTCAAGAAGAAGAAAGATACCATGTTTTGAAAAGAAAGATCAACAACCAATGCATGTTCCCGACAGTCACCAATGGAGATGAAACATGGAACCTATCCCAAATGACTAGCTCTGATATTGAGAATCATACAAAATCAATAGGAAAGGGTAATGCTTAACATCAAGCGGAGAGCCCTCACAGGAGCACAGTTTATTAGAATAATATAGTCAGAGATATCATAGAATCCATTAAAAAACCAAAATGGAAATGGAAAGGCTATGGTGCAAGAATATCAGACAACTGCTCGATGTCACAAACGTGGATCCCTAGACACCATATGATAATCCAGCAACAAGTAAAACTGCGCAACGAAGGAGAGTGGTTCAGAAAGTACATTCATGAACGAGAAGTCTAGCAAATCTTGAGGAAGGCTTATGTCCAACGACAGGCACTAAAAAGTTGCTGCTGCTACTGCTGATGGAGATGATGCCACTGAATCTGATGGTAAGGATATTGCTTCCTTGGAGTTCTGAATTCTATCCCTGGATCGGTTAGAGAAATCAATATATTCAGTAGAATGAGCGAAATCTTCACCACGATGATTTGACCGATAGTATAGAATGGAAAAAGTCTAATGATATGTTTTGAAAAGTCTTATTTCGGAGTTTCAAGAACATCACCGAATACGACAGGAACATAAAATAGATCCGAAGATACGATCGCCAAAATTATGTAACTATAACACACAAGTTGAGGACACCATTTTGAATAATTTGGTGGGTAATACGTTCTTTTTTGCATATGTACAAATTTACAAATATTTCTTTCAAATCCTTTAACTGTATTTTTGATATTATGGAGAATAGCGTAGAACATGTGATGAAAACATTCATTAGTATCAAGAATGACCTTTATAATTTCAATCACGATTTGACTGATGTATAAAGATATAATAAAAAAGATATTGTATTTCTTAGAGAAGCCTGATTGTCGGAATGAAATTAAAAACGTATTAATTGTCATAATTATTGTAGCTATAATTTGTAATTGTTAGCTCCTCTGTAACATAATAATCTTGCATTCAGTTCTTCGCCTTGGATTCGTGTCGGACGAATCTAAACAGTATTCACCTTGCCACAGAGCAATAGTCACCCTTTCAAGTTAAGCTTCATCATTATACACCTTGTAACGCACATCGTTCGACACGTATCTTCCCCAAGATTTGTCAGACCTCTCGATAATGGGTAGTGCGATGCCAATATTATCTGAGATTCTTGGAATCGTTACGCAATATTTTTCTCCGGACACATATTTGTATATAATCACTGAGGATTCACGTCCTGAGTTGTAATATCCAGCGGTTGTCTGGCATTCTTGTGAAAGGCCTACCCATTGTCATCTGAGTTTTCTAATGGATTTTATGAGAACTCTTAGTTTTTTTTTCGTATATACTGTTCAGTCTCCTGATCTCTCCGTGTAATATCAAGCATAATCCTCTCTTGTGCAAATTGCATGGTTCTCATTCTGTGGGTTAAGCTTTTGGTTAGGCTCGGTTTTTCAGCTTCATAGGTGACTATCAGTTGTAGACTGCTGGTGAAAACGAAATTAGATAAACTGATCGAGACAGTCAATAATTCAGTCATTTTACTTGGCATTTCAAGTATGCGATGTTTTGTCAATGTAATAATTTGTTTGGACATCTGTATACATCTGTACCTTATTTTGATCAACGGATTTCTCTGAATTTGTTCAAATTTGATGACCAATTCCTTCAATGTTTTCCACTCAATCTGTTTATCAACGAATCAATATTTTTCTATACAAAATATCCCACGTTTATTCGCCTCCCTTGACAAGCTTCCATTGCTTGACTTAAAAACCTTTGCAATAAATAGATTTGTATATTGTTAAAAAAACGTAGGTGAAACAATCGTTCCGTTGCTTAATGAAGGAAAATGCATTTTTTTAAATCCACAAATAATAACATTCAACATCTCATTCCTAGTGAATGCATTCAAACTATTGCTTTTCAATCAATCACATCAACTGAACATAATACGGTGAAAAATTTAGAGAGTCATCTGATATAGCTGAGTCAGGGCACAGACAAGCTGGTCGACACTTGTGAACTGGAACTACCATATTGTCAATTCCCATTGAATGTATTTCCTCAAGACAATACGACATTTTTTTTTGTAAATGAGCTAAATGTAATCCAGTAAAGTCATTCAACGGGTTGTGATTTTCTGTCGTAGTAAAAATATTATTCACTGGTCTATGGTTGGGTGCCCTCGGCTCATTCTGAGATAATAAACCAGAGCTTGAACAAGTCACAAAGTTTCTTTATTTCGAATCTTTTCACAATTATGGGTTGAATCGATCGTCCCTCTTGAAACTTCCGCTACGAGGAAAAAGAGATCGCTCTCAAATGTGCTGAGCATAATAGTCCTGCAATGTACTTCTGTCCAATTCAACACCAGCACTTGATGACAAGAGCATACATCTCTTTCTAATAAATTTACTAACATTACCCTCTTTGTCTCTGTCTGTCTATATCTCACTCTGTCTATCCGTCTCTCTTTGTTTTCTTATGTAATATTATACAGTCAAATCGTTATCAGGTATTATTTATCAACGAATTCTACAGCATTGAATCTTTGTTGCCAAAATATATTTTCGCGGAGATGTACTTATTTTTTAACGGTAGCATAGATATATTTTGGCAACAGATTTTCAATGCTGTTGTGTTATAATCAATACTTGATAATATCCGTTTAATAGTGCTTTATACTCCATTATATATTATGAAACGAACTAGTATGTTTGGTTTAGAAGAAAATAACTCTCTGTGAGAAAAAATGCTGTGGGTTTAATCATTCACAGGCCATACTGAAGATATGTAAAAACAAGAATATCATTTAAAGCTTTAAAATGAAACCTTCACGCTGATAAACATTAGAAATTTATCTGATATCATGAGTAGATTGTAAATTGCATATTGATGGAGAATTATAAAATACAAAACATTTTTGCTTTCAGTAACAGACAATTATTTGTCGTATTTTAAGATTTGAAGCCTGATCCCAATATTCATCTTTGAAAGAGTAGAAATGGATGTTACTATGGTTCTCTGTCTTTGAATTTATATCGTAAGGAGCTTGAATCACTAAAGAATACTTACCCACAGTGTATTGAGAAATATGCTTTTTTTTACGAGCGGTAATGATTTTTCTAAATTTATGACGGGCTATGATATAATTTCCTTGGTATGAAACCTCTATAATCTTCAGCATTTTGTAGACTTTGACGACATGCTAACTATATACATACACACATGTGTGTGCCCCCCCCATATATATATATATATATATATATATATATATATATATATATATATATATATATATATATAGCGGAGTAAGGATTCGCTACACCGATCATTCGCCTGAAGAAGCCAAAACGGGGCAGAAGCATTAACTTCTTTGTGTAGCAAAACCTTACTCCATTTTGTTCCTGGCTTTACACTAAATCAACTTTATGATTATGTTGAATGTATCAAGCACTTTATGACATAAACCAATGACATATCAGGCATTGTATCTTATTATATTATATTGCATTGCCGATTTGTATTATACATATATATATATATATATATATATATATATGTGTGTGTGTGTGTGTGTGTGTGTGAATAGACAATATATTTGTGAGTGGATATAACGCTTAAATTTAACCTTACTCTGTGCTACGCAGAGGTAAGATGCCAGCCCCTGGGTCTGAAGTGAAGGTTTTGATCCTACTTCGTAGTGCTGGATGGGATAATGGATTGTCTATAGCCACCACGAAGAGTTGTAATACAACAAAACAGCTGTGGATGACACAATACACACACACACACACACACACACACACACACACACACACATATATATATATATATGCGCGTGTGTGTGTTTGTGCAAAAACAGAGACAGTCAGATAGTGACGAGGAGGGAGGGGAAGAGAGGAAGATTAATACATACATATTTCAAGAAATCGCAGTATCAAGACAACCACAAATCATATTTTGCCATGCTATTTGCGCGAGAAAGCTGTCATCATCATCATCATCATCATCATCATCAACCTTTTAGCGTCGGTCGTTGTACATAGACTTTCACTAAACATCTTTATCATGGGCATTGCGGAGCTTATACTTTCTGAACTTGCCCAGTTCTTCACGCCATTTCATTCTCCGCCTGTCAAAGCTAAAGGCGATTTGATTCTCAACGTTTGGGAAGCACTAACACAAGCTTCAGAGATAGAAAAACAAGCAATTAAAAAAAAATGTGTTTTTGTTTTGTGCTGGTTGGATGGAATCACTTCTGTGATTCTAACAACAACAACAATAACAAAGGATTATGCATTATTCGAATGTAGATGTTCATTAACTCATTTCTATCGATGTGTACAGTAATATATACATATATATATAAATATATAAATATATATTATTGTGTCAACCACGGACAGCTATTTTGATGTATTACATCTCTTCAGTGTGGCTATAGACTTTCCATTATCCTAACCAATACCACAAGGCAGGATTGAAACCTTCGCTTCAAACCAGGAGACTGATATCCTACCACTGGGCTATGGAACTGGACGCTCATTAAGGCTGAATTTAAGCGATACATATATTTACTTATGCAGAAATTCCTCATCCACCAGAGTGCTCTATTTCTATGGAAGAGCATTGCACATATATATATATATATATATACATATATATATATATATGTGTGTGTATACATATATATGTGTGTGTGTGTGTGTGTGTGTGTGTGTGTGTGTTAAAGATGCATAGATGGTGTCAGATATTTTAAAGAAGGAACCTCTAACTCAAAACGCGTACACACAGGCTTTGGCGCTTCTAATGGCATCCTCTTGTGCACATCGTGTCTTCATGCATAGCTGAAGTGGACCAGCTTTTATTCCTCCTCGCCTGCGGTTTTCTCTCATTCTTTTCTTTCTTCATTGTTGTCTTCTCAGCTGGAGATACCATTCGTTTAATCGCATACAATCTACCTCCACGTTCGTGGAGCACGCCTGCACATACGCAAGCACAGGGAAACGTCGCACATTCATCGAAGATTATAACATATTTTCAAATTCATAATTCGAAATAGGTATATTGCTATAGTTGCTTGTTTACTATATACTTTTTTGTTTGAAATACCCTAAACAACATGGTTGAAAATACAAAACGGACCTTCATAAGAACGTTCGAAAACAATCGAAGATACGTTAATAGTGAAATTGTGGTTAAGAAATGAAAAAAAAGAAATCAATAGTCCCTTTTCGCCTGAAGAAATTCAAATAGGGTAGAAACATGAACCTCTTTGTGCAGCGAATCCTCATTCCATTAAATCTCTGTGTGTGTGACCGTGTATGTATGTGTGTGTGGGTGTTTTGTCAAGGAAGGAAATTATGTTGGAAAGTAAATATGTGTTGTGTGAAATGCACGTTTTTTTTCCATCATATGAACAACCTGAGTAAGATATGATCTATCTTATATATATATATATATATATATGTATATATATATATATATATATATATATATATATGTATGTATGTATATATCGAGATAGAAAGAGAGAGAGAGAGATGGAGGGAGAGAGAGAGATTGATTGATAGATATGTAGACACATCTATCCATATATATATATACGTATATACATGCATACATATATACATAATTTAGATAGATAGATAGATAAATACTTAGAGAGAGAGATGTGGATAAACTTAGAGAGACGTATAGACTAGTCTGCGTTGTCACTAGATGGAACTGGTCATGTGGAAAATGTCTTCTGGTAGCATACTGTGTTGGCTCGATCAATTAAGAAAAAGGTTGATGAATGAATAAGTTACATTTCTTCTCTTCGTAGGGCAGTGAAAGTCTCAATTCCCCAAAAAACATGATGACTGGAAGTATTTTCAAAGGATTAATTTAGCTCCAACCTATAATGCCAATTGAACCCCTGACTAAAAGCTTTTTTATATGCATGATAACGAGTGAATTTCTTACATTTTCAGCCCTCTAGCTCCATTGATGCCACCTGTACACGGGATAAATACATAGTTAACCAGCCGACCGATCAGACCAACTTGTAACCTGAAAAACCTTATGTTGACATTTTTGGTGAAAGGTTTGTGGTTTCTCAAAGATGGATAGGTGTGGACAATTTTATCTCTCCAATAAATCATTCATCCATCAATTAACACTTTCTTTCTTATTACAGCTACTACATCGATAATTCTGATTTCTACACTGTCATCAAAATGAAGAAAATGCCAATATCCCGCTAAATACCTCAAAATTTATCACACAGCGGCCAGTGTTGCCAAAATGCATTTAACCGGTTAGACACACACATAACCGGTTAAGATTCGATTGTAGACCAGTCGGTCTTCAGCCTGCCACGGAATCAATGTTCGGCATAATCTGAATAATTGATGGCTTAGGGCCAGACAATGTTTAGATAAATAATTACGATATAATTGAATATATTCAGTGGAAAGAAAGGATCAACCGTTCGGACAGGATCGATAAAAGTAAATAAATAATCTTATTTACTCAAACAAATACAGAAGACACGGACTAATATCATTTTGTTTATATTTTCAATTTTGGAAAACCGCTGTGGATGGTAGTTTTTTTCCATACATTAATAAATCCAATGGTAACTTACCATATATATGTATTTGGATCAATAATTCCGCAGCCTGCCAAGTTTATTTTCATTGTTCAATGTGCGATATGCATGCGTAATGGAGAATAACTGGGTTAAGTGCATATATAATGATGAGGGTCAAGTTAAAAAATATTTTTTTATCGTATGAAGTATTTTTTTTCATCTTTCGTCTTATCTATGTACTCCCAGATATATATATATGTGTGTGTGTGTATATATATATATATATATATATATATATATATATATATATATATATATATATATATATATATATACATATATATATATATATACTGATGATAGTCTCTGCATCGAACTCTAAGTCACTATGGAGTGCTTATTCGACCGAATGTATCTATTTATTTATGATAATATCCCTTCTACAAAGCAATGTTTTCTCATAGATAACTCAACCTTCAAAAATAATAAAACTATATACACACACGTATACATATATATATATATATATATATATATATATATATATATATATATATATGAGTATTCCTCTTGGATGTACAAATAGGTATGCACACACTTATGTATATTCATGATTGCATGTACTTGGATATTGAAATATAAAAAGATGCACCTGCTCTAAAGTCAAGCCTGTGGGGTCCAGCTATCAAATCATAGGTGAGACCTAAATCCAGTGTTTCCTCATATACCTAGAACAGCATACACACTTATTGTACAAAACTGGTACATTCACCGAAGCCCACGTATCAACAGGTTATTGCTAACATTTCATTTAATGCAGCGTTTATCTATAAAGTCTGTTTTGTAATGTTTGTCACAAAATATTACAAACATGTTTCAAGTGAAAGCTAATACCGTACATCCTGAACCTTTGAGGGACGTTGATCCCAATTGGCATTCATAGCCATGTGAAAAGTTGATAAAATGAATTACTTATTGATAGAAAAAAAGATTAATATTCAAAGGCGTTTTAAAATTACATCGGAAAACACATTGCAGAATACCACATATTGTGTGATGCATGTGTACAGTTGAATTTCTGTATGTTCATATAGACACTCACATACACTCATGTGTGTGCATGTGTGCCAGTGAATGTGTGTGTGTGTCGGTGTGTGTCGGTGTGCAGCGTGCGAATGTGGGTGTACATATACTTATAGAAGTAAATATATTGGGAAAACGAGAGCGTTATTGAAAAGAAGATGGTGAAAAATAAAAGTAAATAGCAAAATATGAATATGTAAACATATTGGAAACATGTATATAAATATACCTATATACACACACACACATACACACATACACATACATATATATATATATATATATATATATATATATATATATATATATATATATATATATATATACATATATATTTATATATATATATATATATATATATATATATATATGTAGACAGAGACAAGAGATGGATAGATATACATATAATACAATAGATGCCTAGATACATGGAAAGATATACAGAAAGACATACAAATAGATAGATGGATAGAAAGATAGATGGATAGATAGATAGATAGATAGACGATCGGATATATGATCAGATAGATATACATACTTATGCTGGCAGACAGATAGATGAATACTCAAATAGATTGATTGATAGTCAGATAGAGAAGCAGACAGAAAGATGGGTAGACAGACATAAATAGATAGATAGATAGACAGATTGATGGATAGACAGTCAGACAGATAGATAGATGGACAGTCAGATAGATAGTCAGGCAATATGGCAAACAGATAAATAGACACTCAGACGCAGAGAAAGATAGACAGTCTGACTGACAGATAGATAGATAGACAGTCAGACAGATATACACATAGATTGATAGATAGATAGACAGACTGTAGGGCAGATAGATAAATAGATAGATAGATAGATAGATAGACATGATCGGCCTGCCTGAACCTCGGCTTACGCAGTTAATCCGTTTTTTTATTTTCATTTTTTTTATCATAGCTGTTCATATGAATATGTATATAACGAGCGTAAGTTCGATCCATATAAAATGTTGGAATCGTGAGTTTGAGATCTGTTCAACATACACAGGGCCTATTCCGAAAGTCCAATAGAGTACTTACAAAATCCACGAGCATTAAGCATACAAACTGACCAAAAAAAAAAAAAAAATGAGCGTTTTTTTTTTTTTAATTCAAAGATTGGGCAAGGGTGTGGCTACGTTCAGGATCACGTGATATTTTCGTCATCATAGCCGTCGACGTGTTCGTCTGGGTTTTAATAGATAAGGTTGTTGCAGTTTTCACCCTTTCTTTCTATCTGCCCCCTTCCTTTATCCTATTCCCTCTTTCTCTTCTTCTGATTACTTTTACATAGAATGGCACTCTAGCCTTGACCCCATACTACAATCTATTTCATGCACAACTTGGAACTTAGTTTGGTACTTACCTTCAATTATTATTTTTTTTACCTTTTTTTGTGGGGGTGGGTTTCTTAAAAATATGAGAACGTTCTTCAGCAGCTGCTGTCAGTTGTCTGATATTTTATATAGTCCAGCATTCGCGTTTTCACTAGAGTTATATGTCATGCAACAAGTCGGCCTCGTTCCTTGATGTACTAGAATGTGGGTGTGCAGGAGCGTCAGGGAATGAATATAAGTGAGCGAGTGAGTAAATGATTGAGTGAATGAGTGAGTGAGTGAGTGAGTGCATGTATGAGAGGGAGTGCGCTGTTTTCCTAAGTGTGTGTGTAAGGATAGATTCTCTGATGGTGAGGCTGCAGATGACTTTATTCTTTTGTGTGGATTACCGCCTAGAAATTCTGACATATATGTCTGTGCGAAATTCTTTCATGTACTGATGCGTCTGTTTCTCTCTGTGCATGTGTCGTTTCCTTCCATTATGTATTGCACGTTTCTTTCTATCTACAAATAAGGAAAGAGTAGGTTTGTAAACGCAAATATTGTACGCAGCTTCCCTCTTCATGTCTTATGTATATATTTCTCTCTCTAATATATATATATATATATATATATATATATATATATATATAGCTTTACGCACACTCACATAAGTAATAGTAGTTGATATAGTTGCTCAAGCACATATTAGTATATGTGTGTATATGGGCATTTTCCTAATATTATACGTACTATCTTTATTGTTTTAATGATTAAAAAAAAATAGTAATGCAAAAATAGATGTTCATGCAATGCATATATTAAATGTTTCAGAAGAACCCGATAGTGTTGATTTGTGGGAAAAAAACGCGTTTGTTACGCCGATCTCCCTGGAAAAATCAGCTTTAAAATCCTAACATTTACCTGGGCTCAAACGTCCTCTGATGCTGCTGAATTGAAAACGTGACCATCTCAGGCCAGCGACAGATTTAAAGGATTTGTTGTTTGGATTTTGCCTATCGACTATGAATGCGCTGCCTCTATATGTATAATGCATTTGCTTGTGTGCACGGGTGTTAATTTTGCCTTTGGTTCGATTGGAAATATTGTCAATACAGTTAGGAATGCGCTATTTTACACTTACATGCTATGAAATAAGATTCTTTTTTTTTTCTTTTTCCTTTTTTTCCCCTTTTTCGCTCATACAAATATCAATGCAAATCAACAAGTGGCTATTCATGAAACTTATTTTATACATTTGCTTAATTATATTTAAAAGCTGTGGTGATGTAATTCGCCGAGCGGTAACATTGTTGACAATGGAGACGGCGTCCTGAGTTCGAACTTCGATCGAAGATGTCCATTTTCGCTTAGCACTCTTCCCTTAGGATAAGCATTGGCATCCTCTCCCACCTCCCGATGGCTGGATAGATTGGGCTCTGTAGTCTGGGGAGGGCAACCAGTGGAGGTGAGAGGTGGAGCACTTGGGGCCGTTTGGATGCCAGAGATATCGCTTTCTACATTGAAGGGTTCTAACGACTAGGCATTCAGAGATAGCATAACGCTTCACATGGAGCCTGCCTGTATTGTTTGCACAGACGAAACCATACACAAATATCATGTGTATAACTTCTAACTTTAGATTTGCATGATACAATATATGTGAGCTTGCTGCTTTCAAAAAAAACCCAAAAACAATACAATCCTTGCTCCGCCCTCAGGTAAGATACTGCATCTGGGGTCAGCCGATTAATAAACACCCCTATCCAGTGCACCCCAGCAATACCTTACTTTCAATTTCCCATCACAGAGTGGGAGTGACTATATATATATATATATATCTGAACTTGATAATTAAAAACTACTGAAGAATATATATTACACACAGCCCTCAACAAAAATGCCAATAAAATTAGTTATTTATGCATAAACAACATTGAAAAACACAACAGCAAAATAATCATAACAAAACAAAACAAAAACAACAAAGAAAATGTATTGCAACTCACAGCCTGAACACTATTCCCCAATTAAGGTTTGATAACCACAAAAATCATTCAACATTGAGAGATACTAAGACTCATTGTTCAAATATATCAGAAATTGAAAGAATAAAGTAAAACACCCGTGATAAATGAGAATTTTAAAAATTTACATTCACATGCAAAAACTATAAGCAAAAATACATTTTATATCTAGAAGGGGAATGATAGATTTCCCCAAAGAAAAATCACTTGTAAACAAAGGGAAAAGTGGGGAACAGTAGATAAAATATCCTACTTTAATATTATGACTGAAAAAGTAGTGACTACAGAAAATCAAAATAACTAATGAAATAGCAGATAATGATTGCACTAATCCGAATTCTAACTCAAAAAACTACAAAAAAATAACAAGAATAAAAAAACTAATTAAAATTTGAACAAACACCCTGAACAATTAGATAAGTAAATAACCCCCAAACTCATATAGATGAAGAGAAGCTAATACAAAATATAACTGAAAACATCAAATGCAAAATTTGATCCAAAATTTTCGTAACATTGAATATCACAAGAAGATCAGCACCAACTGAGACTTTAAAAAATGAAAATGAATAAAAATTAACGAAAATTCGGAAGCAAAGGGTGAAAGGGAAGTAACTAAAAAAAACTGCAGTGAAATCTGAGTAATCATTTCGTCATGATAACACTTGTAAATCGAATCGAAACCACTTTTGGGTGGCAAGCCTTCAGCTGGTCAAGCTCAACACTCAAGAACAGGAAAGTTCCACTAGTTCTAAAAAAAAAAGTATACAACTAATGTATCCTCCCGATAGTCACTTATAGAGTTGAAACAAGATACCTCATCTAGAGACTGAACCTTTGAACTTAGTAGCGTGCAACGTGCTCATAAAAGAATTGTGCTCATCATTGCATTGAGGGACCACAGCACAGCACAATATATTAAGGAAAAAACAGGAGCCCTAGACATCATAAAATCCATTAGAAAACTGAAATGGGCTGGTAATGTTGCAAGAATGGCTGACAGCCGATGGACATCACGACTTACATCCCCTGAGATCTAATGCATAATTGATGTCTGCAGGTTACAAAATGGCGTGACAAACTAGACAAATTCAGAAAGTATTGGCTCCACCCATGATAGAGAGGTTTAGCTGATCATAAGGAAGGTCTATGTCCTATGACGGATGATAAAAGACTGATGATGTATGCATTACAATATAATATGTGGTCTTGTATACCAAACTACGTACATAAAGTCATCTTTCTTACTCCCTGTCTGGATATTTCACATGTGCTCATACTTGTTTTATTATGATTCATATTTCGAGACTCATAACAACGTGTCCAAGTGCGCATTGAGAAGAATCAAACGTACTTGAATGTCTTCTGCTTCGTCCTTGCAGAGAACGAAGGTTCCCCGCTTGGGGTCAAGCATTGAGATTCTGGGGAGCCCAGTCATCAGGATATCCCTATTGACCTCGCTATTCAGATAAGAACAAAGATAGAGGCATCTGAGCTAAGAGACGTCAAATTGGACTCCACAGCCGACTATTAGGGAGCTCCCCGCTGTTTTCGCCTTGTTTGGTTGCTTTCTCGAATCAAGAGAACCCGATCGGTTACCACGAAACATTGGCATTAGTGTGAAGTGAACGTAAACAGACCTGACCGGAGTTTGAACTCGGGTTGTTGATATCCATTAATCTGCGCCGTTACCACCGATGCCAACCTCTGAATAATGCCCCAAGTGTATGCATCAACATGTGTTTTATACTTTTCTCGATGATACAGTTGTGTAACTCATATTGATTATGTAGAGAGCCTAATTCTTGTAAATGAGTCTGTGTTCGTTGCTTTACGCGTTGATCCAATACAGCACCATACCAAGAATATTTTATTCTCTGTCACTCGCTTTATTTCTCTTCATCTCCTTCTCTTCATTCTCTCTTTACTCTCACACACACACACACACATATATATACATATATATATATATATATATATATATATATATATATATATATATATATATATATATATATATATATGTATACATATATATATATATATATATATATATATATATATATATATATATATATATATATATATATATATAGATATGTGGTTGTGATGTGCATGCAGCAATAGGTAAATGTTTGTCCTCGTATATGTATCCTAACGCGTGATATCTGATTGGATTTTCAGAAAAAAAATCCTTTGAAAATGTACCTACTTAATGTCCTGCAAAACAAGTTATCAAATTATATTGCAGTAACTTTGAAATTGCATATATTACAACCCATACATATATTCTATATGCATACATATACCACTTTATATATATATATATATATATATATATATATATATATATATATATATATATATATATATATATATATATATATATATATGTGTGTGTGTGTGTGTGTGTGTATGCGGATATATGTGTATGTTCATGCCCACTTACATGTATTCTGGAGGAATGAAAACCTGGACTCAAAGAGATAAAAGGAATAAAATAAAAATTGATTTTGAAAAATACCTATGCGTGCACGTTGGTGTTTACTGAGATAAGCTACATTTGGCACACGAAACACCCTCAGACTATTTCACTCAATCACCAGTGATTATCTATGATACTAACTATCTAAACATCTACAGTAGACATTTTCTCCATGTGTTCATCAATACGGCCAACTTTCAACCATATGTATATTTATAAAGGGAGAATTTGCTTGCGTGAATCTATAAATTCATGTAGTATTTGGGAAGATTTAACAACACAGGTGAAAGTGATTTAATTTTTTAGGTGAACCATTTTCATTATAATAAAATATTGATTAGTATTCCTATATCATCGTCTTGGTTACTTTTGATATCTCCTGGATCAATATTTGATGATCGTTACGTAAGCAGCGTAGGAAAAAAAGCCACAACAATAAGCAGAAGGAAACCATCATCATCATCACTAACTACTTTAAGGTTCAGAGTTGGATATAGACCTTCTCCAAGGATTGTAAGATCTTTCTATCGATGGCAGTTCGGTGCTAGTATTTCCTGAGCTTTAAATTATGACGCTATCTTATTTTCGGATATATCTAGGGAACCATATTGTGATGTCAAGTTGTTGTCTAACACCCTTATAACATAGCGTGCCCTTCGCCATTTTGGTTTTCAAATAGATTCTGTTATTTTTTCAAAGCATTCCTTGATATACAGTGCAGTTCGGTGATCTCTCTCTTTGGCAAGGCAGAAATCATTCTGCTTATCACCCTATTTGATAGAAAAGTGGAAACATTCAAAAATAAGATATTCTATTTTAAAATCAGACATCTGTTCACCGTGTCCACTGATGTGAGAAAAAAATAATCGTTGATTTGTTATCATTATTTGTTAAAATCGTTCGAAATAACCTTTGCTGGAATGTTAAAATACCCACGATGGAATTTTTTTCAAGAAGTTTCCCGATTATTTTCAGTCCCTTCTGCGTGTTAACTGGTTCAACTTACGAAACATCAGAATATGTTGATTTGCTTAAGAGATGACTTGAATGAATAATGCCAGTCAAGTTTGAAGGTCTTGGGTGCATCACTACTCGGGTATTGAGTCACAAGCTGTGTCCACATTTATGAGATATTCCAAGAAATATAGCGAATGTGATGGCAGTCTAAACCGTAATAGAGGTGAACGTTTAAGATCAATGATTGTATGATGAGCAAGAAATGATGATAGCGTTCGTAGTGTAATGGATTTTCATCCTCATGGAGAAAAAGTCTGGGACTATTCCGAAGCTTTTATAATTGTGCGCCAGGAAATTCGTTTTTACCTGAGTGTCCTTATCAACAGGGAAACATTGCATCATAGATATTTTCTTCTGAGATTACATTTTTGCGAATGGTTTTTGAAAAAAAAAAACTGTGAAGCAACAATCTTCTTACACATTCAATTACGTCCGACGAGGCAATCGTTTCCTTGAATTCGGAGGTCAATATCAGAAATATGGTAGACTACAGTCAGTACACCCTGGAAATCGTTATATTGATTCTTCAGCAAGGGGGAAGAGCAAGTGATGGTATCGATTGACTTGAGTAGAAACGGTAAATTTTTAGGACCCCTCTTTGTTCATGGAAATTTTGATAATCAAGTGTGCCTACAAATAATGCGGTACCATGTTATTCAGCGAGAATCCCTTGCTCTGGGCATTAATAGAGATGATAAATGACGGCGTTAGGATGGAACTCATGCTCATACGACTCATCAGTTCATCAATTATTTGCAAAGTCAGTTGCCAGGGAAGGTAATCAGCAAGCGAAGGAATCATTAATGGCCACCAAGTTCACCAGACCTTGCAATATTGGATTTTTTTTCTTTGGAACTTCTTGAAGCACAAGATTTGGAATGTTCGAAGAGACGATAGACCAGCAAACACTCTGCAATTAAAAGATGCTATCGTACTCCATTGCAGGAAAACTGTTCCGCCTGAAATGATTGGAAATTCCCTTCAAAGGAATGGTTCGAAGATACAACAAATGCATTATCGAAAATGGGAACCCTCTTTCTGATGAGGAAGACGCACGATTTTGTAATGGCCACTTCTTTCTTTTTTTTTTAAATTATAAATCAATTAAAACATTGAACTTTTTTTATTCTTATTTGTTTATTATGTGGTGTACATTATCACTGAATCTTTTGAACAAATCAAAACTTTTAATGGAACTGAGTTACACATCAATCGAACTGTCACGTGTTTCATTGGAGTAACAAAAAGGCTAAAATGACAATTTCATCCGTCTTTAATCATGACAGAATGACTTCTGCCTTGTTGATATCTTGACAATTCAATTGTTTTGGAGGCAAACATAAGTATAATTTAGGAATCGAAATAAGATATATTTGTGTAAAACTAGACATGATATCAAGATATTTCTAGTTGAAGGATTTCTGAAAATGTATTTTTCATGCTGATTGTCAGTATATATATATATATATATATATATATATATATATATATATATATATATATATATATATATATATATATATATATATATATACTTTGCTGATTTGCGCTCATATAAAGTCATTTACCCCCATAAGGGATTGATAAGATTTTTTCCCTAGTTAATTATTACTGAATTTCTACAAACACATTTGGGAACCATTTCAGTTATATTTTAGCAAAAATAGCCAATCAACTCTCCAGAGTTTTTGAAGGGTCACCATATATATATATATATATATATATGTGTGTGTGTGTGTGTGTGTGTGTGTGTGTGTGCGTGTGTGTGTGAGTATGTGTGTCAAATCTAATCATATATACATACACACACACACACACACACACACACACACACACACACATATATATATATATATATATATATATATATATATATATATATATATATATGTGCAATGCTCTTCCATAGGAATAGAGCACTCTGAGGGATGAGGAGTTTCTGCGTAAAAATAAATATATTGCTTAAATTTAGCCTTAATGCCCACCCAGTTCCGTAGTCCAGGGATAGGATATTGGCCTCCGAGTTCGATATGATGGTTCCAATTCTGCCTTGCAGTACTGGATGGGATAATGTCTATTGCCACACCGAAGAGATATAATACTTCGAAACAGCTGTCTGTGGATGACACAATATATATATATATATATATATATATACATATATATATATATATATATATATATGAACCACACATCTATTTATTCTTTGTATGCAAAAGTAGTGACTGTATATGTATAGAACATATATTTATTTAAATTAGGATGTACATACGCTCCCCATTCATGAATCTTCCGTTAGTGATTGTGGATATTGCTTATATGATTATATTCTGGTCCTTCTCTTTGCATAAACACACGCTCAAACTCCACAGTTGATTTTGTTTTCTTGCCGTAATAAGAACAACAATAACAACCCTATCAGAGATTCCCACTAATTTTAGGGGAGTGAAACCAACATTACCCTACTGAGATTTGAAATTCCAATCAACTGATTAGTAACTGTGTCTCCTACTGACTAAACTAAATTGACAAGTTTAACATATCTACTACAATATATGTTGAAAGTTTTATCGTGATTTGAAATAATTGTAGCGTAACCATAACAGTGTCAAAGCGATCTCTTACCGACTGAGACAATGTTTTAAAAATCAATAAAATTTATCGTATCGATACGAAGCGCTTATTTCCTGCAGATATAGGAATACATTCATTCTGAGCGTATTTCTATATTTTATTCACGTATTATATTTATGCGATATAAATGTTTCAGTAACCATCTCCAGTCGGTATTCTATGAGTTGAGTTTGGCTCTACTGCAGCCAAAATTATCTTTGAAGTGTCTACATGTGGGTGAGTTTTCAGATTTGAGATTCCAGCAGGCGTATTTCTATGCTGAACGTTTTC
This sequence comes from Thysanoteuthis rhombus, assembly GCA_963457665.1. NCBI lineage: Eukaryota > Metazoa > Mollusca > Cephalopoda > Oegopsida > Thysanoteuthidae > Thysanoteuthis > Thysanoteuthis major. The sequence continues at coordinate 49,685,194 of OY735226.1, read as the reverse complement.
AGTGTTTCTTTTTTTAACTGGGTATCTACTCTTCTGACATCTTCCTGTTATCCAATGCTTTGCCCTTTCAGTAAAAATTGAGAAAATAAAAAACAACGGTGACTGTAACCGTTTCTGGGATTGTGAGTAATATACTTCCTCTCTGCTTGCTTTCATGTCAGATGACCCGAGCACAAGTTGACACGCACAAAAGGGCACTGTGTGTACATTGTTCGAGACAAATTAATGACTGTGTTGTATTTGTAACAGTTTAGTCATCGCAAAGATTTAAAACAAACAGACAGTTGAACGAAGAGGATTAAAGAGAGATTCACAAATGATGAATATAACAATGCACATCTGGTTAGTCACTCAATAGAAATCACTTTCGCCATGTCCTATATAGATCTTAGAATGTATCCCTTCTAAATGACTAGGTTATTCATGTATGGATTGACTAGCACTTAGGAGACTTAAGCCATTTTATCAAGGAGTCTATTTTCAATAATTTGGGAATCCTCAAGCAAGCAGTTAAAATGTGTGGTCAGGGAAGAAGTCCGGAAAGTACCTATGACGTAATTTGTATTATGTCATAAGAGAAATTTAAATCAACCGATGAAACGATGATGTTTGTGCCTATAAGCTTATTATATGGCTTGATTATATCTGACATTTTTCTAGTATTACCTAAAAATCAGAATTTATTCATTTTCGATGATTCATATTGTGTCTCTTTCAGACACATACAAAGCAAAAGAAAGATAAACTAATAAATACAATCTGGTCTGATTAGTCTCTGATTAGATAAAAACCAACATGTGACAAACGTCTTTTAGTAGTATGCTGTGTTAGTGGTGATCAATAAAAAAAAATTGAAAAAGGAAGGGGTTCCACGAATGAATTACTCCTTTCGTATTTTACTGTGCAGTGATCATCAAAAAGTCTGAATTTTCAAAGAAATGGAATCCATTTACGATAAACGAATTGCAAATCGCCCCCACTCCTGAAATGCTATCTAAAAAAAGTAGATATTTCAATATTCAGACTTCAAGCTGCATTGGTGTTTCTTCTGCGGGTGATACATACTTAAATAGCCAGTCCAACAATCAGCCAGGTAGATTTACTCGGAAACTGAAGAAATTTATCCTGAGTGACATGAGAGAATCATGCTCAACATCACATCAAGATATCACCAGACAAGAATGTTAAAAGAAAATACAGGAGTCCAAGACAATATACAAATCATCACGAAACTTAAATGGCAATGGGTTGGTCATGTTGCAAGAAAAGGCTAAAACCAAAGGACATCATGACTCATAAATACCAAGGGACCAGAAGCAAAACTAAAGCCAAGAAGATATGAATGGCGAGAAAAACTGGACAGGTTTGCAAAATATTAGCCCTGTGACACCAGCGACGGAGAGGTGTTGCAAATCTTGAAGTAGGTCCATGTCCAAAGACAGTTGATAAAAAACTGATGATGACGATGATTAAATATAAGTCTTTGAATTTGCATTGATAAGATGGTATACATAGTATATTTCTAAAATTCTGGCTATCATATTTGAGGTCGCATTTTACTTAAATACGTATGGAATGTCAAATTCATAAACTTGGCAATGGGGGAAAAAAATGGGTTGAATTTCAGGGTGGATCCAGGAATCTTTCTTTTAGAGATGATACCTTTTCCACCATTGATGGTATGCATTCATGACCGTCAGCATTAATCTCTGGAAGTTATTACAATGAAAATTTTTGGGGTGATGAACAGTACGCTAAAGGGGAATTGATTAAATTCTGAACTTAAAAAAAACAAAACATTTACATAGTACCATTACTTGGTTTTCTCGTACTATATCACAAATATGAAAAATAAAGTTGAATCGAATTGTCACTTATTGTAGGGTTCTGCCATTGCATTGAATTAAGTGGGAGAATCATGATTAATGGTGTGTAATGTACTAGTACGAAAAGATGACAAAATTCTAGATATTCTTGGCAGAGGCAGATGACACAATGAGTTACTGCCCAGTGTGACGCCGACTATAGGCCTGCCACTGATTGATCAACTGAAATTTGCGCTGGATAAGTCTCTATTCTGGCCTGAATCCTTATTTGCTTTGAATGCAAACTCATTCACCGAAGTGGCAGCTTCCTAAATAGGATTTTTCGGACATTCCTTACAAGTCCCACTTAGTAGCAAACGGTTGCCCTACCACAAGTAATGTCCTGGTGTTGGCAAATTCCCAGTTCTTTGGCAGTAGCGATCAAACACATTTTGTGAACACTGTTTATCTTCACGGACACATTTGGCCATAAATATGAATGTGCCATTCACGAGTGATCGTTGATTTATCAAATACGTCTCTACCTTTCTATGGACAGAGTTGTTCGGTTTATCAAGTACCTGATTTAAGTATGATGGTTTGCCTTTATAATGTAGTGAATTTATTGTAATTGTGATTTACTACGGCATTCGATTCATCCTGGCAAATTCCGATTAAGGATTCTGCGAGTCTGTTTATGTCAGAAGTTGTAAGGATCTTGTATTCCAATCAAAGCTCTGCTCTCCCTTTATCACCATAATTAGGTGAAGAGGTAAGTTTGTTGTCTGATGTACAGACAGTACTGAGACCTTTCATTCAGCGTTATATAAGAATACACTTCATGGTAATTGTTTGGATAAGTTTTCCCCATCAATGGAAGTAACGCGTATTGACATTGTACATGATAAAAGCGTGAAGCGTTAATTACGCAGAAAATCTGGAACAAATAGGAGACTGTTGACTTTTTATTTTACTTGTTTGTGTATTGGGAAATAATGTTAGAGATGAAAAAGAATTAATTTAGTTCCGTCATTTTAGTATCGAAAATATGAAGAAAAATTATCCATATGTCCTGTTAATTGCAACCCTAACACTAACTCTAAATTATAGTTGAAATTAATAGAATATAGTTTTAATTAGTTGATTTTTTCTTCTTTAACTAGTTTAATGATTAGTTACCAAATGCTGTTTGAATAATTGTGTATGTACCAGTTACTTCCTTCGTTACGAACTTTATCCAAACAATTAACCATTTCCTGTACAATAGATTTATTGCTTCTATCGGCTAACTGAGTAATGTCTTACCCAGTAGGCCAAAACAATATCATCACTTGTAGCTAATACGTATATCAACAGTGGCTCCTTCAGTCGACTGGCATTCCTTGGCCACTATTAATTGTGGATATTGTTCAAACAGCTCTATCCTGATAGTTGGGTTATTTTCTGCTGGTTTGTTCACTCCTCTGTTAATTAAGGAATATATTTGTGACCTACAGGGATGCTTGATATTGAGCTCTTTCCGTAAATGGTACAACCTCCAGGCAAACCATTTGTATACAGGAATGGGTCCCTTTCGGAGACAAACTGCTCGGTAGTAGTGGGCTTCATGACAGTGATATCAGCACTGCCTATTTCCTTCTTTATACGATCATTCAGCGGATGTCATTGGTGATTAGTGACGTATTCTATTGAGCTGAGCATGCAGCCTTCGTGGTAATGTTCTTTGTTGAATTCCGGGTTTGGTAACCAATTATTTGTACACTTGAAATTTCTTTCTCTTGTCTTGAGTACAATGCAATATTGGGTCCAGAACGGAAGCGAACACAACCATTCTTTGCTTTTCAGATCAATAATCTTCTTATTTCGATTGATCTAGTCATGAACGCTGAACACTTCATAACGAATCGTATATTGTTGTCGTTACAGAATAGACAAGGTTCTACGTCTTGGGACATTAAGAATCTCTGTTGTGATATTAGGAAATTATAGGCTCAGAGTGAATCTGATTATCGAAATGACATGATTCGATTTCTAAAAGTGAGTGGATCTATTCATGAAACTGTTTCGCTTCTGTTGTCTGTTAGTATGACAGTATGCCGGTATTACAATTTCAGCAATTAGCATTGTCACTGTCGACATGGGGGGAGATGAGGAAAAGCATTCTTTCATCAGTGGACCTTGTATATGATATGTAACCTACCATGAAGCGTGGCATGAATCTGATGTCACAGCAAACTCGTCTCACTGATCAACTTGTTAGTATAGTGAGTTCAAATCTCACAGATTATTTCACCTTGTAATGATCTTGTACCAAACAATTATATGCTAAGTAAATATCCGTCACTTCCTTGTGCGAAAGTCAGCAAACTTGTTTCTGAATCGATTTTGCTAATATACTGAGTTTGATCTCAACAAGTGCCCTACTTCGTAATGGCCTCGTGCCAGACTACTTGAACCCTGGTCGATTTGATCGCATCCAATGCAGTCGTGAAATATCCTTCTTTGAATGACACTTGTTCGAGCAATTAAGAATTTCTGCTTCTTATCAACTTTGCCATATATGTTGAGAGAGAAAAATCCCATCGTATATCATATTTCAATTTGACGTTTCTTTAAGTGAATGTATTGGAACATGCGCTATGGAAGCCGAGGACTGGGAATGGCGAAAAGCAACTAAAAAATTATCATCGTAATTGCCAAGCGAGAAAACAAAAGAAAATTTCAAGCTTTAATCAACGTTGACCCTGGACAGATGTTTCTGTAAATTCTCAATAAGATTTATTCTCTACTATTTAATTATAATCAAGAATTTCAAAAATATACTTGGATTTCAATTAAATTATTTTCAAAGATTTAAGATTTCAGGAATTTGATTTAGTCACATCTACTCTAACAAATGAATATATCTTGCACTAAGGAACAAGTTAATGGTTGAATTTTTGACTTGAAATTGGTTTTAGCAAATTCCAGGTTTCTCTCTGCATGTTGTATGTTGATACAGAATGAAAGGAATTGGGCCTCAGGGTGCATAGTTTCTCTCAAATACCTGTTTAATCAAGTTACTAGAATTGTAAAGAATTGTTTTTTTTTATTTAATTACTTATCTATTTATTTTATTATTGAAGAATTAGATTGATATATCTGTCAGTGATGATTCCTTCCGAAGAAGTGGAACGTCTGGGCGACGTTTAAACGACTGGATTTCTCCCATTGTTATCAAATGCAGATCAATTTCAAGTGATGATTGTTTATTGTATTTATATAACTTAGGAGCATGTTGTAATGCAGACCTTGTTTTGCGAAGTGTCTCCAGATCTGATTCTGTAGGTTAAAGATTTAATTTGATACATTTGCATCTCAAACTACCAACAACGGGGGAAAATGGAGGAAACCAAACGAAACAAAAAAGTCATAAGGAAACTAAAAAAAGACAAAAGAGGATATACGACAGCAATCATCGAAACCACTCTCGAAAAATGTTGAGGCTTTAAAGCAATAAACAAAGCTCTCAGAACAGGACAGAAACAAATAACTTGTACAATCGAAGAAAACAGAGACATAACAACAGACAGGACAGAATTGAAGAACGTGCCCAAGAATTCTCCAAAGAACTTCACACTTCAAGAATTGAACAACAAAACAACAAACAGGATACGCAAGACATCAACAATCGGTTCGAGGACTTACAGAAGTTACACCGTAGGAGGTGAAACAAGCCATCAAACAAACAGAAAAAGGAAATGCCATTGGACCAGATAATATCACCATCAATCAACTCAGAAAAACCTGATACGATCGCTATAAAAAAAAAAATAGCTATTCTATTCAACTTGTGTCTGAAACAGAGTAAAGTCCTGGACGACTGGAAGAGGGCGATCATGATGCTTTTACATGAAAAAAGGAAGCTCAGAATACCTCAGCAACTACAAACCTATAAGCTTACTCAACTGCATCTACAAACTTTTCACAAAAATCATCACCAACCGGATCACGAGAGCTATAGATTAAAACCAACCACGGGAACAGGCTAGACTTAAAAGTTACTCGACCGTGGACCATCTCCATTGAATAATTCAGCTGAAAGAGAAAGCTGCAGAATACAAAATGCCACTCGCTGTAGCATCTGTAGACCTCAAGAAAGCATTCAACTCCATGGATATTCCCATGGTTATGAAGGCCATCACTCTACATGGTGCAGACCATGTATACGTCAGAGGACTGCGACATGTGTACAGTCACAGGTACTCCTTTATCGAGCTTATTAAAGATTCTGAAACCTTTAACCTCCACAAAAGAGTGAGACAAGGTAATACCACCTTGCTAAAATTCTTCACAGACTGCCTCAAGATGATCTCCGAGACCAAGACTGGGAGAACCGAAGAATCAAAATAGACGACTAATATCCTAGAAACCTCAAATTTACAGACGACATCGTCCTTTTCGCTGAAAAACTACACAACCTCCAACTAATGATGGATGAGCTAAACGAAGAAAGCAAGGAAGTCGACCTACACATGAACTTGAATAAAACGAAAGTCAAGTGCAACAGCTACACCAAGAATAAGAACATAATTGTTAAAATAAAAAAATGCAAAACAGGGGAAAATAAACTCCCATATCTACCTAGAATAACGAATCTCTCTGACACCAATAAAAGAAGAAGAAATCAAGTGAAGAATTTTAAAGTTTGGCAAGCTCAACTTTCAAATATAAGGCAAACCCATTAAGCCTAAAATGAAAATTATACAACCAATGCATCCCCCCCGAGTCTCTTATGGAGCCAAAACATGGAAGAGAGAAAGACCTGCAAACTGAGAAGTATACTCGCACACCCGAGAGAATCATGCTCAACCTCAAATGGAGAGATCAAAAGACAACACCTTACACCAGGAAGAAAATGGGAGTCCGACACATCATATTATCTACAAATAAAGCTTAAATGGCATTGAACCGGTCATTTTGCAAGAATGGCAGGCAACTGATGGACATCACGACTCACAAAATGGATCCCAAGAGATCACATGCGAAATCAAGGCCAGCAGAATTCAAGATGGAGAAATGAACAACACTAATTCAGAGTTTATTGGCTCCATGACGCCCGTGATAGAGGAATGTTGTTGATCCTGGGGAAGATCAATGTCCATGGAGAGACGATAAACTGCTGCTGTTGCTGGTGCTACTGCTCTTGCTGCTGCTGCTGCTGATGATGATTTCAATATAAGCATATGTTTATTTATCTCTTCATACAAGGTTTTTCAACAAAAAATATAACTATTATGATAATTATCCCTTCATCATCAAATCTATATCTCCAATTATATGCAATACACATTCATAAACTTAAAAACAAATACAAAATTCATTAAAAAATTCAAGTGTACATAAATATAAAAAAATATCTACAATCCCTATAATCTCACTTTAATCATTCCTTAAAATCTTTTAACTCTTGCCATTTTTAACATGACTAGAGCTCTACTAACCGATATCATAATAGCGCCTAGTGTTGGCCAGGCATTGTTTGCAAATTAGTGCCTTGATGTCAGTAGTGTAAATTGGCCATTAATCCCCTTCCAGGCGCTTCCAGGAGATCGCATTTTACCAAATTCGTCTTGGTCAAGTAATTATCTTCTAATATGATTATCACCGTGATTTATGCAAATCGAGCGACAGTGATGAAGCGCTTTTATGCTTTACTGACAGAATAGTGTCAATAATGATGGGCTCTTGTCAGTGTCATTTTGATTCTTTAGTTCAGGGGAAGTTATACACTTTAAAAAGAATATTCACAGACACAGAGAATTGTAAATGTATTTATATACTTGGAGCTTAGGAAGTTATTTCAAGCAGTTCATGTATTGAAATTCTACCAACCGGTTTGTTTTGTTTTTTTTTTGTTTTGTTTTTTCAAATTCAAAGAAGGAATTCTCTCAATATTTTCATTTAGATTTTATTTGGATTAGTAAATCATTATTATTAAATATTTTTTGCTATTTACTGCCATCTTAATTGTTGTTGCGTTATATTGCAATTAAACACAGGCTTGGTTTTCTTCAGCAGCGAATCAATGAATATACAACGCTCATCAGAATTATGAATTTTTGATTTGCACCCGTACTTCATTTTTCATTCTGATCTAATGTTAGTTGCAACAAAAAGCAGCAACAATTAAGATGATGGAAAATAGTAGCAAAAATGACAATGAATCATTAAACTGCATTATTTCTCCATGATTTATATCCAATGATAGCAACGCTACTAACGAGATGAAGATGATTCCACGTATACAGAAAAAAATATATATATTTGAATGCACTTTCCTTGAAGCACTTAACATTGCTATATCAACCTCACTGAAAGTTGATTATATATATATATATATATATATATATATATATATATATATATATATATATATATATATATATATATATATATATATATATATATATATATATGTGTGTGTGTGTGTGTGTGTAGGAGGTAGGATATTGGCCTCTGGGTTTGAAGCGATGGTTTCAATCCTGCCCTGTGGTACTGGATGGGATAATGGATAGTCTATAGCCACACTGGAGAGATGTAATACATCAAAACAGCTGTCATTGATGACACAATAATTATATATATATATATATATATATATATATATATATATATATATATATATACTAGCATAGTACCCGTAAGAACAGGCAGGATTGCTTACTCATCGGTAGATATTTCTTTTTAGTATTAAACATCCTGTACGCACTGCCTAGGATCAAAAGATTGCTCCAATCTGTTTGCAGTCTATACCTTAGTAGCTTTGCACTGTTGCAATGCGATGGTCGATGGTGGCTTTCTGAGGCTCGGTATTGCTAAGCGCGGAATCAGGGGTGTGGAGTTGGAGGGACCAAAAATTGTTTCATTTTATTCAGTGTAGTAACTGACAAGTCGCAAGATTGAATCTCAACATACCTGTTCGGGCCCAGATCCACTGTTGAACAGGTTAATGTAATTTTCTTTTATGTCAACGTTCTTAAAATGTTTGAAAGCGGTCTAAGATGCCTATAGTATAACATTTTAAAGACAACTTCATTCCATTGAAAAGGTTTTTAAATATGCTTTTGAATTAAGCCACAATTTTAATTCTGATGACAACCATGATGAAAGACTATGAATGTAGCTTCAAATTTTAAAAAGAAGTTTTATAAATCAATCTGAATGGCCAGCTAAACCAATTTTTACGAACAGCTAATGGATCAGTAGGAAACGAAATCAGCCAGTTCAGGTTGGAAAATTATCAGCAAGGCCTGTTTTTTCTTGTCTGCTCTCTTGTGAAACAACTACTTCTCCATCCCTGATCGGCTTTCATCATCATCATCATCATCATTTTAGCATCTGCGTTGGACATAGACCTTCCCCAAGATACACCAGACCTCTCTATAATAGGCATCGCAGAGCCAGTACCTTTTTGAATTTATCTAACTTGTCACACTATTTTATTTTCAGTCGGCCACGAATTCGCATATGATCTCTGGGGATCCACTTTATGAGTTGTGACGACCGATTGTTGACTAACATTCTTGCAACATGTCCAGTTCATGACCATTTGAGTTTTCTAATTGTTTCTATACCTTGGACTCCTGTATTCTCTCTGATATTCTGTGTTGTCTTGTTATCATTCTATGTGAATTTAACCATCAGTTTGTCATATGCACGTTGCATTGTTCTCTGTTTGAGTGTCAATCTTTCGATTGGGTCCCATGTTTCACCGTCATAGGTGATTATCGGGAGAATGCATCAGTTGTAGAGCTTTATTTTTAGGACTAGCAGGGTTTTTCTCATTCATCAGCCAAGCTTGTCATTTTTATTCATTATTTATTTTCATTTTTTTTTGCTTTTCCCTCATTAAAGGGTTGCTTGTATCAATTGTGATACACCTCCTATACACACACACACACACACACACATATGTATATATATATATATATAATGGTGATACCATCAGTTAGATTAGCAGCTAAGGATTTAGGATACAGACTTTTTTAAAAAATCGGAGGGATATAACTTTTCAGACAAAAAGCGGAAACGATTTATCATTACTGCCACTCGCTGCCGTTAGACTACTGAACCTTTCACAAAACCCATACAACGACGATAAATACCACCATCAACAACATCACTACTGTTTCTATTACAAGCAACATCACCGAAGCAGCAACAGCAATAGAGCAACTCTAATATCGCAACTATTCCCATTCCTACTTCGATATTACTAATAATGCCACGATTACTGATGCTATCATTGCACGGTTAATTTTGCCGGATAGAAAATACAACTATTTTCATGACAACAAATAGAGATTATTGTTCTGGTTGTTTGCACAATTAAACTCCTTTCAGTCTTGTGGTCTCTAGATCTTTGTTTTCTGTTGACATATTGATAGTATCACGTTGACGAGCTGTCAATTCTAAATAGTGCTTCTACAGGTGCAAACCTCAGGCTGTTTAGCGAATGTTGCCGAAACCAAATATTCCAGTGACAGAATAGTAGCAAAAGAAAACTAGGGAATAGCAGTAGCAATAACCATCATAATAATGATATTCATAATAATTACAACATCATTTTAATCATTACTGTTATCATTACTCTAGCATTATTTAGCATAATCTTTCAGCATAGAATAACCAGAACGTTAATGAGAACAACAACAATGACGGTTATTGAAGATATACATATAATTACTTTTTAATAGTTAATAAAATTAACATTGACAGTTCGGATTAGTCACTCGATAGGCACCATCACATGATAAACGTCTTTTGGCATCATGTTGTGTTAAGGTGATCAATTTAAAAATGGAGAAAGCGGTGATTAATGAATAAAATATATCTCTGGCCTTTTGTTGGAAAGTGATGGCCAGAAAAAACAACAATAATATCAGCTTATTTAACTACAGACATAATCAGGAATAAAAATATGTTTAGCTACTGTGATGCAGCCTGTACGTGTGATGTATACGTACATAACCAGCTGGCCATCTGGACCAGCTAAAAAACTAAAGAAACTGTTGACAGTTGAAGTTGATGCTCCCTAATTATCATTGATATCATTAATGTTATTACTGTCGACTTCTCATTAAAATTGTTTACTTAGAGAGATCAACTGACTTCAACTCCAGAATGCAACAAGTTGTCTGATAGAGTTTTTAGTCTTAGATCGATACGATAATAATTTTACTTTTTTTACTCTTACTGTGACCATCGTTGCTCCTGCTGATATAAACACTTGGACTAAAATCATGAGAAATCTAATCATATATAGATATTATTATCTCTATGGTTGGCATTGATAATATCATCTTCCTTACCGCTTTACATTCAACAGGTTTATTTTCTCTTCTTAATCTTTTAGACATAGGAACATTAGCGTAATTAATCCACTGGATGGTTTTATAAGATCGTAAATGAAGATATAGGCTAATGTCAATGTACATATAGTACCATATGTGTGAGCTGATCAAGTTTCCCCACCAGAAAACAAACAAAATAGAAAACGAGTGACTGTTGCCTCTGAATAATAATATGCGATCGGCTGCTACAGAGGTTTTTGATTTTTTTTTCTAGTTGCAGACTGTGGCCTCAGAGCTAAGGCTCAATTAGGCTGAGAAATATACAGAAAAAAAGGCTGGCTGCTGCAGAGTCAAACTCTACCCCAGTTTCTAAACCAACTGAAGACGATTTCTGCAACTTTTGTATGGTATATATAATAAATCCAAAAAAGTATTAAATGTTATACATTATATAAATGTAATTATTTTTAGAATGTTATAAGCCGTTGCATATCTGTGTAATGAATCTTTGGTAATATCTAATATTTACCAATCTAGCTCAATCAGTAAGTCAGCCTGCTGGCAATTAATTGTTTCAAATCGCGGGAACGGATGTGAATTTCACATATCGGTTTATACCCTCGAATTTGGTGAGTTTTTTTTTTCGTTACAGTAGAAACAATAAAGTATTCTCCAGTTTTGGAGTTTGAAAGCAGTCACTGTGTAGCTCAATGCGGTAGCAATACTGACAGAGGTTTGTAAAAAGCTCAGGGATCGTTCGGTTATACCAATACCTACCAAACAATTTTGCAATACGAATTATAATGATAATGACGAGGTCGGGGAGACTTAAAATATCTTTTAACAATGAAAATGAAAACTATCGTTGTTAAAGCAGCAGGAGGTGTTAGAGAATCGAATCAAAACAATAATGATTGCAATGATGATGTTATTAGGAGAGTACTACCGACGATAAGAATGATAAGATATCTAACTATTTCCAAAGGTTGATACAGACGCTTAAAAATTCGTAATGATCATCGTAGACAAGGAGAGGAGATTGAGGAACACATTGAAGAGATATTGAGACAGGGAATGTAAGAGAGAAGTAGAAAATACTTTGAATAAGGAGAATGGTCAACGCGGAAGATAAGTGTTATTGTTTTTGGCTCGAAAGGGTATTTATCAATAGTGTGTTTGCTGATAGCGAGGAAGGCAGATGTCTCAGTTATCTCTTCCGTAACTTCCACTACTCCTCCTCCTCATCCTCCTCGTCGCATCGGTAGCAGCAGTAGCAGTAGTTTAGCTCTCAGAAGCAACAGGTTGTTGGCAAGCTGGCCCCACCCTTTCCTACCTCTCTCTCAGATTCTCTCTCTCTCTCTCTCTCTCTCTGATTCTCTGGACTCATTGCATTGCATTCATTACCGTTCTCTCTCCTAGAGCCGCTTTAATATTGCATCGTCAAGGTTGATCAAAATCCGTTGCATACAGCGCTACAGCTTCTGGGTAGGGCCCATTTTCCGATTTAGCTGAGCTATGCTAATTATCATTTTAAATATTTAAACGCACGTGACTCTATTTTTGTCAGTGTTCATGATAATGTAGTCCTAAATAATTAAAGAGAAAATGCAAGATATTACTTAATCAAATTATTTAGATGATCAGCGATTAGTACATTCAAACAATGATGTTACGATTTCAACACAGACACCGTCTTTTTAGGATTAGTACTCTGAGCCCACTCCGTAGTAAAATAAGCTGAGATTTTTTATTAAAGACGTAATTATGACATTGTCATCTGTTCATTGGCAGACGCAATTTTCCCTTCATTAAAATAAAATTAAATTTGAATCACCGTAGCCCCACACTCCCAGCCTAAAAGGCTACTGATTTTTCCCTGTTTGCCCGTTTGAGTGTGCTTTGGTGTGTGTGTGTGTGTGTGTGTGTGTGTGTGTGTGTGTGTGTGTGTGTGTGTGTGTGCATGTGCGTTTGTGTGTGTGTGCGTGCGTGCTCATGTGTGTGCTCAGGTGTGTGTGAGAGAGAATCTGGACGGCGGGCCCAGTCACATCACGGGAACTGCAACCTTGGAAATTTGCATGAGAACACCGACTAGGCACCACTTGAAAAACATTTTTCGTTATTCTTTCCCCAAAGAAAGTTATTTTTGGTGGTGTCTTTTTTTTAACGATTTTTTTCAGTTAATTAGTTCTGGTGCAAGTGTGTGCTATGGCGACTCATTATTGCAAGACACGGATATTGCTATTATTATGTTCGTTATGGTAACTGCTTGCAATCTGATTATGATAAAGGGAAATGTATCATTTTGTGTCAAAACTAAAGGACATGGTGCGGAGTCAAGCGACAACAAGACTCGTTGGAGTTTCACGGTCTCGACATTATACAATATTTTGCGCGCTCACTATGACTCTTTTGATTAACATATGGGTACAACTACTACTACTACTACTACTACTACTACTACTAATAATAATAATAATGATATTTCTCACATAATGATTAGTAATGTGTGTTTGTCTTCTGTCACGCTGAAAGACGCAGCTTACGTAATAAAGAGGAATTTCATGTTTTCATGTTGAGGAAGATATACAATTCAAATGTCAATCGTCTCCGTATACAAAATGCGATATATCCATATACCTCATGGATCCCGTCATTGTTTGATGGCTCGAGCAAACTACTACTACTACTACTACTACTACTACTACTACTACTACTACTACAACAACAACAACAACAACTACTACTACTACTACTACTACTACTACTACTAATAATAATAATAATAATAATAATAATAATAATAACCCTAGGACTTTGACATCCAAACTGACCACCCCATCGACAGGAAAAGACCGGACCTGATGATCATGGACAAGAAAAGAACCCTAATAGACGTGGCTGTGTCTGAGGATCGCAGAGTAAATAGGAAATAACAAGGTGTGAAACATGGAAGTTAGGGGAGTACCAGTAATAGTAGGTGCACTCGGTAATCGTATCAAAAACATTGAAAGCAAGATTGAAGAACAACTGTACTCCAGGGGAATGCACGGATATTGCGAGATCTACAACCCCAAACTTTTTGTAATCACATAATGAATGTAATAATCACTGAGCATTGGCCTAACAGAGAGAAAAAAACACCGTTGAGGTAGTACAAACGGCAGCAATATGACAGGAGGGCTTGAAACCTGAGGAGATTTACTGTCACTCAGCCTTCAGCAATGACCACCGGGGAACTGATGTGAAACTGTAAACCACAGCACTACTGTTGGTTACAAGAGTCTGAAGAGGAGGGCTGGAGACTTGAGGAGACTGGCTGTCGCTCATTCCCTAGTTGTGGACACGAAGCCACTGGTGTGATAATGCCAACAACAACAACAACAACAATAATAATAATAATAACTCCGGCTCGTGTACCCTTAATGGCCTTCAGGAGGGACACAGTCGTCACATAGCTACTGTTGGCCAAGACTCATATACCACTAACGACACCCAGGGAAGGCGCGGTCCTCACGGAGTGACTGCTATAAAAAACAAGAGGAAGAGATGGACAAGGGAGGAGAATAGACTAGTTATGTATTGTTACTTTAAAAGCAAGCCTTCAGTGCGATCTTATAGGGAGCGTATGCTCCGAATATGGAGGGAAAAATCTGATGTGGAAGTATCGAACCAACGCCTTGCTGACCAAGCAAAGCAAATTCAAAAGAAGAAATGGCTGTCTGAGACTGAACTACTAGAGATTCGCATTAATGTAGAGAGAGGTTCAGGTGACACATCTGAAGAATGCCCCCCCAGCACAATTAGTACCAATAACAAAACTAGAATAATTCCCCATGAGACCCCCACAGTAAGGTATGTATCAGAGGGTGATGACGAGGCACCTACGGTAGAAGAGAACACCAAAATACAAGCTTTGAAAGAGATCATGCGAGGAGAGAAAACAACACTCCCCTCCCTAAGAGACAAAGACAGAAAAAAAGTCGGAGAAGTGACCGAGCAGGTCAACTGCCTCTTACAGCACATAGAAACAAACACCCTCCTAGAACTCAACAACCTAATTTATGCAGGGGCGAAAATGGTAGCACAAAGCTTTACAACACAAGATAGGGACCCGAGCAATAATAGGGAAGGGAAACCCAACTGGGAGAGAAGGTTACAAAGGCAGATCTCCCAACTACAGAGAGATGAAGTACTGCTTAGAAATACACCACACACAGACAGACCACGAGTAAGACTTTATAACAAATACAAGGTAACGCAGAAAGGCATCGCAACTGTAGTCGAAGAGTTACACCAAAAAAGACTAGCCAAAGAGGCAAGACTAAAAAGATACAGACTAAGAACGGCCCAATACACACAAAACCGCACATTCCAAAACAATGAGAAAAAGTTTTACCGAGATTTAAATGGGGAAAGAAGGCAGGACATGAAACCAGATGCCACAGAGGCCAAGAAC
The DNA here is from genome assembly GCA_963457665.1 of Thysanoteuthis rhombus. NCBI lineage: Eukaryota > Metazoa > Mollusca > Cephalopoda > Oegopsida > Thysanoteuthidae > Thysanoteuthis > Thysanoteuthis major. Next base: position 49,669,598 of record OY735226.1, on the reverse strand, counting down.
TATTGGAATAGCATATGGGGGCACCCAAAAAGACATAACGTAACACCGCAATGGTTAGGAAACATGAGAAAAGAACTAGGAGAAATAGACAAGGGAGAACCAATAGTACTGAATGAAACCACATTGAAACATACTCTTAGGAAAGTAGCCAACTGGAAAGCACCGGGTCCCGACGGGATCCATGGGTATTGGTTCAAAAAATTTACCACGTTACACGGTAGACTCACTCACCTACTCCAAAATTGTCTGAATGAAGGCAAAGCACCAGAATGGATGACTAAAGGCAGAACCACCCTCATCCAAAAAGACCCGGGAAAGGGGAACATAGCAAGCAACTATAGACCAATCACTTGCCTACCACTTATGTGGAAAATCCTGACCGGGCAAATAGCAGAGAGAATATACATGTCAATGGATAGAAGGGGGCTACTACCAGAAGAACAGAAAGGGTGTAGGATAGGAACCAAAGGGGCAAACGATTTACTCTACATAGACCAGATGATCTTAAAAGAAGTAAGGAAAAGGAGAAAGAATATCGCAATGGGATGGATAGATTACAAAAAGGCATACGATATGATTCCACATAGCTGGATACTCGAATGCCTTAGAATGTTCAAAATTAGCGAACCGGTGGTTAAATTCATTGGTAATTCAATGAAAGACTGGAAAGTAGATTTGACAGCCGCAGGGGACAAACTAGCCGAGGTAGGGATAAAAAGGGGGATCTTCCAAGGGGACTCGTTGTCCCCACTATTATTTGTTCTAACAATGATACCGCTTAACAGAATCCTGAAAAACAGCAAAGGATACCACTTCTCTAAAACAAAAGGAAAGGTCAACCACTTAATGTACATGGACGATATTAAATTGTTTGCGAAAAACAGGGGAGAGCTTGAGACTCTGTTCAACGAAGTAAGGGAATATAGTGAGGACATAGGAATGGAGTTTGGGATAGAAAAATGCGCAATCATGGTGATGCACAAAGGAAGGCTTTCAATGACTGAGGGAATTGAACTTCCGGACAACAACAAGATTAGGGCATTGACTGCACAAGACCGATACAAGTACCTAGGTGTCCTTGAATGTGACACGATAAAACGGGAAGAGATGAAGGAGAAGATTAAGAGGGAATACCTTAGAAGGATAAGGAAAATATTAGAAACCAAATTAAATAGCAGAAATCTAATAAAAGGAATGAACACCTGGGCTATGTCAGTAGTTAGGTATACAGGACCATTCCTAGGATGGACATAGGAAGAGCTCCAATCAATGGATAGGCGAACAAGGAAACTTATGACGATGCATAAAGCATTACACCCTAGGGATGATACAGATAGACTATACGTTAAGAGAAAAGAAGGTGGTAGGGGGCCCATCAGCATAGAAGATTGTGTCCAGAGAGCTAAAGTAGTCCTAGATAGATATGTGCAAACAAATAGTGAAGAAATCATAAAGAGCGCGAGGGATAGTGCAACAAACAAAGTAGAAAGCAATGGAACGGTACAGCAAACTAGAAAAGAAAAGTGGGAAGGGAAAAAATTGTACGGCGAGTTTAAAAGACAGATAAAAAATATAGCAGACGAGAAATCATGGACGTGGTTACGAAAGGGAAACCTTAAGAGAGAAACAGAATCGCTCATCATGGCAGCCCAAAACAAAAGCATAAGGACAAACTACATAAAAGCAAAAATCGACAGAACTCAGACAAACAGCAAATGCCGCATGTGCGGTGAAAGAGATGAGACAGTAAACCACATAACTAGTGAATGTAGTCAACTCGCCCAGAAGGAGTATAAGCATAGACACGATAGAGTAGCAACGATGATACACTGGGAACTAAGTAAACAAATGGGATTCAACCATGGGGAAAAGTGGTATCAGCACAAGCCAGAGGCAGTTTTGGAGAATGACAACCACAAACTACTGTGGGACTTTGACATCCAAACTGACCACGTCATCCAGGCAAGAAGGCCGGACTTAGTAATAGTAGACAAAAAAAGGAAGGCCTGCCAAATAATAGACGTTGCTGTACCTGCAGACCATAGAGTAAAAAAGAAGGAGGGTGAAAAAAGGGAAAAATACCAGGACCTAGCAAGGGAGTTGAAGAAAATGTGGAACATGAAAACCAGGGTAGTACCGGTCATAGTGGGAGCACTAGGAACTGTCCCCAAAACGCTGAGGGAGAGACTGGAGGAGATCGGGATTAGGGGGAGGATAGAGACCGTACAGACCACAGCACTACTTGGAACTGCACGGGTACTGAGGAAGGTGCTAGAGATATAAGGACTGCAACGAATCGTAGCTCTGTCATGATATGCGAAAGAGAGAGGAGACGTTAGCTGAAGACCTGAGGAGACTTATTGTCACTCAGCCTTCAGCGATAACCACTGGGCAACCGGTGTGAAACTGTAAATCGCAAAATTACTGCGACCTATGAGTACTAGGAGAGGAGGGCTGGAGACTTGAGGAGACTTGCTGTCACTCAAACTCCAGCGGTTACCACCAGGCAACTGGTGTGAGATTCCGAAATAATAATAATAATAATAATAATAATAATAATAATAATAATAATAATAATAATAATACAGAACTCCAATCAATGAATAGGCGAACTAGGAAACTTATGACAATGCATAAAGCATTACACCCTAGAGATGATACAGATAGACTATACGTTAGGAGAAACGAAGGTCGCAGGGGGCTCATCAGCAGAGAAGACTGTGTCCAGAGAGCTAAATTAGTCCAAGAAAGGTATGTGCAAACGAATAGTGAAGAAATCATAAACAGTGCAAGAGATAGTGCAACAAACAACAAAGTAGAAAACAATGGAATAGTACAGCAAACAAGAAAAGAAAGACGGGAAGAGAAGAAGTTGTATGGCGAGTTTAAAAGGCAGATACAAGATATAGCAGACGAGAAATCATGGACGTGGTTACGAAGGGGGAACCTTAAGAGAGAAACGGAATCGCTCATCATGACAGCCCAAAACAAAAGCATAAGGACAAACTACATAAAAACAAAAATCGACAGAACTCAGACAAACAGCAAATGCCACATGTGCGGTGAAAGAGATGAGACAGTGAACCACATAACTAGTGAATGTAGTCAACTCGCCCAGAAGGAGTATAAGCATAGACACGATAGAGTAGCAACGATGATACACTGGGAACTAAACAAACAAATGGGATTCAGCCATGTGGAAAAGTGGTATCAGCACAAGCCAGAGGCAGTTTTGGAGAATGACAACCACAAACTACTCTCGGACTTTGACATCCAAACTGACCACGTCATCCAGGCAAGAAGGCCGGACTTAGTAATAGTAGACAAAAAAAGGAAGGCCTGCCAAATAGTAGACGTTGCTGTACCTGCAGACCGTAGAGTTAAAAAAGGAGAGTGAGAAACGGGAAAAATACCAGGACCTAGCAATAGAGTTAAAGAAGATGTGGAACATGAAAACAAGGGTAGTACCGGTCATAGTGGGCGCACTAGGAACTGTCCCCAAAATGCTGAGGGTGAGACTGGAGGAGATCGGGATTAGGAGAAGGATTGAGACCGTACAGACCACAGCACCCCTGGGAACTGCACGGATACTGAGGAAAGTACTAGAGATATAAATACTGCAATGAATTTTAGCCCTGACATAATAGGTGAAAAAGGGAGGAGACGCTAGCTGAAGAACTGAGGAAACTTATTGTCACTCAGCCTTCAGCGATAACCACTGGGCAACCGGCGTGAAACTGTAAATCGCAGAATTACTGCGACCTATGAGTACAAGGGGAAGAGGGCTGGAGACTTGAGGAGACTTGCTGTCACTCAAACTCCAGCGGTTACCGCCAGGCAACTGGTGTGAGATTCAAAATAATAATAATAATAGGAATAACCACCGAGCAACTGGTGTGAAACAGTAAACCACAGTGTTACTGTGGTCCATGAGAATGGGGAGAGGAGGGCTGGAGACTTGAGGAGACTTGCTGTCTCTCAACCTCCAGCGGTAACCACTAGGCAACTGGTGTGAGATTGCAAATGATAATAATAATAATAATAATAATAATAATAATAATAATAATAATAATAATAATGATAATAATAATAATAATAATAATAATAATAATCACGCAGTTTGAATTGCTATGCGAGCAAACCCTAAGCTGACCTAGAGCAAAGAAATGTAAAATTCTATTGAGTTTTCTAATTCAAATTGATCAGCCAATCGAGGCAAGTAGAACTTATCTAGTCATTGTAAACAAAGGAAAGATCTATTTGATATACTGGCGCCTCTTCTCTAGCAGACGATACCGTGAAATCGAAATGATCATCTCGAATCGTCATCAGAAAGATTTCAGAAATGGTCTCCGCTGATGAAAAAAAAAGAAAAAAAGATGGTTCCTTGGCTTGCATCGGCGTCAACGATGTTCATGGTCAATGGTAACTTCTCTACCTTCACTAAGTCCCTTACGTCACTCGAACAATCGTTCACGTGACGTGCATTCTTCCTCATCATATTCTGTGTCATACAAAAAAGATTCAGTGGCTGTTTTACCAAAAATTATAAGTTGACGCCTTGCTGTAATTTTGATCTCACCATTTTGACGACTCATTGGACAAAACCATGTCTGTTTCTATGGATACAAATTTCACGGTTTCCCCAGGCTTGCCGATTGGTCAATGTATACCACGTTGTTTGTGCTCATGTGTTACGGCTACTCAAGCCCAGTCGCGTTATTTTATAATAACAGTCTGAATAAAGTAATCTTATAAAGTACCTCATATAAATACTTTGAATGAGGTACTCCATCCTGACTACCTTTCATAGTCACTTCAATATTAGTTAAATCACTTTGGAAAAAATTAAGTATACCTTCGCCAACTCATTATAAAATCTCAATTACCTGATATACATTACAAAAAGTATAATTGGCCTTGGAGAATCAGTACAAGCAGAAAGGAATTTTGACAAAAGTCTGGGAAGTTCCAAATACCGTTTTCAATGTTGATAAGAGAGTATGCAGCCTCGTGATTCTTTGGTGAGAAATATACCAAGAACTATGCAACGTGCACAGGAGAGAATGTGGCTTAATATCACGTGGAGAGATTACGAGACAGCACATTATGTGAGAAAATAAGCAGGAGTCTGATATATCATGGAAACAATAGGAAACCTTAAATGGTCGGCGATTGGTCATATTGCAAGGATTCCAGACTTAATCTGCATATCACGCCTCGCAACATGGATCCTTACAGATCATATACGAAACCGTAGACGTCAAAAGGAAGAAAAAATAGATGCCGAGACGATCTTTACAAGTTCAGGTAGTACTGGCTCTGCGCCGTCAACCATCAAGATGTCGAGCGAATCTTGGGGAAGGTATTTGTTCAACTACGGTCACCAAAAAGCTGCTGCTGCTGCTGCTGCTACTGTTGATGATGATGATGATATCTCTATTTTGTTAGTAATTCTTTCTTTAGTTCCTGAACTCTCTTTTATTATTTTCCTTTTTGGATTAAAGAATTTCACTTGAAATATTTCTTGGTCAAAAATGCCATAATTTGATCTTTAAACATCGAGTTTACCATACTCCCAGAGATATTCACTCTGTTAAAGTAAGTAAGGTTAAAAGGGGCTTTGGGAATGACAGAGTAGCGATAACCTCAGTGGGCACCGATATGAAAAGTAAAGATCTAACTTCATTTAAATCCAATCAGACCTAAAATACAAGTGATTAATGTTTCTTTTCCCCTCATCGCCAACATTTTTCTATATGTGTAATCATCAGATTGAATGGCAATACTTGCGTGTTCGTCCAGTACAGCCTAGCTGTGATATCATGGGCTACTTGAAATTCAGGTACCAGAAATGACCAGACTATAAATTTAAACAGGGAGGGAAAAGCTATTAAGCCAAAATTAGAAAGCTAACCTTTTAAAAGTTGCATCTCATTTGCTTCCAAGAAACTTTGTACATTTTTTCCGGTGAGCAGAAAAGTCACCGAGAATCTAATTTTGCCTTTCTGCGAACAGCGGCTGCACGTTGTAACACGAAGCAACATATTTCTTCCTGTTTTAGAAATTTCTTTTAATACTTGCTCCAGGAATTTAGATGACATCCGTGTTCTTTTTACGTTGTAGAAATTTATTTTCAACGCAAAACTAAATTAGATTACGAAACATTCTTTCTATCTTTCATGTTATGGAAACCTCTGTTTCTTTATACTTTTTGTAGATAGAAAGTTGTTACGAAGCCGGTTCACTCTCCTTTCCCTGTTACCCAAATTGCGAATTTCCTGTCTCCAAATAAGGGCAGGAAAATTTGATAAAATGAATTAACAACACACGTTTGAGAAAAGTAAATTAATTCGGTTTAGGATCACTTGGTTCAGAGATAAAATCGGCGAAAAACTCGAGCCCTTGCTTTAAAAGATTTCCTTTTTAAATATCATATCAGTTTAATGGACAGAGATTATTGAATTAAAGAGATTCTTATCTCTTGGACAAGGATTATGATGTCGTTTTTTTCCTGTTTTTTTTTCGAAAACACTTGTGCAATACAGCTACCTCTGAGATAGTTTGACTTCTTTGTTTTAAAACCCCTTCAAAACAGAAACTTACATTTTAAAAAAAATACTATTAATCGAAAATTTTGGTTTTGCAAATCAATACTGACGTAGATAGTTAAAAATAGAAGAATGAAATATTTATTGAAAGTTCAACATTAACATTTGGTATATTCTTATGTAAATTTTTTAAAAATTTATATTTTTCTGAGCTGAAAACATCTTCGAATGTGCAATCATATGATTTCAAAATTCATTTTCTACTTCTTTCCACTCAATAAGCACTCAAAAATAGGAAAACTATTTTTGATTGTTTATCTGTAAAAATAAAGAAGAGGCAATAAGAATGATAAAATTGTTTTGATTCATACTATTTTTATTTCTATAATATACTTTGTTATCCAATAAAAATCAACTTTTCAATGACATCCGATGAAAGAAGGAGAGAAGTAGCATTTTCCTGACGACAAATCCACATTTTCAGAGATATCAAAAATAATCATCTCTAATTAATTGCTGACGTTTTGAGACTATGCAGAATTGATCTATTTATCAATGATCCCTGACACATATGTTTTCTAATCTTCTTCTGATTATTAGTTTTCTAAAACTACAGCAACCTCCCGTGTGCTGGTATGGTATCAATAAAGATAGCATAACAATTTCGAAAGACAGCGCAAGTTCCAGGACATAAAATCACCCCACTACTTGCAAGGGCTGCAATAAGGCAAAATACCCCTCCTGTCCATTTCGTAAACATATAGTGTTTTCTGCCCGAAGAAAAAACAAAAAGACATTTTTAAAAAGCCCGGATAGATTTTGGAAGAATCAGGAGATTTCGGATGACGACTATATGACAAAAATTGAAATGACTACCTGAAGTCATTCGCACAAGAATGAGTTTGGAATTAGGAGTTCTATTGGAGAAGAATTATCATAAGCCTGATTGGGAATGATCCTTAGTTATCTTTAAGAGACATTTTTATCCATTTGACAATACTGCTGATATATATATTGAGTGAATGAATGGATTATAAAAAGAAGGTATAAGTAGAAACAATTTCTCTCATCGCTTACATTATTAATCATCCTATTATGGGATATTTCACAAATAAGCTTATTCCTTAATGACGCTTGGGGATGTCTTATGATTTGCTGATGTGCCTCTTCACTGAGGAATTTCTGCAAAAACCAACGGACACATCAAAACAATAAGAGTAAACCAAAAAGAAAGAAAGGTTTTTTGATGTCGTTTAGGATCAGAACCGAAGGAGCAACCGAAAAATCAAATCGCTCCTCAAGTGTACAATCTTGAAGGTTTGTAAACCTGAAGAGGGTTGTAGAATTGATCAACCGAAATGCTGTTACAATGACAGAAGAAACACGGAGAATGAGTTCAATAGTCTGCACAAATCTTGAAATGAAAATATCAGCTTCATTTTTGAGATCGTATTTCAATGATAGGAAGTTCTGAAATCCGCACATACGATAATAGTCGTGTAATGAAATAAAAATTTTAACGATGTGTCCATCATCTATAATAATAGTAGGTGAAGATAGAGGAGAGAATGGAAGGCGGGAAAGTAGTCTTTGTTTGAATCAATCGATTCTCATACTTGTAAAATAATATCTACCCGAACAACACGTGACCTAAACACAAAATTAATACACTACAACAGCAACAGCAAAAACAAAAACAAGATTTATCATTTGACGTCGTGAGGGTTAATTTTCACGCAATTGCGACACGGAACTTTTTCTGTGAGTATTATTTTCAATAACAATTCTAAATAGCGATTATCAGCTTTTTTTGAGAACAAAAATGCAAGCCTTCTATTCAGACATCATACCACTTTGTAAAAAAAATAATAAGTGTTTGTTCTCTGGCATCACACCTTTTAATGAGATCACACCTCCCATTCTGATATCATAGCACCTGGTAAATAAAAGACGACCCCCTTTTTCTTCCACTTTCTGTTGTTTAACGAAAACAGAATCAAGCAAGCGAGCGTGCGAACGAAAAGAGTCATATTGAGATACTTTCATACATATCTAAAAAATTCAGCCGATATTTCTGGACCTTTTGCACAGTGATCAAACTATCAGCAAATCAGCCGGTCGGTTTCCGATAAACAAAAAAAAAAAACATTATTTATTCTTTGAAAATGGTCGTCAGTTTCATGCTTATCAAGCTGAACTACATTAACTCAGGTCCACGGGCAGAAACCAATGATTCGATTGGCAATTACAAGCAAAGATGAAAGGGTTAATGTCAGGAATTGCTTGTTTTTCTCACGGTAATTTTGTTCGGGGCAGTATTCAGAAATACCATTGACCTTGGTTGGAATTCGTTGGTGATCATCATCATCATGCTCATGATTATCATCATCATCAACGTTTTAGTGTCCGTCATTGGACATAGACCTTCCATTGGATTCGCCCAGATCTAGCTATCATCGGCACCACCACTTTTGGTACGGGTGATTCCTGATTTTTCTCCAAATTACTGCAAAATCTTGTGTTCTCTCGATGTAATGTTGAGCATGATTTTCTCTCGTGCCCAATATATTGTTTCCAGTTTAAGGGTCAATCTTCTGGTTAGATTCCATATTTTATCTCCATAAGTGACAATCAGTAAGATGCATTGGTAGTTGACCCTTTCTTGTTCTTGACTCAACTGGAAGCCTGACGAATTACCCCAGATCAAAAAACAGACATTTTCTCCTCTGTTCATGTCGATATCGTTTGATTATTGACCGGGAATATATTCTGGTTCAAAGAAATGTTAGAACCAACCAACAAAATCTGTCACCAAAATTGTCAACAGGTTTCTCCAGTTATCAGGCCAGTCTGGCTGTTAACATTTGTAACACTCATCCGGGCTGTCCCTATGTAACTCTGAGAACAAAATGCACACATTCACCATTTATGTTTTGAATTTTTTTTTAAATTAAAATTCTTTCAAAAATATTTCTCTAGTTGAGGGTTCAATTTGCAATGTAGGTTTATGCAAAAACTGATCCCCTAATTTTGTCACCTGTTGAAAACTAAGGCTTTCTAAGTGAGCCCTGCACAAAAATGTTTAGGGATATAACTTATTTATTGATCACATCTCTTTCCAATTTTTTGTTTGACCATTTCCAACTCAGTATGCTATTGTGTCTCATCGGTCGCATGACGATTTCTATTGAGCTATTAACCAGACCTGTTTATTTATTATTCACTATTAGAAAACTTCTGTTTTGTCCGTCTCGTTGTCTATTGAGTGACAGCAAGTATCCTCAATACACCAACATCTTCTTCAATATTCTAGTTATTATCAGTAACGTTTCAGTCTCAATGATTTCAACTCTGTCTCAGATTTCCAGGTTTATGTGCTTCAACAACGCTGGTCATAAATGTCACATTCAGGTTCTGCAATCTTTTTCAATTCTATTGAGAAAACTTTCATTTCTTTTCCAATCTCATTCTGTGGCCTGATCGGAATCAACCATCTAAAATTATTTTTTTTCTTTCTTACGATGACGAGGACTGATATTCCGGCTTCGATTGTGTGATTCGTTTCCCTTCCTCTCCCAAAGTTTCTGAAAGCTTCAAACAAAACTGTCAAAGTAGATTTTTCCCAGAATTTATGCGATTCTGCCTGGCTGGTTAAGTATGTATGGGTCACGAATACATATTGCTCAAGGGAGTTAGAGGTATGATCATTTTAACATTTACCCTATATTGAGGCTTGAAAAAAAAAACAACATCAAGAACAACAAAAAACAGTTTATCTGGGGTTTTTTTCAAATTTTCCCCGAATTCTTTTTTTTTAGTTAGGGTTTAATTTACAACGTAAGTTTATGCTTAATTGGCCCTCAACTTGTTTTTGGTAAGATTCACATTCACTGTTTTGAAAATCCATAGTTGGTAATCCAACAGAAGGAGGGAAGGTGACGTTCATTGATCGTCCCAATGGTTTTATTTAACCAATCTAAACATTCCCTGCTGTGCGAAAACCGTTTATCAAATTATGTTTTCTATTGACAGCTCGACAACCATGACAATTAAAGATGGTAAAAAGTTTCTTCATTATCGTGTGTTCCAATGAGCCACATCATTTTATCTAAAGACTTGAAAATTGGCATCGGAATTCCACTGAACCACTCAAATTTTCATTTCGAAGAAAATTGCTTTTTTAGCTGTTAGGGTACCTGGCTGTTTTTTTACAGTATTTTGGATGTTTTGTCGTGGGAAACGCAACGATATCATGGATAGAATTTATCCTGACCATATTTATTCTTCGATAGGATTTTTCTTTACATTACTTCTAATTTTCTACGCTACAGTAGTTCGATTATTGACTGTTATGGAGAGTCGTTATTGTTTCACTAGAACCATTCAATGATCAGTGCACTAAAATCGATTTCTAAACCAAAATTATTATAATAGGCCTGAAATGTTGCAGACAAGTTGAAAAAAAATCTATGATTTAAGAAAATGAATATATTTAAATGAAATTAGACACTGCATTGATAGACTGTTTTGTTTGGTCATTCGGTGACCACAGAAAAAAACTATAAAAACACAAAGTGATATTATCAAAAGGCCGATTCAACCTGATAAGACCCAGACTTGTAATGGCATCAAGGAGAAGGCGTTCTCGTATCATCTGATGTCTGCAAATCTTTGAATAGCTGAAAAATAAGTCACGAAAACAGTAAGTCAAGAATGTCAACACGACACATCTATCAATCTAGCTTGGAAAATTCTTTAAGAATGCTTCCATGCATCTGGAGGGGTTGAGTATGCGGGTACTGGTTCCGGAGTCTTGTAATAACAAAATCGATACAAAAAAAAAAGATGTGTCATACATTTTATAATTGTTGAATAAGTCATACATCTTGTACTCCTGATGTCAGCATCCAGCAAAACTTGACCACGCAATTTGAAAATGTTTTTTTTTTTTTTATCCAACGAAATTACACACTTTCCTCTTCATAGGGTTGCAAACGCGAATAAAAACCTCGTTTGTGGTTAGAGTGGAAAATTTATGGACATTTTTGTTCACACTATTCAGTGCAATCTTTTTTAAATATCTATGTATAATGTAAGCTTAGCCTATGGAGTTGAGACGTATGTATTATCTGGTAACAAGAAACATTGACAAAAAAATTGAATAGACAAAGTTTGTCCGTTGTTAGCATAAAATGAAAATTACTGCCTCGATACATCGATATTGTCACGTGTTTTTTTTATATTTTGGTGATAGTGCTAAAATATCTTATAACCATACCCAGGTGAATAAATTAGATTAAACTGAACAATATTTCTTTATACAAAAAGGTTGGATATCATTTTTAAAGATCATATTATCTATCTATCTATCTATCTATCTATCTATCTATCTCTCTCTCTCTCTCTCTATATATATATATATATATATATATATATATATATTTATATATATATATGTTTGTGTGTGTGTGTGTGTACGCGCACGGGCGGGGGGATGTATGAAGTGAAGGTTTCGACCCAATCTAGCAGTACTGGAAGGGATACTGGATCGTCTTTTGCCACACTGAAGAGCTGTCATACAACGAAACAGAGATCTGTGAAAGATAGAACTATTAACTATTATTTCAATTAACGATCCCTTCTACAGGCTTGAGCACTATCAGGTAGGCCATTCGTCTACCATAAGCTGCAATAGCAATGCCCTTCTAACTCTGCAATGGGTCACTCTGGTTGATAAGGAATTATGCGTAAGTAAATATATTGCTTGATTCGATCCAACTGATCGTCAAGTTCTGCGTAGGTCGGGGATAGAGCATCTGCATCTTGGTCTGAAATGAAGGTTTTGACCACACATAGCGATATTGGAAGGGATACTAGATTGTTGTTACCAACACTGAAGAGTTGTAATACAACGAAACAGTTGTCTGTGGATGACAAAAATATTAATTATACACACATGCGCGCGCGCACACACACACAGACACACACACACACACACACACACACATATATATATATATATATATATATATATATATATATATATATATATATATATATATGCACGTACGTTTATGGATAAACAAAGTCATTAGAATGAATGATTTAGCTAAACATCATCAGCAGCAGCATCTTACCACACCATCATTGAACATAGAGACCTTCCAAATATTTGCCATATCTCCCTGTTAAAGATTATATTAGGCCCGTATTTCCTGAACTTGTTTAATTCGTCACACTATCTTATTACCTCCCGGACATAGTTTTGAATATGATTTCTTGGGATTTTCGTTGTGATGTTAGATATTGCAGCCCGATGATCATGTCATTAGATCTTTTTATGGATTCTGAATGTGTTTTTCTTTAGTATAATGCTGTCTTGTGGTCATTCACTGTAATGTTGAGCATGATCCTCTCCTGTGTAAGTCGCATTGCTCTCATGTTGATTGCTAATTTTTGGTTAGGTTCCATGTTTCAGCTCCGTAGGTGACGTTAGGGATTGCGTATATTACATTTTCTCTCTGGAGTATTCGGATCCTTGAAGATTGAGGTTGCTCTACCGAAAGCTTGCCAACCTGGGTCTGATTCTCTGCTTTAAGGAGTAAATGTTTCGATTTTTTCCCCCTTTAGCTCTATTGGTCGGACCTTCACGAGCGATACATAAGTAGCTTCCAGCCAGTCTGTCAGCCAACTTGCCTAACTTCAAAACTGATAGAATGACTATTGATGGTGACTATCCAATTATTCCCTAAAAAGAAGGGTATACAACCAATGTATCCTCTCTCAATCTATGGTGCTTCAACATGGAACCTAACCAAAAAACTGACTCGCTAACTGAGAAGCATGCAGCGTGCGCATGAAAGAATGCTCAATCTCACAAGAAGATATCACAAGGCAGTACAGTATATTACGGAAAAATACAAATGGAAATGGGCTGGATATGTAACTGGGTTGGACATTTCGCAAGAATGGTTGACAACCGATGGATGTCATGAATCACAGTGTGGATCCCCAGAGATCACATACGCAACTAAGGTTAATAAGATGGAGAGACGAACTAGACCAATACAGAAAGTATTGGCACTGCAACGCCCATGATGGAGAGGTGTAGCACATTTTGGGGAAGGTTTATGCGCAGAAAAGAACGATAGAAGATTGATGATGATGATGATGATGATGATGGTGATGATGGTGATGATGATGCTGCTGCTGCTGCTGACGATGATGGTGATGGTGATGATGATGATGACGATGACGACGACGACGACGATGATGATGATGATGATGACGACGACGACGACGACGATGATGATGATGATCTGCACTACACCAAATACCAATTCAGGTAAAGAAAGAAAGAAAATAGAGACACAAAAAGAAGAAGAGTAGAAGAAAGCCGAAGATACTTGAACGATCAGGTAATTAAAAAGGAGGGAAGAGGTATGGACATAGATATTAAAGATTTTCTGATAATAGTACATTTTTTTATTCAATTCTATATCTTGCATAAAAGTTGATTTTCAGGCTTATATCTCTTCCTTACCTTTAAATAACTAAACCATCCTTATTTCATCCTCAAATTTGAAAAAACAAAACGAAACAAAAAAAAGCTACCTAGCACTGCGTGTTTTAATCATTGACATTTCAGTCCTACAGACAAATGCCGTGAGTTAATCATCGACCTTTAAGTCTTTACAACATTTGGAGACAGCCAGGCCTTGTATAGATACACATAAAGACATGGAACAGGAGAGAGAAAAAGAGAAAGATAAAACGCTAATCGTTGATCGAAAATAATTTCTGATAGACTTAGTTAAAATCTGAATGTTATCACGACTTATTGACATTCTGTACCGACATCAGCTCTGGGCTTTTACAGACTGATATGAACACGTAAAGATAGATATGAAAAATGGATACGAATATGTGGAATAGTTTTTGACTATTATGAGAATTATCTTTATTATCACATGAGGTATTGGAAAACACTGTATCAGATTTTACTACGACTTACCCCCATTTACCACGTACGTATGTGTCAAATGTATGTATTACTGTCGAAATAAGAGCGATAGATTTAGAAGAGAAAATTTTTTAAATTGTAGCCTTCTGTATAACACAAGTACTCGATTTGGCACAACAAATAGGCAGTAACTCATGGTTTTTGTTTCAAAATTGTGTACGGAAACATATACGACAAGTGCCCACTATCTTATATTGTGCATTGTATAACGGAGTGTAAACCAAAAAGCTGTTGCGTATTGGAATGACTTTGCTGAAGATTTCAAGCGCAGAACCCCCCCCCCCCCAAAAAAAAACATACCAAAAAGCTGGAGAAAAATCTGCTTGGGAGAGAAGGCTTCTAATTTGACAAAAGCAGAAACGTCGAAAGAAGATATCCAACAAGGATGAAAGATGTTTCTCGTATCGAAATTCATATTACTCAACGCACTAACTGATCCCTAGTCTACTCCCCAACATCCTCAACAGCCGGGGCAGCGAATGTGGGTCTCTCACCAGATCTAATTGCCAACTGCGTGTTACAAGCAAGTCTCTCTTCTGCCTCAGACATTCTTTGTTCCAAGTCAACCAATGAATTATCCACAGGCTGTCCACTGATTTGTTAAGCAGACCATACACATGTGCGAGAGACTCTGTGGTTGGCCAACCGATCCCAAAAATAATTTTCCTAAACTAACGACCCGTGTTCTAACAGCACAATAGACATGCATGTGCGTATCTTGAATTCCAGTTTAGATTAACGGTTTTTATCTGGATTTTCCAACGTGTGCATATTTCATAACATATCTGAAATATGTTCTGCGTACTTTTGAGTGTACCACAGTTCCCCCAAGTTTGGTATCTCGGATGCAAACGTTTTCGTGTTATGTACTGAGAGGTACGGTAAATATTTCGTCAAGGACGTCAGTAGGTAAATTTACCACGCGACTCACCTTTTTGAATTCAGTGTGGAGGTGCTGTCAAGGAGCAGATATCTCTGATGTCAACGCTTTTTTTCAGTTACTAGGTCGCTTGCCCAAAGACAAGCAATCGAGTCAGCAGAATGGATTAACCAAGTAAATGAACATTTATGCTGTACAGAAAGACTCCAAAATGAATATATCTCACCCGAATTGAGAATGAACAACTAGTATTATTATACACACGTTGTTCTGATATACACATTCCCAGCACGTAGGGATATCAATAAGACCCAACAGGAAGAGGTTTTTACGAAGTATTAAACTTTGTTTTTTGGCAATTCAGAAGATTATAATTATCAGATGATATGAACATTTTAGATCAAATTTACTTAAACTCAGGTTATGGGTTCATTGATCTATCGACTTACACACACACACACAGACGCACACACACACACACACATATATATATACACACACATATATATATATATATATATATATATATATATATATATATATATATGTATATAATGATAGTAATTGATAATTGTGTCATCTACAAACAGCTGTTTCGTTATATTAAATTTTTTCAGTGTGGCTAGAGACTCAATATCCCTTCCAACGCTACGAGGTAGGATCGAAAACTTCACTTCAGACCCACACATTCTACCCCTACCCCATGCAGAACTGGACGGTCAATCGGACAGGATTCAGTGATATATTTACTTATGCACGATTCCCTATCCACTAGAGTGCTCCATTCCAGAGTTTCAGACATCAAAAAGATAAAATCCATGCAATCAATTCATTAAAACACTGTTGAAACATCTGAAAGTGGTATGTCGAAATATATAGTAGACAACAGAAACGCAGTTTTAAAAACAATTGAGTTAATTTTTTTTTAACCCTTTTCCTTCTTTTGTGAGGAGCCTTAGCTCTGAGATCCAAAGAGCACAATATTTTTTGGCCCGAATGTACATTCGCTCACCGATTCTTACTTTCATTATTCTGAAAGTTTACTACTCCAATGTGTTGTTTCCAGGGAGCTAACAGAACAGCATTGCCTAGTATATATAGAGATTAAGAAAATGACATTAACATTCATCAAGTCGTTGCCCCAGAGAAAGATGAAAAAAAAATGGAACAATTTTTTTGTTGAAGAAAGCTAAAAGTTCAAAGTGAACTGAAAGAAGATAGATAGAAAAAAGAAGGAATAGAATGAAGACGAATATAAATAAAACATTAGAATTGAAATGAGTTTTCCGTTACAAGAAAGAGGTGAAAGGCGAAAAGGAACACTCCTAAAGAAACCGGCTTTTAAAAGACAAAATAAAAAGCGTGAACATCGAGAGAGAGAAATGGCAAAATATTGAAGATGTGTGAAAATACTTGGATGAATGAAGGAAAGGATAAAGTGAAGAAACAGAGGGAATGTGAAAGAAAATATAAAAGAAAAAGAAGAGGGAGCCAGGAAGACGGAAAGAGAAAGAGAAGAAGAAAAAGAAGAAAAAAGGATGAAGTATAAAAAGGAAAGATATAAAAGAAGGCAATGTCAACAATGGAAGAGGGATATATATATATATATATATATATATATATATATATATATATATATATATATATATATATATATGTATATATATATAATTATTAATTGCGTTATATTTCATTGAAACTGTTATTTGAAATGATCTCTCGTTATTACAGAGTCAATGTAATATTTGTTCCAAACATCGCACATAGAATAAACAATCAAAGGGAATAAGATTGCAGCAGGAATCGAACCCGCAGTCCAATTTTGATCAGTTCATTCTATTCATGTTTTCTAGGCCAAATGATAGATTCACCGGGAGAAATACTGGGAGATCATTTCAGATATGAATTCCAATGTATTATAACGCAATTTATTATCATTCTGTCGGATCACGTATCCATTTTATAATAACACTAGCACATACACACGCACACACACACACACACACACACACATACATATATACATACATACACACACACACACACACACACACACATATATATATATATATATATATATATATATATATATATATATATATATATATATATATATATATATTGATAAAATAAGAGCCAAATTGTGTTTATTTAATCGTTTGGTTAACTTCTTTCATGTGCACGCACTTTTTGTTTATTATTGAAGCTTTTTTTTAATCACAATGTTTTTATCATAATTGTAAACTTATACTTTGAGGAGTGTTTTGACTAACGTAATCATAAACGAACAAACTGTCTGAATACGTAACTGAAACCAACGCAACGCACTGATGATGTCATCTTCGCACATGGACGCTACACGCATGTACGAATACCGATACTGACGTCGAAATTTATCTATTTGATAATAGAATACTTTGCTTTGATCAGAAGAGATTCAAGTATCGGATGTTTCTTCTTGATAATGGTGCTCTATGAAATCAAGAATATATACATGGGTATATATATATATATATATATATATATATATATATATATATAGAGAGAGAGAGAGAGAGAGAGAGAGAGAGAGAGAGATGTATGTGTCCGGAAAAGAAAAAGCAAGTGAAGGAAATGCAGAGTTCGGGGACAGGAAAATGAAAGGAAATATTGTTAGCGTAACGGGGTGGATGGATAAAAAAAAATTGAAAGATAAACATCTGTAAACTCAAAACCAGCGAAAAGGTATTAACCGTTAAGAGGATGTGATTGAAGACATGAGAAGATCTGTTCCACGAAATATCATGAATGGTTGAGTATTTTGCACCGGTGACCTTCGATGACTCTCTGGAAGAAACCCCAAGACAGAATCAGGAAAAAATAGACACAGACACCGAGAAAAAACACAATAAACACTTGTAAGAATATTTATGAATGTATGTGTGCGTGTGTCTACACAGTATAATATTTCTAATTGTCTTTCTTACGTAGCTGCACTTGCATATACATGTGTGTGTGTGTGTATGTGTGTGTGTGTGTCTTTGTGCGTTAAGTATCAAATAGATAAGTTCAAAGCAGAATTGATTTATTCGTCAGGATCATACCCAAGCAGCGATCACATTGTTTCCGGGGCCGTCTCCACGAGTAACCTCAATGGCTGCTCTCCCAGTCGTTTATATTGACGTGATTATCTCAGGTTACTGTCCAAGAAGCATATATTTATTATATGTGATTATGTACAGTTACCTTTGCCAAACACACGTTACAACGAACTTGCACCCAGCCGAATACAGAATATATTTGAGAATTCCTATTGTAACAGGAAGACAAGAAACTGAAAATTGGCACGTTCCCATATAATCCAACAATAGTTGTTCATAGACAGTAGGAGCAACATTGTGTACAACATTGATGGAATATCTGTGAACGATAGAAACTGAGAATCCCGACCATAGGAGTCGTGAATTAACGCATAATCGAACAATTCAGCAAAACGAATGTCATGTGCAGCAAACGTGTTGGAGACAGAGACACAACGATCAAAATTGAAAATGCAGAGCTGGAGAAAGCAGACAACTCATATACCAGGGACGGCGAGTCTCCATGGGGTCATCAAGAGAATAAGAAATCGAGTAAGAATCAAGTTAGGTTGACAAGCTTTCGGTAGAGCAAGCTCGACTTATAAGAACGAGAAATTCCCACAAGTCCTGAAAAGAAGGGTATACAACTAATCTATCCTACCGATGATTGCACATGGAACTGAGACATTGAACCTACGTGCTCGTGAGGGAATCATACTCAATCTCATATGGAGAGATCACAAGACAGCACAGTATATTACAGAAAACACAGGAGTCTGGGACATCATAGAAACTGTCAAAAAACTCAAATAGCAACGGGCTGGACATGTTACGTGCATGACGGATAATCACTGGGTATCATGACATCATAATGTGGATCCTTGGAGATCAGATGCAAGATTTGGCCGACAGAAATAAGACAATGTGATGAGCTAGATACATTCAGAAAGTACTGGCTCTGCGATTCCTTTGATTGGAAGAGATCTTGGGGAAGGTATACGTCCAACAAAAAACCTTAACAGACTGATGATGATGATGATGATGATGATGATGATGATGATGATGATGATGATGATGATGATGATGATGAACAAACGTATCCTGAAAACCTTAAAAGAAAGTATATACAATCAATGCATTCCCTAAAAAGTCATTTACATGGTTGAAACATGGAATGTAATTTTAAAAAAATCCCTCAAAACACGACCTTAAACTGGGAACCATACAACGTTTACTGGAGAGAATCATGCAAAACTTCATATGGAGAGATCATAAGACAACATAGTGTATTAGAAAACAGTCTGAGATATCATATAAACAGTAAGAAAGCATAAATGACAATGAGCACGTCATGTAGCAAAAATTGACAACTGCTGAACATTATGACCCATAGTGTGGATCTCCAGAGATCATACACAAAATTGTGGCCGACACAAATCTTTGGGAAGGTCTACATCCAAGGACAGCTGCAAAGAAGCTGCAATTGATATTGATGATGATGGGGTTCCCCAGAATCTGGATATTTCTTGACGTATTTCATCTTACTATAGTTGCTTCCCGATGGCAAACGCTAGTGAGGTCATATATAGATTTTATTCTAACCATATTTCTTTTCGATGGAAATATTCACACGACTTCAAAATCTGACGCTACGGTTGTCGAGCTATTGACAGCGATGACGAATTATTTATAATATTCTGAGAATGGAGAACATGACAGATTCAGATTTTTCTAAGATTCCAATAGAAAAGATAAGAAATTCTAAGAGAAACTGAATTGTTATTGAAATTGGCTGACGTCAGACCAATCATCGAGTCATGTCCAGCTGCAGACTATTGGAAACTGTCAACCCCAAATTGTCACCAAACTATAAGTCAGCCTAGCTGGCTTTGTATGTATTACGTGCACAGACAATGCAAATAGAGGGTTGAAACGTTCAACATTCGCTTATTATCATATGTAAACCCACAAAACATAAGGGGTTCAATTTGCAATGCATGTTTATGATAAATTGGTCCCTTAGTTAGTGTATCTCTAGATTTTTGAGATGAGGTATTATTATTATTATTTCTATTATTTGGACTATCCTCATCCTGATTGTTTTTCATACAACGTTTCGGCCGTTGTACTCTATGGACTTCATCTGGTATCATCTGGTAGGTGTGGGGATGTAACGAACCAAACCCTTTATTTAACCGACGGGGATATATTGACTGCACTCCTTTCTTAGCATTAGTTGTATTATTATTGTCTAGGTTCAATCCCAGTGTGAGAAAATAATAATACTACTAATGCTATGAGGGGAGTGCGGTCAATATACCCCCGTCGGTTAAATAAAGGGTTCAGTTTGTTACTTCCCCACACCTACCAGATGATACCTGATGAAGGCCGTAGAGTACAACGGCCGAAACATTGTATGAAAAACAACCAAGATGAGGATAGTTCGAATAATAATGGAAATGGTCCCTTAGTTTATTTCTGATAGCATTCTTGTTTGTTCTCTTAAATTGAGACTTTTTAGTGATTACTGACCAACAAAAGGCAAAGGAAATAACCTCTTCATTGACCAACCCTTACCCAATTTTCATCATTTCATTCAACCGAAAGATATTGGTCTCTTGATGGATTCAATGGAGAGACTAATGATACCTACTTTAAATGAGTTTGAATCGGTATATACGTAGTCAAGCGGTTTTTGGAATTGATCATCCCACTTAGCCATGCAGAAGGTCAGTCGGTGCCAGTTTCCCCTTAGGCTTAGCTTGACAGCTTTCTAAGGCGCTAAGTTCCCATGGGCGCACACAAAAATGAGAGAAAAAAAAAATGTTGAAATATAACTTGGAACATAAATTCTGTGTGACGGCTAGGGCACTTTACGTGATCTCTGAGGTCAATGTACTCTGGCTGAAATACCATCTGTGATCTCACATTTTCCATATATTCTTATTAGTATCCTATAAGGAAAGAAACAACTTGAAAAATGAAAGACAGATTGCTGTTTAAAGGAGACTAGAGTAGCCAAATTCAGAAGTTGAAACAGCTTGTTAAAGATGTTTACCTGGTTGTTGCAATAGCATTCCTTTACTTTCTCAGAAAAAAAAGAGTTGGATTTTTTTCAAGGAATCAACAGATTTGATAATACTCCATTGATGTACGTATGTGTAGTTATTCATTGTTCTCTTTCAAGATAATTCACTATATACTTGGGCTGGGACGCTGTTGAGCAGAATAGTAATGAAAGCTTCATATAACGTATTTCACGTGTAAAAATGAGTATTTACCCACATTAATTTTTCTTGATCCACTATGCCCCAGTTTTCTATCATTCTTTGTCTCTTTCCATACTTCTCCCCCCTCTGCCTCTCTCTCTCTCGGAAGTAAAATGTTTAGAGGTAAGGTTTATTAATCTTTAGATGTAGATTGTCCAGACATGTTTCGGGATTATTCCCATCTTCAGTGGTATGTGCTGTGTGAGTATGTGTTTAAAGTTCCCATGTGGAACCAGAGTCCACTATCTGGAGCTATACATTGTGGGTAAAATGTGTTATAAGGGATGCTGGAGGCCTCCTCCAGTTGGTCATGGGGAGGGCGGAGTGTGTCAGGGTAGGGGGAATGATGTGGAGTTAGATTTTTTGGTATGTTAGGGATAGTGTAAATGGAGGGGTGGTGAAGTCAAGGAGCTACGTAGGCTTCAACCTTACAAGTTATCAAAGTGTGTTGGCTATGATTTGGACAGGGGTTATAACTGGCTAAGGTGAATTTTCCCTATGGTTCTGGGTGACTTTGAAGCTTTCATTATAGAATGTATCTTAGATGTGGGTGTGAGGGTATTATTGGTAGTAGTTTTGTGTATTAGGGTTCTGCATGCTGAGGGTTGTTAAGTTTAGTGTTTAATCCATGAGGATATGGGGTTTTGAGTTTGTTGATCATCATATCTTTGTGTTTCTCAAGAACTTCAGTTATATCAATCGGAGTAGTTATGTATATATATATATATATATATATATATATATATATATATTGTATGATAACATTTTCTTCAATTCATTAAAAGGGACGGCTAAAGAGCATCTTTCTAATCATTGGGGTATTGTGTCCTCTTGCCAATATATAGAGCATCCAACAAAAATCAGACGATATGATATAATAAAACCACATCTGAGAATACACGAACCACTGAGAGATAAACCTCCCACCAGCAAAATACTTGTTGACAATACTCGAATTCTCTATAAAATCAATAGTATTGATAGACCAAAAACAATAGAAGTCCCACGATTAACAATATAATCAATAATAAGCCAATGTACCGATGTATCAAATGTATTTGAAAATTAGTTTGTTGATTGATTAGTCTTTACTCGCTCGCTTAATTGATTGATTACTTGAATACATTTGATAATTGACTAAAACCTCCAAGCGACATTAAAACTTTATCTAACGATCACACGCCACCATATGACGTCTCTGCAAACACTAATGGCAACC
Source organism: Thysanoteuthis rhombus (assembly GCA_963457665.1). Lineage (NCBI taxonomy): Eukaryota > Metazoa > Mollusca > Cephalopoda > Oegopsida > Thysanoteuthidae > Thysanoteuthis > Thysanoteuthis major. The sequence goes on along the minus strand of OY735226.1, from coordinate 49,646,597 downwards.
GACAAAGACAAACAGGAAACTGCATTTGCCGAAATGACGGTAACATTGAACGGTAAAATAACATCTGAGAAGAATCAACCCTGCAATTATATTGAACTGTAATAGTACTCTCTGATATTGAAAATGGCAGAATATGCTGCTGAAGGCGCTCTGTCTCTTCGAAAGTATTCATATACATAGTAACCAGAGATCTGCGCACTTATAGGAAAACAAGAAAAGATTAGGAAAAATTAAAAAGATGCTACTTGTCCGTCATTTTTAATTAGAGACCCTCTCTCTCTCTCTCTCTCTCTCTCTCTCTCTCTCTCTCTCTCTCTCTCTCTATCTATCTATCTCTCTCTCTATATATATATATATATATATATATATATATGTTAATCATCTTGTTGGACCAATTATGTCCTGTTCTTTATACATAACTATCGCGTTGAAAGGGATAGATGAACCAAAAATAAATAAAATAAAAATTTGTTATGTAAACGGTTTTGAGGGTTATTGTATTACCAGCAGACATTTAGCTCAGTGGTAAAAGTATTGGAACGTTGAAGTGGCAATCCTTTCAGTGGCAGGTTTATTCCTACTGCAGCCCATATTTTTATTTGTCTACATATGTACGCTGTTTAGGTCGATTGGCATATACATTGGATACAAACAAAGCGTCAGTTCGAAAGAAAATCATAATAAAAATAACATTCATAATTATTCTATCGGTTTAAATATCTCATATATATATATATATATATATATATATATATATATATATATATATATATATATATATATATATATATATATATATATATATATATATAAAGAGAGAAAGAGAGAGGGGGAGAGAGAGTGGTTCATGTGTGTATGGCACATTAAAAATCAAGTATTAAATTCACGAGGGTACATCGTAAAGTCCGTTGACTGACGCATAGTTATTCGTCGAACACTTGTGTTTTTCCAACATATTCATTATGCACTGTTCAATTAATATTTACTAATGAGATAATGTTGAAAAATAGATATTTGTAGTTATAAAAATTTGTTTTGTCTTTTTTTCAAATTCATTTTTCCATCATGTACTTACGTATTTGCAATATGGGAATCCTGGTTGTATAATTAGGGTTAGTCCGTTTTAAACAAAGTCATTGTGACCGGAAATAATATTTCCTGGTCATTTTCTTGACCCAAAATGTTTACTTCTCTGATATTACACGTTTGAATACGATATGCAAATCTCAGAAGAGGACTGATAAAGAATGAAAAAAAAAGTGCAGTAATGAAGGATTTTTTTCCCTGAATTTTCACTAATAATTCATTTAGAAAGTCCTGCCTCACGGAACCAGATCTATCGCTACATGGTTGGCAGACAGGAAAAATATTGTTATTATCTTTAGTATTGCCGTTATTGAATGTTCTATCACTATTGCGTGTTAGTGACTAGTCGTGCTGATAAATCCATACTTTTAGAAAGAAAAAGAATAATTTTTGATTTATATTTGTAGAAAAAGATAGGTCACATTTTTTTTCTTAGGTAATGTTAATATTTTTAAAGTTTTTTGGTGCTCTTTATTTTAGTGTTTCCAGCTTGTATAAATCAATGTAACTGTCTTATTGCTTTTCTGTCTTCAATTTGAACACGACATGTTTTAGTGTTTCTATCTAGTATAATTTTTAGCATCTGCACGCTATTTCAATATGGGTTTACTCGTCCTGTTTTATGGGAAAAATAATTTCCTTTTTTTTAACCTTTTGATTCAAAAAGTGACCAGAAAGGTCTCGTTTTGGACTGACAAAGGTAAATTCAAAAAAATCCTCTGCAAAAATAGGTCTATGTCTTACTGTTACAATCAATTAGAATCAATAAGGGATTTCATCAATCATCATCATCATCATCATCATCATCATCACCACCACCACCACCACCACCACCATCATCATCATCATCATCATCATCATTATCGTGACGTACAATCTTGTGACTCAAATTGCAATCATGGCCCGATCATCGTTTTGAATTTTCAGAATCTCTCGGATTTTGTTTGCTAGAGACATCATCAATAGTATTAGTAACGTATCTCCTCTTTTTCCTTTTTTTTGCCGTGATTGTCTCTGCTAAAGAAGTTCGTGAGATACACGTAGTCTTTCTGTTTATCTTTCCGTTTGTCTGTCCAACGATATCTCCGAGTTCTCAATGAACTCTCAATCACATTTTGTGGAGAGGTGGTTATGAAGAGAGGAAAAAGAGGTTTAATTCTGGAGCGGATCAAGGAATTATTTTTCAATTGAGTGATGAACTTCTGTAAAACAAAGGTTAAGTACAACAGAGATGTTGAGGGCAAAGACACAAAAATCCAAATCGAAAACAAAGAGATGAAAAAAATTTACCATTACTTCTACTTAACACAAATAATCTCAATAAAAAAGGAGAAATCAAGCGAAGAATCGCTCTAGATGGTAAGTATTTAAAATCCCATTAGTTTTAAAAAGAATCGATGGATTTCTCAGATAGTCACCTATGGAGCTGAAACATTGAATCTAACCAAAAGATTATCCCTAAAAAATGCTCAACATCATATGGAAAGATCACTTAACAGCGCAGTACATGAGAGGAAGAACAGAAATCAGGAATATCATAGAATCTACTGTAAAACTCAAATGGCGTCGGCTGGTCAGATTGCAAGAATATTAGAGGACCAATGGACATCATGACTCACAACATGGATTCCCGGAGGTCATTTGCGAAACTGTATCGATCAGGATATACGATGACATGACAAACTAAACTTGTTCTGAAAGTATTGGCTCTGCGATTCAAATAATACTGATGTCTGGCAAATCCTTGGGAAGGTCAACGACAGACGCTGAAAGGCTGATGATAAACCCCATTTTTTTCTACATTCGAGGAGACATTCATATCTGTTCACGTAATATCTCAAACGGTTCTCAATTGTTTCTCAATGCGATTACGTGGAAGGCTGAGTGATTGATTACGAAAGATGTCATTCTATTTCAGGACGATTCCATGTCTAATTTCTTCCCCCTGCATTGTATTTGTATGTCCACAGAACTTAATATCGCAAAAAATTCATGTCTGTTTTCCGAAAATTTCTTTTTGGAAGATGGTATGTGGGCTATGTAAAAATTGATTACATTTGGAACTGGAACAATCCTTTATTAATTCACCCTAACAATGACGTTGGTAGATATATGCATTCTTTGAAGGTTCTTCTAGTTTTGCAATAACGATACACATTTTCCAAAAGTTTATTTGCAGAGAAATTTTCAGAGAAATTCAAATTGATCTTGTGTTGTCAGGAAAGTTTGATTTAATGTTCAACATTTCAACTATTTGTTTGGTTTCATCCTCGAATTCTATAGCATTACACAACAGACATGACGAGGAACATTCAACATCAATCAAAAGCACAGACGTTATCAAAACCTCAATGTCAACCATGAACTCCGGCGTTTCCAGTAACAGCTGCGTAATGTTAGAATCATCTATCAGAGATTTCCCAACTGTGTGCCGTGACATGTGTCACCGATAATCTTTTGATGTGCTACGGCATAAAGTATAATTGTCCAAACATCCCCATCAAATATGGCGAAGGATGCATGTTTTTGTGTCTATGTGTTTGGGTATTCCACCATTCCTGCCCATACCGTTTTGTCTGGAGATTTGAAAATCGACATCATCGTATATATATTTTAGAATATAGGTGTTTATTTTCTGTATTTTAGATGTTTCCCAGTAGAAAACGTTGGTGATGTTATAAGAGGAATTTTTTCGGGCAATATTTATTTTTCGATCGAATTCCATCGCATGACTTGAAAGTTTGAATCTACAGTCGTTCAATTATTGATCTGTGATGGCAAGTTCTGTACATCCAATAAATGTTTTCCCTTGTCCAGTTGAACCACTGGGATGACATTATATATTTAGCATGGCTTACAAAATGTGATTAATTGGTTACCAAAAAATTATAAATTTAAAAAAAATTGTCACTGAAGCAAAACGTTTGGAAATCATTGATCTATACGATAGTAAAAGTTTGATTCGTCGTGCCCGTGTTTGATCTTTTTGTAGCCAAAACGGTTAAATGTTGCCATCAATATTTGATGGACTTATCTCTAAAATGTACCAACAAAATGCAAAATATTCCTGGCGATATACAACTAAATACTGACCGTGCAGTGTCTGCGTTTGTGCTAAGACCATGAACATGATCTTATTTCTATCCATCAATCTTATACTAAAAGTCTGATTATTCGGATCACCCTACTCTAAGTAGCTGAAACATTTTGTTCAGAGGTTTGGAATAGAGTTATCCCTAAATTATGTTTACTCGAAGAAAGCAAAGCAAGTATGGATGATTTGTAACTGACAAATTGATATTTTCGGGTCTTTGTCAGCGCTCACCTCAGTTACTGACCAAATGTTCATTCATAAAACAATATCTTCATGTCTTACAGTCACTGCTGCTGACATTATTTCTTGTCAATGTATTGAATATCCAAGGATCCACGCTCATAGAGAGCTGGTATCCCGAACAATGATGCACAGCTTTCTGTTGAGATTTTATAAAGAATCCCAAAGTTAACTGCCTTTTCTTGAATGAGTGAGCCAAATGTTAATAATGCCATCGGATTTGGAATTGACTAATAATATTTCACAACTGATATACGAGAACGATAGAAGGAGCAAATCAAAGAACTGTTATAATGAAGAAGTTGAAACATTTCAATAGCACACTCCATGTTTCATAGAACTGAATTAGTAACAAATACTACTCAATTGCATTACACTGATTCCAAAGAAATAAAATGAAGTATAATTTGCCTTTAAAATGGCAAATATGATAAGAAACCGAGGTAAAACATGCGACCAAATACATACACTTCTTTTATATTTTGTCACTGACTGAAATTTGACATCAAAAAATTTTTCCTTGTTCAGAAGTTTTTAAAAATCTTACGTGGGTTGAGGATACCGTATCATTAGGAGCGTAAATTCTATTAACTTGACGGATAAATATTCTCGAATATTCAATGCATTGACAAGAAATAATGTCAGCAGCAGTGATTGTAGACATAAATACATTGTTTTATGAATGAAAATTGGGTCAATAATTTGGGTGAGTGCTAACACAGACTGCTTTATCGAATAATCCCTGCGTTGAGTAAGCAACTTCTCAGTATCCCACATTCTCAGCTTATCTATGGTTTAATCCGTATGCATTGGAAGCTGTAACCTAGAACTGTCGTGAAAAAGGTTAAAATAGATTTCTTCAGTTTTCAATTTTGACCGGCTGGTTACATATGCATGCAGGTATCATGCCCACAAGCGGCACTAAGGGAGCTATATGGCTGGAAATTTGAAGCATTAGTCTTTTTTATTTGGAAGTTCGAATTGCAGTGTAAATTAATGTTAAATTAGTCCCTATATTGTGCCTGTTTGCTTTAATTTATTTTAATTCAGAATTTTTAGTGGCTATTGCTCCACAAACAGCAACTTATTCTTTTATCTTCTTTTCCCCAATGTTTCAATTGATCATCCCAAACTTGACAAGCCAGGCATCGATTACATAATATTTGGACATCATGCAAGGGAGTCACACACAATATTCCTTTTTATCTTACTTGTTTGCACATCCTGAAATCTGGAAAATCTGCTTCTTTTTAACCGTATGCACATTGTTCTCTTCTCCTAAACATTCGATTCCAGCAACGAAAATCTATTAGAGAAACATGTTACGTATACAGTACTTTAGTTGTTGACATAACATTATCTCAAATGTCATAAGATCCATTCAAACTCAACAGTTGCACGGTTTCAACTGTTTTGATATATCATAAGTTCCATGAGAAAACTCCTGTAGCAATAGGCCGTCCATGTTACAAGAATGTCAGACAGCTGCTGCACATCATGACTCACAATTTAGATCCCAGGGAACTTATCCAAAACCATGAGCAGCAAAAAATAAAAAGATGTAACGATTCAGACAAGTTCAGGATATACTGGCACGGTGTCGGCCATGATCAAGAAGTTTGGTGGATTAAGGGCAAGGTTTATATCCCACAACAGACGTTAAAAGACCAATGATGAAAGTGGAAACATGTTCCAAAAATCCTTGACAATGAAAAACGATCTGAATCATTTTGTTATCTTCTACTTATAGTTGAGGTGTTGCTACGAGGTAGAGACGGTGGTAACTTCACTTTCGCCACTGCTCGTCAACTCCTTTCATCTTTTTTTCATGAGCAATTTACCGTAATGGAACTAACTAACAACGTTTTCCATTCGACCCAGGTCATAACCTTCTCCTCAGATTGCTTCAATCATGAACAAATCCCCGACAATTCGATTCTTGTTTACGCATATTAAATTCTCTTGAACGTACTACTTCAAGCCCGAAGTGCCCAGGGGTAATAATCACAATCGAAGTATTTATCAAATTTATCTTTTAGAATGTGTGATTAATTGCATAATTACCGGGAGAAAATGCTGTTGTGCTTTTTTATTCTGGATTCGAGATTTGTTCATTTCATTATTAGTTTATTTCTCTTCATATCCTCTCCTTCTCTTTTGTATGCATTCCGAGTCAACAATTTACGACTCTTATTCCTACCCAAGTTCCGTGAAATCGCCAACGGACTTTTTGATCCTGATTTGAAAATAAATTAAATGAATAAATCGGGGATAAAACTATTTGTGTTCTTTAATCGATGGAGATAGAGAGAGCATTAGACTTCTGCCATTCGCAAATTCACCATAAAGGTTGATGGAAACGTGTGTTCTACAATCCAGTCTTTGTATTTTCAGAATTATCTTAAGCAATTAGAAGTTCTCAATAGATCTACATTGCAGTATACTTGGGAAGTATTATATGTTGAAACAAAGTTGTTATCAATTATTCATCAATTATATATATACATGCATGAGGTGCGATTGGTGTAGCGTCAACGGCGTGGACAATGGGATTGGCAACCAGAGTTCAAACTCCAGTCGGGTTTACTTATGTCAACTTCACCGTAATGCCCCTGGAAGTGACATGGATCCCTTTATTATTTTCCAAACTATAGGTGAAATAGCTTTGCAAATTGGGCTCTTCAGTCTCGGGAGGGTCAGAGAGAAGGACAACTAGTTCTAAATCAGGGACTCAAGGTGGTTTAACTCCCGATTTGATGTCTTTTCGGCAGCTTTTGCAGTCAAGCTGATCCCTGACATATCGCCCTTTGATATTCTCTGGACTACATTAGCGATACCGACAGGGTAATTCTGATGAATTATGATCCTAAGATTTCCATACGCTTTATATAAGCATGTGTTCTGGATGGGTGTTGTTCCATTATCTATAGACAGAGAATGGAGGAAATTATATAAATATTTTTAAAAAATTCCTTTACCCCAGAAGAATAAGATTCTTTTGTTAGTTGAATATTCATTGAAACTGTAGAGCCTGACTGAAATTACTGATATTTTTGCAACAGATCCCTACCGATAATGTCTGCTATAATTGTTCTCTCCCTGCTGTTATGCAGCTGTTTACAGGTTAATCAAATAAACCAGTACTGACCAATTCCATCATCACTGAGTGCTCAACTATTTCAGCCTTGAGCCAGACGTTGTTAAGTTTAGTGAATGTATGCATTAATCAATTTCCATTCTTGTCTTTTTTTTTTTGCTTTACCTATCTGTATTCATTATTTTTTTCTTTCTTGTTTGTTCACGTGAGATATGCACAATAATTCGTCAATAAAGGAAGTTCCAGTTTGCATACAAAAACACTCATTTTAAAGATAAAAACATCAATTTAGAAATACGACAACCGTGTATCTCATAAAAAAAACTATTTCAAAAACGGTCAACATTCACAAAACATTTGTCTTACTCCCAAATAGCTTGAAAATGTTGCTTGCCTACCAACGGTAAATAAATGTTTCGAATCATTGCTTATTTGATTGTTATTGATAATAATCTAAATCATAAATCGCCATGACACCTTATGGATCATTCAAAAGTAAAAATTATTCTACCTAGAAAGAGATTATTTACAGGGTATCACACTTCAACTATTGTCAGTCGATTCTCAAAGAAATAAGCACAAAAAGTATCAGGAATCAGTGCTAGTTATAAGTCATCGTTCTTACGTTGCAGCAATACATTTTTAAAATGATTTTTATGTGTGATGAAAGCGGTCCCATACTACAACAGTGAACAGTGTCAAATTCCGTAGCAAAAAAACAGACGAAAATGTAAGTAGTTAATATTCACCACTATGTGTTTTTTTTGTTGAGTCAAGATGTCAGAAATTGCTCATTCAATATTTTTTTTGATAAATGATATGCTTAACCAAGTTTTTCAGTCGTCATTTAAATGTTACCCAGACTATAAATTTGGCATCAAAATGGAAAATAAATTTATTTTTTCTCTCAGTGATCTTTTGATTCACTCGGGAAAAGCACATTAGAAATAATACAACCGCAAAAATAATTGCTAGTTTGTCAATTGAACTATTTTTTTTTCCAATGAAATGCAATATTATATTTCTTCATAAATCTATTTCATCTAATATCATAATTTTCCATTCTAAAAATTGTGAATAATGAAATTGTCAAATAATATTTTATGCATCCATAGCAAAAATTATGCAATAGTTCACTGACGCAACTTTGCGCATAAAGCCAACAATATTCAGCTGCACCGTCATTTACCAGCGTTTCCGGAGCCCAACATTCGAAATTTTCCAGTAAGATTGCATGGAAATACATTTATTCATAAAGTCTATCACCGAGGGAAATGAATATTCTTATGAATATTTCCACTCGCGCAATCATTGAATTTATATATTTCTTACACAGTTGAACTTATTCTAAACACTTTTTTTTATGCTACACTGCAGATAACTAAACCCTTGTGGGGTTTTCAAATGTGTATTTTTGTATTCAAATGCTGATCCACACACCAAACAAGAAGAGAGTTTCTCTCCAGTATGTGTTTAACAGAGACTGATAATAAGATAAGAAAGGTAAAATTCTGATGATAAAACACGGTATTATATCCAAACCTTTAGCAAGTCACCCTTCCAGAAAATATATTTGTTTCCTTGCAATTTCCTGATGAGCTTATGGCTAAGGTTCGGAGAGTGACTGATCGCACTAGATGAACAGAGCACGAGCCAGCTCCGAATGAATGGTGACACATTTTTACACAGGATATTCCAACTAATTTTACTCCTACCTGTTCGGTAATCATCATTTTTGATCAGACGCACATCCCCAACCATACAAATCTATACATACCATTACAGAAATGTTACCGTTTAATTGTTTGTGTGAGAGTGCGTCTGCGTGTGCGAGTCTGTGTGACCATGATTGCTCGTGTGTGTGTCGATTTTATTGCACTTCCTCCTTCGCGAATCAGGTTTATTTTAGATAAGTTACAATGCGATAATTTCCTGTTGATGTGAACTAATCTCAATCAGAGAAGAACTACAGAACCATGTATGTCTTCGTTTTCTGTCTCATTCTTGTTTATTCTTTTATTGAGTTCCATTCTTTCGGTATCGTCTTCTTTGACCTTTGTCACCATATTTCTCCTCATTTTAATTAGTTCTGAAGTTGTCTGCGAATATTCCACCGGTCTATTGTTTCCATTTGTTTTGATCACCTCTACCGGTTCTTCGATTATGTTTACCGAAATTTCTACCCTTTCCCTCAATGAGAATTCCGTTATTCCACAAGTCCTCAAATCTGTTTTCTATTGCTACCTAGAAATCAATGATCAAAACTATATTAGAGGGATGTGTACTCATTTTAATCTGTAAAAGTTTTCCCCTGTTATTTTCATTGATATATCCAATGTGCCAGGTGATGTTCTTATGGGTAATTATTCTCCTTTCTAAACTTGCTGTTTTTGCTTCGGTGTTCACCTCCTATATTCACTCTATTGATAACAGTGACATCTTTGACGTTAGGAATTTCTATCAGCTGTTACGAAATCAATTTTGCTTCATTATTTTGTTTGGGCTTTTCCAAGTCCGTTTAGAAACCTTCTTGTTTTTGGAAAAAATGTTTGTTATCTTCATTCTGTATCTCTCAGCGAAATTCAACTGCAGATTGTCGTTTCCCTGTCCAATCCCGATTTCCCAAACACTTGATTCCCTGTCTTCCGTTTTTGCTACCTTAGCATTTAAATTTCCCATGAGCATTGTGTACTTTGTCTTCTCCCGGTTCATTTACTCACTAATCTCTTCCATAAAAGTATCCAATCTCCTGACCTGAGCATTTCAAAGTTGGTGCGTGAACTTGAATTACTTTTAGTGTGTATCTTTTGCTGAATGTAAGCATTATTCAAGCAATTCTGTCTGATATAGACTCCAAACTTATAACATGGCCTGAGATGTTATCATTGACAAAGGATCATACGACACTGGATTTGCTTCCCCCTCCCTTTGTGATAGAGTATGTTTACTCACCTTATACTATAAAAGTTTTTCTGTTGTTTCTATCAATACATACGATGTGCCAAGGATTTTGTCCGGTTCTACTATCAGCTTGGTTTAGTACGTGGTCTTCAACTATGCCTTGGACATGTATGCGTAGAATTTCATGTAGTTTAATATATTCAATGTCCATGGTTCCAGAATTTTCCTGCCCTTAGCATACTGTCTGAGGGTGCATGATGCAATTCATATAGGACATTATTTGACGATAACCCGACAGGAACCCCACTATATTCAAAATGTTTCGCCGTCACATGGGATTTGAGAAGGTGGTAGTCAAATTCAGCTTTTCCGTTGCCACTGTTTTCGGGTGAACATTCAGGAAAGGCAACCTTGTTCGGTATACTCTGTGGGTCCCTATTTGTGTACAAGGGATCTTCTAGGTCTACGCCATCCTGGTCGGCACCCCATCTATCTATGTTGCCTTTCCCCGTCCACAACATGGGGAAACGACTGGTAGAAGAGATATCCTGTCCCGTTCGACTTTTTTTTATGGATATGAATCACTGATCAAGCCATCTTAGTTGATATATTCAGTATGCCCTACAAGTCAAGAGCTGATCTCACTGATTAACAGTATCTTTGAACGGTAACCAATGGAATATTCCCCAATTACAGGTAGCAAACGAGAACCTGTCCACATTGAGGCATTTTTTTCTTTCCTTTCTTTTTTATTTTTTTGTTCGGGCAGCTAACACGAAATCAAAAATCCACTTAAAAGTGACCTATATATTGACATCAAATGTTTTTAAGTATGGCCATTTCTTGGCTATTCTTTTCTTGGAGATAACATCCGTTCATGTTCTTCTCGCTTTGGTAGCTTCAGCTCATTCGTTTGTGGGTGGAAAACCGATCGAAATGGCTGATCATGATCATTATAATAGGTTAAAAGAGTCGTACAAAGAGTCGATTTAATATTAAATAAAGAGGATACTATAAGTAATTACTAATAAGCTATACTTTTCAAGTGATAAACGTGAGATCGTATCATAAAGAGAAACATATTCATTTTTTACAATGCATTGTAATTATACCAGGATCAGATGAAGAAAATGATTTGAATACAGATTTAGCCTTTTTTTTCCAAACCTTGGGAGATGATTTGATAAGAAGAAAAAGTGAAATAAAATGAAAAAAATATGAAAAATAAACTTTACACTTAGAGAGAGAGAGAGAAACATTCAGAGTTTTCTCCATCCTACCAGACATTTCTCACAATTTATGAATTAACTTCATCAGAATTAAAGAACTTAATTCTCTATATTTTTTCCTTCCTTTGGAAATATTTTTCTTGCCTTGATTACCTTGGGATTTGGGTTTGCGCCTCGTGTATGTTGATGTGTTTAGATATCTGATTTGATTTACTTTATCTCATTCATTGCTAAAATAAACAAGTTAATATCCTTAAACGGTGTGTATACACCCGGAGACTTTGAATGACTTGACAAAAAAAAGATGTCTTTTTACCTAAACCTGATTGAAAACCTGCAACTACTACGAGGTTTGGCCGTGGCTTCCAATTCAATGATTCAAATTGAAGAACACTGTTTTTTTTGTTTGTTCTGTTCTTTTCCATGCTGATACGACTCTCTATATGTGTGCTTTATTCTCTGTAACACGGCTCCTTGTCGATAACGCGGGGACAATAACTGCAGTGTTCATGTCTAGAGATGCTGTAATAAAACTTTCAAATAACAAATTTCTGAATCGTTTCTGACGCATTGTTGAATGAAGGGATACGTAAAAAACAAGTTGTACAAATCGATTGAACAATAAATATCAATTTCCTTCACTTTGTGACATGCAGTAGACGAATAAAAATCCCATTAGATCTCAAACGAGACAGAACTGCTCCTGAGAATTAAAAGTAAAGCAAACAGAATAATGGGTTATAACAATAAAGAAATAGACCGAGTCTGGTGAGTCTGGTGATATTGTTCTCGAGAAAGGCATGAATTCGACCTTCCTTCCACATTTATGAGTAAAATAGGGAATATCGAAGTGAATGTCACTTCATGTGCTTGTCGCCTCTAAGTTTATTTTTTATTTCTCACAAATCTTGAAAACTTACGAGACGACGTATGTGAAGCCTGATCAGAAACGGCTCTTGTCATGGCTGTTGTAAGGGCATTTACCGTTACCAATGAAGGAATATTGCATATCAAATAGAATTTACTATCGTTCTACGGAACAGACTTAAAATGTTTTGAGATGTTTTATTTGATATTTTTTTCATTAAAATATTTAACCAGTTTATAGTCATGTGTATTCGTGCAACCTAATGATCCAATATAGACAAATAATCAGCATGTTGGAACTACAGATCATAAATCATTTGTTTTCATCATCTTGTGGAAAGCTTTGGAAGAATACAAAAAAAAAAAATAATAATATTTCGAACTTTGATTGGCATTTTCTTTATGTCAAGCCAGAAAGGTAAAAGGGATGATTAAGTTGGTATTCGTTCACTTTCTACAGGTATAAACAAAATGGCAGTCATTCCCGGTCAGATGGGAGTCTAAACAAACTTCGATTTTATCGAAACCGAAATTATCGAGTGTGAAGGGTAGTCAGCAGGATCAAGGTAAATATTCAATCGCCGGTCTTTTGAAATGAAAAATTGAATCTAGTTGGAATTATTATCCTGTATTGCCAATAATACGGTATCATTGCTGAAAAGGCTGAACAAGTCACTCAAATTTGAGCATGATAGTTGAAAATGATCTAAGAGTTCACAGGCGTTTGAATGCATACTGGAACATTGAATTACACAGGCATCTTTCTATTACTGTGGTGTTATATAACGTGAAAAATAAACAAGACTTGATTTAATGTCAATTTATTGAGTTGATACTTCACTTCTGTACGTCACAGCAATGTCAATGACCAAATAACAAAACAGTGTTGTCATGCACAAATAACCGTTACACATTAACGTACCCTAACAGTGAGGACGAATTCACTCCTATTTCTAAAAGATTCGAAACCAAATGCGTAGTTTTGAAATAATATTTGTATCGGGAAATGTATTTAGTTTCGTTTACCTTCCAGATTTTAACGAAGCAAAGGAGTTTGTCGTGAGTGCAACCAAATTTGCATACCATGCATGGAGGGTTCGTTATTTTCCATTATGAAAATCCTATTTTATTTGTTGAGAGATCTGAATGAACTATTTTTTCAACGATGGAATAAGAATGCATTGCAAGTATCCAATTCAAGACGAATGTATAGAGAAACAAAACGTTGGATAAAATGACTTTAGCTTATCGGATAAGGCGACAAATACACTCAAGAAATCGAGTCCTAACTTATATATTTGTTACAGAATCTTTTACGTACACTGAAAGAAATGTTAGGCTGTAAAGCCTTTAATATTCCTCCGATTTGTCACAATGGGTTAGTTTATTTCAAAATAATAGTTATCATATACAATCAAACATTTTTGCTAAGACGGACTAATAGATTTATGTTAGTATTTTCTTTTTTCAACATACCCCATAGAAACACTTTTCCCTGTGTATGTTTCATTTCTTGTGATGATATTGAGGGCCCTGCGCTCATGATGGGCCTTGAATTGACCTCCTCACAGTCACACCTACATCCGTCAGTGAGGTCAGTTGCTTATTTCCTATCTTTATATTGTTGTCTATCCTTTTTGTTGACGAAGTGAGTAAGACAGAATTTCTTGAAGTTAGATACAAGGTGTCTATTCAGATAAGCTCATTAGAAAAAGGAAGTATTTTTTATGTGTAACATTCGCTATTCTATGTACAGTAGAACGATGTTTCACTGGCACAGGTCATGACCTAAAAACAGGTCACGAGAAGCAGAAAAACCCATTCATACTCATTTGTACACCAATTTTGAGCACACATACACATATGCATATACAAACGCTCGCATACTCAATACACACACACACGCACGTATATATATATATATATATATATATATATATATATATATATATATATATATATATATACTCACACACTTCGGTAGAACATAAGATGCAAAAATTTATTTCAAAAGATTCGGTCTGCCCTTATGGAAGTGGCACGCACCTTTCTTAGATCGAGGCTTCTCAAAGTAATGGCGGTACCCCTCCAGAAAGAGAGGAAAAGATTGCATAAATATCATCAAGGGTTCCATAAAATCTTTTTTTCAAAGGATAATTATGCATTTGAAGTTTTCACTTCCTTTTATAGCTTTGCAAAATGTTCTTCTCCTGAGGCTCATTACAAAATGACTGGAGTTATTAGAATTGTATGAAAATAAATTTTGTTTTTGTACATTTTTGTAATTTGAAATAAAAATTCTTTTTCTTAAAAAGGATGCAAAATTTATGATGGATTCAAAATTTGTCGCTGACTTCAATGGATTGTTTGCTATTATTTGGCCCTCTTTTTGGTTGCAGTTAAAATACGTCTCTACCAACGAGTAATTGCCCAAAGATGAGAAACGGCAAAAAATTGACACAAAAAAAGTTTTTTTTTTAAAAAAGCCCATCAAAATAAGCGTACTAAAAATTGCCCTATCAGAAAGAGTTGCAAAAAATTACCACAAAAAGACTGTGGAAAAAAGTTGCCCACATCAAAAAAGTCACAAAAAAATGTTCAACGGAAAAGGCAACAAAAAAAATTGCCTCATCAATGAAGGTCACAAAAAATTGCCTCATCAATGAAGGTCACAAAAAGATTGCCTCATCAATGAAGGTCACAAAAAAATTACCTCATCAAAAAAGGTCTGGAAAAAAGGCCTTAGGGGTGAAGGGTCAACTTTCAATCTTATTCTATGCTACACCTATCTCTGTTCATGGAAGGTGGTGTTCATACTTGGAAGAAAAATCGATGTTGCGGTGACCATCCAAAAAAGGATATAGAAGTAATTTATTCAGTCTCTGTGATAGATCACCTTCAACATGTCATGCTACCAAAATACGTTGGTTACATTCCTGTTTTATATCGAGTGACCCAAAGAACCTGTTTTTTTTTCTGTTCTCCATTTTCATTTATTTGTTTCTTCATTGTATTTAGTTTTTCGCATTGTACAGGTTTACACTGTCGTCTTCAGACACTCTTAAATCTACAATCTTTGGAGTGTTTTACTTCAAGATCAAGTCCTCTTGTTTGAATGGCGTGGTTGGTCTAGTTGTCATTGTTCCATCGTGATTCATCTAATCTTCTACGTTTATTGAGTTTTCACACATCATGTAACTGGTAACCTTCATTGGAGATCAAGTGACAGTTAGTTTCTTCTATACTCCAGCACTCTCCTCGGTATTCGATATAATTTTTGTAGTGTTGTTTTGTGAATAATCTCAATTTATCCTCAGATCATTACTTACATAATATTTCCTAGGCTCTTCGGTACCGTTCCAAGTTTTCAAACAATAATCGGCAGAACTGTCATCCTCATGTTCAACAACTTTTATAGTCCACTTGTAAGGTTTAGATAGTTATATCGCTTTTCACATTTTTTCTATGTGAAACTTAAATTCATATTCACATATTTTTTTCTTCGCATAGTTGTTTCAAATATTCTGCTTTCTCTCCAAGTCCTTGATATTTCTATGATTTTTTCAAGATAGATTCTGGCGTGTACACGCGACTGTAGTATTCTACCTGTTCTAATCACTGGTATGCCACTTCTTTGTAACCTTTTCTGAGTAACTTCATTGCATCCACTTACTACATAATTGACAGTCTCCTCTTTATTTCCACTTAAAAGGAACTTGCTATTATCCTGTCTCTTGTCTATCTTGCCTTAATATAATTGCTTCTTATAGCGTGATTTCGAGTGGTTATTGCCAGAGGCTCGATTTCCTCTTTCAAATATTCTCTTGGTGATCATGTCCCTGTCATTAGATCTGCAATTTCGTCAATTTGACTCCTATCCATCCATTTGTTTGTATTTTGGTATTTCGTTTCTTGTTTTGGAATTCAATGTCCTTCAATTAATTCACCTCTTGGTTTAACTGCAAATATTGGCTGACACTGCTCTATATTGATAAGTCCCTATGACACCGAGGGGAGAGTTGGTAAAATCACCGATGCTCACGAGTCCTTCACTCCCTCTTTCTTTTCTGCCTAATCTATTGATGACATCTGTTTGTTGAAAATTTTATCAATTGTAATCACCTTCCAAGTTTTTTTTATTCAAATGCCCGGAGTTTTCAGCGTCCAGTTTGAGAAAGGCCCAGGATATCTCACGATAGAAATTCACCTGTTATTTATGGCTTTGATTAAGTTCCCGTTCTTGACCTAACTTTCAAATAATTTTTTTCGTTTTAATAAAGTGTTATTCGTCGACTTTTTCATTTGATTACAATAATGATTGATTGAATCCGTTTCCTGTTTTATTAAATACTTCTAATTTTTCTCCCTCCGCCTTTGATGGTTGGATCATTCAGTTCCCTCTCTTGATTATCCCTTTCGATGTAATCACCTGGATTTCCCATTTCTCGATTTTGATCTCTCTTCTGATGCCCCGGCTGTGAATGGTGACCTTGTGAATAATGTTTCTTTTTTTTTTCTTCTTTGAAAATGATTCTTAGATATAAATTAGCAGAAGTTAGTCGGGTTTCGCCTGTGATTTTGCGAATTTGAATTCTTCGATATAATCAGATCCACCAAAGAAGTTGAAAAGGTATGTGTATTGGGGCACGTTTACCGGTCTTTCTTTCCGTTCAAAAGTGCTGAATGAATTTTAATGAAATTTCGTGAATGAGTGGGCCAGGGACATTGATTAACAGATATTCTATCTAATTTGCCTTCCATATAATGATGTATACGCTCTTGTCTATTCACATGATATCTCTAAAAGTTCAAAATTAATTAATATGAAATTTTGTGGATAAAAGGAACAAGTTGTTCCCTCATAAGAGGTATCCATGCACAGATACTTCCCCTTACAAAGGCA
Organism: Thysanoteuthis rhombus; assembly: GCA_963457665.1. NCBI lineage: Eukaryota > Metazoa > Mollusca > Cephalopoda > Oegopsida > Thysanoteuthidae > Thysanoteuthis > Thysanoteuthis major. Next base: position 49,629,180 of record OY735226.1, on the reverse strand, counting down.
TTGGCAGATATACGCGCTTTTAGATAAAGATTTTAAGTCATCAATAAACGAGGAAATAGCTGGGTATTCAAGCAATTTCGTAAACCTGTGGTCTCCGTTATAATTTGCAAACTGAAATTGCAATGATTTATACATTTTGATTTAGGGTGTCTTCGTAGAAAGTACCCCTTTTTTAATTTTCCCATGCAAGGGATTATCTTCCTCAAGTTATTTCTGTACAATCATTATTATTGTACGTTCATTTTCACACCAGCAGTGACCGGTGGCCATTTTTGGAGATCAAGTAACAAAAGCTTCCCTCAATGCTCGAGGAATCTCCTCAGTATTTTAGCAGATTATATTTGCTCTGTTGTCAGGATGGCGTTGATTCTTCCCTAGATAGCCAGTTCTTCGAGCCTCTTTGTTAAGTCCTTAGTGATTATTACCAGGGCTCCAACTACGATTGGCACTACTGTCATTTTCTTTCTCCAAGTTTTATTCTGTGTTCTGCTAGAACAGCACCATCCACAATCCCACATATTCTTTCCTTGTTGTTCACGACATATGTATCTAATTTTTGGCCTTGATTGGTTGATCCATCTGAAAGCGAAACTTTATGCGCTTGTATCTCTAGGACAGATTCTGGTCCGTTCATATCAAGTTGTCCCAAGGAACATTCGATTGTGGTCTATGCCGGTTCCAATTTGTTTTCCTCCTTCGCAGGCATATACTTTTTTTGCATACCTTACTCACTTACAGACATGAATGAACAGGACTTTTGATACAAACACATTATGTTTTGAAATAAACAGTGCTCAGAGAACCATAAAACCATTAGAAAACTTGAATGGACTTGGGCCAGTGATGTTGCATGAATGTTAGACAAACACTTTGATCCCCAGAGATCTCATGTGAAATTTAGAAAGAATAGTGTGGCGTGACAAACTAGACAAGTTCAAAAAGTATAGGCTCCACGGTGCCTATGATAAAGAGGTCTAACGAGGCTTGGGGGAGGTCTATGACCAAGGACAATCGCTGAAAAGATGTTGTCTCTGCTGATGGTGATCATAATGGAGATTTTGTATATGCTATAATTAATCCATACTCATTTATTAACAAACACCAGACACGCACACACAGACAATAATTCATGAACGATCATTTACACACTATCATTTCAACACCTACGCATACAACATATTAACGCACATAGAATCATAGTTACACGCACATGGGCATTCACACACACACAATCGTTTTCATACACACACACATACACATACACATATCCTGCTGTAGTACATTCGACCGTCTTCCTGTTCTATTCCTCCTACTTATCCCCTTTTTTCATTTATTTCAATTCTTGTATCTTTCTTTTTTTTTCTGCAACTCTTTCCACCATTTTCATTTCACCCTCTGCACCGTATCCTACATTCGGCTGAACCCAGCATCTTGCACCCTTTGCTATTCATGACACCTGACATATACGTCACAAGCTCATTAACCCCGTTTCTCAAACTCCTTCTATTTTTTTTCCAAAACTAAAACCTCCATGTGAACTTGTTGATTTTTTTTTCTTATTTTCTCCTCAATTCGCCAACCCCTACAATTCACAGCAAACCCTTGCTTTTCACCTGCTTCTATTGTTGTAGTAGTCAGCGATATCTGACACCACGAGCTTAGAACCTGAAAGTAACGCATTTATCCAGACAAGTCTACATTATTCAAGTCTACTCTCCCCAAAAGCCATTCATTTCTTTCTTCATTTCTTTCTCCATTCATTTTTTTCTTCATGTTCCTTCTTGGGATTTTCCTTCACTTGCCCTTTGTATCGTTCTCTACATTTTTTTCTTTCACTCTTTTTCATGTGTCTTTCTGTTTCACCTTAGCCTTATTCTAAAGACTTTTTTTATTTTTTTCATTTTTGGCTCTTTATAACTTTCAACGACTCCCATTATGCACTTTCTCCTACTTGTTACGATGTTATTGTTGTTTTTTCCTCAAAAACATATCTTCTTTTCTATTTTACGTGTTCTTTCTTTTCTTGTGTTTCATTTTCCTTATTGTTTTTTTTGTTTCCTTTTCTGAGACTTTATAGGCTACTTCCATTTTTGCAGTGCTTAGGCTATTTTATTCCCTGTTCAAACTTGTTACGTCACACCCGTTTGTTTGCAGTTAACTAAAACCTATAATCCTATAGACATGCCAGCCAGAGATAGGTGTCGAAAGCACGGATCTTGTTCTAAGGCTTTTGTTTTTATCTCTTTTGTGTTGTCTGTGTATGTACGTGTGTACTGACCAAAAGGAGATTTATTATGTCTCGTTTCTATGTACGCATTTGCATCCAATCGCCACAAGAGTTTTTGAAACAACCTTAGAACGTTATTCCGTTGTTTATATTGTCCCAGTTTCCTTATGATTCCCATCCACGTTCATTGCTGATACTGTGAACACCTTCTTGACATTTACAATGTTGTCTTCCTGGTAGTTATTGTGGTCGCTGATACTTTTAAATGAATCATCATTTGATTTTTTATAAACGATGTTCATGACGATAGTTCACCCTTAGCCATCATTTCAATTCAACAAATCTTCCAAGAAAACGTAGGAAAAATTGCATGGTTGAATTTTGATAACAAGCTGAGTCGACCGTATTGACGATCCCTTATTAATACGAATGTTCTGTAAATTTACCATAATGTAGCTATTGATTGAAGCCAATGTCTGTCTGCAAGATAGTTTTGTGCACTGTTATCAGATAAATAAGCACAGAATTGCGAACATATTTACATTCTCTTTAACTATGTGAAAGTTTTATGTAATTTTCTATCTTGAGACAATTCTGTATAAGCAAACAGGTCAGTGTTACTGAAACCATTTGTAAGTATTGAAAACTTGCGTTAAGATATACATTGCTTGTCTATTTCTTCGAGCGACTGTAACTACTGTGTGTCTTGCTACAATAACAGTAAATGCAATGTTTCTTGGGTAGCAACACCAGTTCAGTATGTGTACACATTCTATTTGGTTTAGAAGCAAAGGTGGGTAGGTCGACATTCGCGCCGAGGTTAATGCTTTGGCCCCGGGATAGAAGCCAAGAAGTCCACATGAGCACAAAGGACACACACGCATGCACACAGAAGAAGCAAACAGGCGCACACAAACATACAGTCCCGTTGCAATATTCGTACATGATTAAGTCTAAAAATGAGTAAATAGTTTTTTTTTCTCTGTTAGTTAGAGCTGAGCAATTAAGGTAGTAATGCTGAAATTGTTTGCTATAGTGGTCACACATCCATTCTGAACTAAGTCAATTGTCGTGAAATGTTGACGATGTTATCTTATCCAGATGAAGAAGAGAGCACGTAAAGTGTTTCCAGGATTTACAATATGAATCAAATTAATCTGATCCGGTATCATAGCGGCAGATAACATGACACTGCATTGCATCTCCATGACTCAACGTATTAGAAAAGAAAATAATCAAGTATCTTCGGTTTTTAAGTCAGTTTGTCTTGCTAGCTGGCTTGCTACGTTACACGCATACAGGTCGCACCAATGGAACTAAAGGGCGTACAATGTCAACATTTATTCTTTAATAATCCTTCAAAAAACTTTGTTCTCGTTTTTTTTTTTTGGTGGGGGGTCCCCCATGATAGATTTCAATTTCAAATCTGATCTTATGCAAAATTTGACTTAAGTTTATGTCCTGCGGATGCATGGTTTTTCTTTTAATGCCGACTTTCTTTGTGATCAAAGCCCCTAAAGAGGGTTAGATGATTTACTGATTTCTTGATTTCTCTGTTCTCATTTTTGATTGATTTCCCTCAAAACGAAAATTTGCAAAAAGACGTTTTTCACATGACAGTTTCTCTCGAATGATCTGCAAAACCTCTTTCTCTTATATAATATCACTATAAGAACTTCGATCAGACTGCGATTATTAAATCTATTCTTCATATTTCCCAGCAAAATACTTTTGAGCACCCACTCTGTTCTGTAACTTCGAACATTTTGGAATTCTATTCCAGAAAGATACCTGCATTAATGTTCAACAATTACCCATGTAAATCAGTAACGTGAGATAGGATCAAATACTTTTTTCTTGTTCGGACACACGTTAATTTCTTTTAATCCATGTATGGAAAAAACACTCAATAGAACAGAAGTAAACAGTATTATTTCTCATTTTTTTCGATAACGGCTTGTATATCAAAAACCAGTGGTTAACACATCTCACTCACACAGAGGATATCCTGGGTTCGATAAACAGTATGAATAAGGAATGGGGGAAACTCCCTATTGGTGAACAATTTCCCTTGGGCATTCAGCAGCTAATAAAGTACATCCTAAGCTTTGTTGTTTGGATGGAGGTATCCCTTTGGCGGACACATCATGCCAAGGGATTGCGGTAAAAACTCATGGAAATAAAGTTCTGGTCTCAACCAGGCTTGCAAGGATCACTTAACTTGACCCATGCAACAGAAGCTGTGGCTTTCTCACCAGCCGTCATACCTTATACGGGATAGTCTCTCAAGAGATGTAATGCTATCCCTTTTATCAGAAGCGATGATGTGTGTCAAATCTTCTATATTGAGTGAAGTGTTTGATTCTGTCCAATCCTTTTCGACAATACTTTCTTGTATTCTAATTACAAACACCTGAAAATATTGGTATCTTTTTCGTAAAAGCACTAGAAGTTAAAAGTATTTTGTTTAAATGTTTCCTTATTTCATTGTCTTTGATTCTTTGTCGATTCCTGTAAACTCATCATGATGCTCAAGGATTTAACCAACGGACTTGGTTCTTGGTAACACTCCTCAGCTGGGGCCCATGTCATTCCAACCTTATTTGTCTCATTCTCGACTTATCTTCACCAGGTTTGCTATGGCTTCTCAACTCATATCGCTCTCCTCAGCAGCTGTAGAAGTAAAGTTATTTTCTGTCAAAGTAACCTTCTCTTGGATCAATGATGGCCAACCCATGACACGCTTACCAGTAAGTCTGGATGTAACACGCGATGGAATTTGAAAAAAAACAAATTAGTTGAATTAGTTGCACTTTGTCTCACAAATACGTTCAGTAATATGAATGATATTTCATTACTATGAATATATCAGTAATATAGGCTGCCCATCTATAAGCATTTACCTGAAACTAAATTACTTGTTTACATGTAAATCATACTTGATTCAGTGATAACAGGATGAAAAAAATAAATCACTGATGTCGTGAATGGACTGACTTACCAGGTTAAAGTGTTCAAAATGTGGGAGGGGTCGATTCATATCTTTTCCAAGAGCATGAATGGTTAGTGTTTCCTACTTTTCAAACATCCCATAATTGGTTGCTGCCAATTTATTTCCTTCAATCTTCCATGATTTGCCTCGCTTCTCGTTCCGAGTTGACTGCTACCGAGTCGTTGAAATATTTCCGCCAAGAGGCACTACAGAAAATCAAGTTTTAAAAAATGCTAAAACCTGCTAAAATACATAAAAAAAGCTAGAAATGTTTCTGAAATGAACCAAATGCCTGCGCTAATTTGGTGGTATCCACACTCCTAGAAATGCGCGACATGTAGCAAAAAAAGTGCTACATCGGCAACACTACACTATTGCTCAAAAACACGAGAGGTTCCCTGAAATGTTTATGAATGTTTGTCTGTGTGTTAGTGTGTATGTGTGTGCGTGTGTGTAAGTATGGGTTGCATGTGTGTTAGCGTGTGCCTTGGTTCGTGCATGGGAGTGTGTGTGTGTGTGTGTGTTTGTGTGTATGTGTATATGTGTGTGAATTCGTGTGTATGTCTGTGTGTTTGCTCAATAGTATTCTCTTCTGTTTTGAGCATTGCCTTCCGCAATTTTCAACAAGGGCATTTACTATGATGACTGACAGGGAAGGGGAAACAAGCTTTTGAATGCTTTCTGATAATGTCCGTAGCATTTTACTTTGTTTGCTCTCCAAACAAACTTTCAAAAATGTGGATAACGACACTGCCAAAACAATGATAGAATTACAGATGAAAGAGCTTTCGTTTGGTTTGTTGTTGAATCTGACACCGGAGGCAAACAAAGGCCCTACATACTATTTTTGATCTAATACGTTCGCTATTTACAGACAAGGCAAGTGGCACTTTCCTGCTTGTCTTAAGCGTTATAACATTGACAATATAGTTAGGGGGCTTGATGCCTAACCACCTACCCACTGCAATGTATATGATCCAATAGTGTTGAGTTGGATTGGTCATCACAGTCAACAAGCGAACAACAGTTGCGTCAAAATTTGAAGTCATATAGGAAAAAAATCTATTGGAAAATGAATATGGTGAGAATCAATTCTATTCTTGATAATCACGGACGTTTTTTTCCGCAGAAAAAAACATCTAAAATAGAATTTTAAAAAACATAGAAATATCCTGATCCTGGATTCTGGATTTTATTGATAAACTCGTCATAACAGGGCCACAAAGGTAAACTGGGGTTTTATCCAAAAATATTTAAAAAAAAAAGTTATTTTAGAAAGGGCGTAGCTCTGTACTGAGGCCAATTTCCGAGTCAGTACACAAAACGTTATGGCCAGTAAGTATTCGAAGAAACTGGTTACTTCTATGATAAGATGAACTAAAAAAATCAGTTTGACTTTTCATTAAAAGAAAAAAAATTGCTATCAGAGTCAAAAATTAAACAACTCAAACAGCATTAAAATTTACATTGAAGACTAAATATGGTCAGAATTAAATATTTTTATGACATCACTGGCGTTTTCACACCAAAACCTCACATATAGGATAAGATTTATCCAGAAACTAAAAAATTAAATTTTCGTTGATAAACCAGGCCTTCAAAAGCTTTTTTTTCCGAAAATAAGATAATAAATCAGTTTTACAAGGAGTCCATGCTACTCTGAGGCTGATTATTAAGTTTGTAGTCTATAGACCTGGTACACGAACGTTAATGAACCATCGCAAATAAAACAAAAAACAAAAAAAAGATGGATTCCTTCGACAACTTAGAGGGGTACAGAGGCCCAACATGCATTGACTGTTACATCGAAAGTTGATCAGCTAATATCCTTTATTGGCATTTGGGGCCATGTGAAGGCTTGAGTTGAATATTTAGAAGGTTTGATAACGACGGTAACGATGCAGACAATCAAATCGCCGACTGAGTTCAAACTCCGATCAGAACTGATTATGTTCACACCAATACTACAGGCATAAATCAATATTTCTTCCATAAGCTATGTGTAGAATAGGAGGGCAGATTTAGTTGCCCCTAGCCTTGAGAAAGCAACTATTCTCGGAATATTCAATTCTGATTCTAAACCAGTGAGTGCAGACCCATTAAGGCAGTTTGAAGCCCCAACTGATGTCCTACGGCGGCCCCTACAGTCAAGCTGATGCCACGTCTCTATCATCCCCCACTTTCGTCTCGAGAGGGATTTCTGACGTCTGGGCATTCCAGGATCTCCATGCACATCATAGAGGTATGAACCCCAGCAGAACGTTCAGAGAAAATCGAGAACAGGTTTCCGACGAAATATGAAGCACATTCCTTATCTTGGAGAGCCCGTCTGCGTTGAGCAATGTTTTATCCACTAGGCTACAAAAACTAACCAGTAGATAGCTTTCAATTCAAGTCGTACAGCTACGTTGTTTATAATCCGATTTTGTTTCCACGTCATATTGTTTCTTTACATTTGGTTGTAGCAGCAGCAGCAGCAGCAGCAGCAGCAGCAGTAGTAGTAGTAGTAGTAGTAGTAGTAGTAGTAAGCATAATTGTCTCACGTCTTACGTATTTTCTTGAGGAAACGTTGTGGTTTACCTTTGAGTAAATTTTCTTTTTATCTCATTTTTCTTCTGATTTTTGTTGCTTGTTTAACCGTCGTAATATGGTAAACACAACGTAAGCCTTGCGATAAAATGTAATTTAAAAAATGGAAGCAAAATGGATGAAAAACAGGTCTGGATATTTACTCGATAGAAAACGTGATCAACATCTTTTGGCAGCAGGTTGCTTTGTGGATAATCAATAAAAGATTGGAAAAAGGGATGATTAATGAATAATTTACTTCCTTCGTCTTTTATTGGGTCACTGAAAATTCCCAGTTTTAAGAAAACAAGTGGTTACATGGTTGAGTAAAAGTGAGGGACCAAATTAGGATAAACTCACATTGTAAGTTTAACCCCCAAGTTATGAAACCATTTTTCCAAGACTTAATAACAAGTCAATATTTAAATTCTAAGCCATGAGGCTTGCATATACAGCCAAGGTGAGACAGACAAATTGGTAAAAACAAAAGGAACATATGATGACAGTTCTCCTTTTGGTCAAGTTAGTCACAAAATACAAAACGTCACAAGATCAATATCGTTTAGCAGCATGTCATGCTTAGGTTCGCCAATTAAGCAAAGGAAAAGGGATGATCAATAAATGAGTAACTGGACAATGATCTCTGAAGGGAACACTGAGTTGAAACAAATGCAGAATGCAAGCAGACATAAAAAAAAGATCATTTTAGCATGAACTTATGCTGCAAAATGGAACCCTTCCCAACTAAAAATCTGTCGGGGTAATTTTTTTTTACAACATTTTTTTCATACATACTATGGAATGAATGTCTTAATGTGAAGCCCTCTAGCTCTGTTCGTGAGATCTGATTCATACATACCCGACCAGCTAGCACAAGTTATTTTGATTGTTTTGGTGACAGTTTTGCATGACAGTTTTTTAGGGGCGTATTATCTATGGAAAATGATTGCTATACGTATTTTCTTTTCAAATAATGGTACGGCTGTGATAATGCATTTTCCATTTGGAATCGAAGATGGGGGCGCACTACTTATGTGTGGATTACTGAAAGCACAAATAGAATCAAAAACAAAAAAGATCAATGATATCATTCCGTTAATGATGAAGACATTTTATTCCGACAGACATATTCTTTTAGGAAAACATGTGTTCAGGATTAAAAGCATGATGGAGGAGAAAATGTTTACAAGATCGACAGCTAATCGGGTGAAATACCAGACTTCTTCACTGACACTTCTTTATTCTACCCACAGAGAGAGAGAGAGAGAGAGAGAGAGAGAGAGAGAGAGAGAGAGAGAGAGAGAGAGAGAGAGAGAGAGGGGGGGGATTAAACATGTACAATGTGCCTTAGCTTCGTATTCAAGAAATATGAGCTTATGATCTTCACATTTATATCGAATCCCCGTAGTTCCACAAATTACCTGACCTACCAACCAAGTGGGCTATCGATTCTTCTCTCTTTGTTTTTCTGTGTGTCCTTATTACATTTCAGATACTACAGCCGTGAAGATTTGCATGAGTATACCACTAAAAAACATCTAAAAACACTCTTATAGTTTTTTTCCCTCTTTCAAAAGGGTATTTTCATTGGGTCTCTATCGTCATTTTGGGCCCCCAAAATGCCGAAATCATTTGTTGTATTATTTTTAGATAATCATGTATAAAACATATATCTTTAGATGCTTTTAGATGTTTGTTTTTTTTTCCCCAAGGATTGGTTCTGGTACATGCTTGGGCTACGTTGATTCATTCGTACGAGGTACAGATACTTGTTTTTTATTTCTAGTGAGCGTGTTGTCAAGAGCTTCACTTAGGGGTCACTGGATATAAGAATCGTATCATCATCATCATCATCATCATCATCATCATCATCATCCGACATTTCACGTGTACCTTCTCCCGGATGCATTGAACTAATCTATCGTTGCGTCTTTGACCCAACGCCATAATGATAATTAACTCAAAATTAAAACCAAACCAACAGATGCCGCTAGATTCGTGTTAAATAGTAGGGCCATGTGTAACTACACTATGCGAGCAGGAAAGTGCATACAAGTCTTGGTTTCGTCAGTGGCATCAAGCCAGTTTCAGTTAATAGGGCTTTTTAACTTTGTACTAAAGATGGAATCTCGTATCTGTTACAGTTGTGAAACTTGCCTCTCTGATACGAATCTTTTTCGGATTTTTTTTTATTACCTCACATTTTTCAAGTGGGAGGATTGTGTTTGAGGAAGAAAGATTTGTGGGGCAGTACAACTATCGACTTCCTATTTCCACCAACCTTACAGAAACCGTTAACCAATACTGTCACCCA